>VZTU01002610.1:11653-162780 GCA_013400835.1 Zapornia atra | reverse complement strand
GGGGCGGGCGGGGGGGGACCGGGGTTACATGCGGGCTCTTCTCTGCTTTGCAGGGGCGGCCGTCCGGCGGGAGGAAGCCCCAAGCCGAGCTCCCGGGGCAGGGAAGGAGCGACAATGGACATCTCGCAGCTTCCCGGTGCACGCACTTTTATTTGTCAGTAAGTAATTCCGCTCGGCGGGCTTTTGGGAATAACTTTCTTTTAAAGCCGTATTGTCACCTTTAACCGCGGAGTTTCATCACGTGCTTGTTTTGTGCCAGCTTAAAACAACACCGGGCTTATTCACCTTTCCCTGCAGGGACCCGGGGCTTCAGCTGGTCCTGATGGGAGTCGTGCTGTCAGCCGTCAGCGTGGATGCTGTAAGTAAAAACGCCTTATGACTTTTACCGAGGAGAAGGAAAAAACCAGTTTCCTTGGAACCGGAAAGCGAGGAGCTGCGTTTTCCTTTACCATATGGCTTATCTATTACTCCTTTAAAAGAAACAACCAACAAATCATCTCTGCAAGCCTTACAGATTGCTGCCTTCAACGAGATGATGTTTGGCAGAGAAGCGTAAAGCTTGGGTTGTTTGAAGTATCCCCCGCAGTTACTTTTGCTCCGATGGGGTAATTTGTTAAAGCACAGGCAAAGCAAGCCCCAGAATGTCTTCGTTTTAATAAGAAAAGCACTGAGGCAGATGGGCGGGACAAAAATGCAGTGATACAGATAAGGGAGAGGACTTGGGAGAAGTTAACCTGCGGTTGAAATATCTTCGGTTTAAATACAGACCTCACCTGAGGAAGGTGAAGCTATGGCTTAATTTAACAAAACAGAGGCATGTTTAGACCTAAATTGCAGTTTAATTAAATTGGTATACCCTAAAATTTAAAAAAAAACCCAACCAGTAAGTTAGATGTTACGTACAGTTGCCACTATCCATTTGAGATGACAATGTAAACAGACGTCATTAAACTCTTGGGCAGTTGTCAGCAGGGTGTGAAAGAAGTGGGAGATAAGGTACATGGGAGGCTTTGGGTCAGGCCTGCGTGCTGCAGATGGAGAGGTCACTAAGGCTTGGCTTGGGCCTGCAGTTGTCACCGACTGAGGGTCTGTGACCATGTGCAGGTGGGATCTCGGTTACATTCTTTTCAAAAGCCATCCTACTTATATTTTAATCCCCCTGTTATCCCATTCTTAATCCCATTTTTTAATGACTTTGCATGCCTTGTAGAGACACAATGTGGTTACATTGTTGTGGTGAGATGACACAGTGTAACAACGAATGGGAAACAGTCCTGCTTCTGCAGCAGGTGCAGAGGCACAGGGTGGTTCCGCGTTCAAGCTGCAGTTGGTGGCTAGAGCTTGTTCACTGGTTGGCGTGGCTGATTGGTCTCCTCACATCATGGTTGAGCTAGGGACCCACAGCCCTGTGGGAGGGGGCATGAGTGAAGTCCTCAGGTGTCATGTGCTACTTTTATTAGCCATGTTTTGGTGGAGTGGAGTGGCACTGAATGGATGATAATATTCTCTACCACGTGCTACTGAAGGCAGAGCAGGCTGGTGATAACTCCTAAGTGGTTCAGGCCCAGTAGTGAAATCACTGGGGTCAGTTGACATGAAAGTGTGGCATTTGTGGTGTGACTCTTCCTTTTATGAAGTTCTGCTGTAACGTGTGTAGCACCACACCTGAACTTTACCTATAGCATGGGATAATTCATTCTCCTTCATGTTCTTGCTTGCCAGGGCATTAATATAGAGATACATGGAAGGGGTGTTTGAGGTACCTCAGTTAGTGGATGCAGTCTGGTCATGGCTGCTTGAATCTCCGCACACTGTTTTTCCCAGAGTATCTTGGAAGAGTAAATTGACCTGCTTGGATGTCTAATTTCCCTGATTTAACAGGTCCCAAGGTGGTGGCAGATCAGGAGGAGATGAAACACACAGGGTTTTTTTCATGTTTCCATGAAAAATTAGAGCTGCATTGCCACCAAAATAGTTGTCCCATTTTCCACCCGTATACCACTCCCTTTTTCCAGCACAGGTCTTTCTGTATTTGTGTGGGGAACTGAATTGGAAAGTTACTTGCTTAAACAAATCAGTACCCCGAAAGAGAAGAGGGGTGAGAGCTGACTTTGGCCTGGCTCGGATCACCAGTTGTGTCCCTAGAAATGTGGACTGGCATGGAAATGGGAGCGGGCAGGTGGGGAGGAGAGGGGGTCTGGCTCCAGAGTGCCAGCTCTGGTACCCTGTGTTTGCAAAGCAGCAGCAGCACCTGAGCAATCACTGTATTCTTTATACTGTATCCTGTCCCACTGAGTTCTCTACTATTTGTTATGCAGACTCGTGTGCTAATGTTATGAAGTGTTTTGTTAGCCTGGATTAAAAAAAAAAAAAAAAAAAGCCCAAAACTGCTATGAATTATTAAAGTCTGTGGGACCAGATCTTTAAAGTCATGATTCTGCCTGTAATGAGACAGGGGAGCTGCAGAGTTCGACAGCCATATACATATGAATGAGTTACAGCTGCTCAAGAGAAGTGGTGTTGAATGAGTGAAATTACACATAGGAAGAAACTGGAATGAGATTAAGGAGAAAGCCAGGAAGGAGGGAGAGAGAAATAAGGGAACCCAGAGCATTTGAGTGGACATCTTCCCTGGCAGGCTGCTGCTAGCTCTTAGGGAGACAGATGTTTCTCAGCAGAGAAAGAAACTAAGGGAAGAAAAAGGAAGAGGATGTTTGGGATCTTTGAGAAATGGGGAAGAAGAAATGGTGTCTCTAGCAAGAGGAGAGGATGCTGGTTACAAGCTTGAAGAGAGCTAAGAAAGAGGAGACCCTGAATGGAAATACTAGGAGGGACAGCCAAATGAGGAGGATCAGGCCCCAGTTATCTTTAGCACTCTTTGGCGCATGCTAGCTGGTGATGTTAGAGGCCTCAAATAACTTCAGAACTACTCTAAATTGTAGATTGAAGAATTCATGTGGCTTAGATAAAGTTGTGTTAAGTACCTAAAGTTTAGCCAAGTTTGCAGATTTCTCTCTTTCTGTCAGTGCAAATATATTGCATCTAAGATACATTCTCCCTGAAAAAAAACCCCAGGAATTGTATCTTCTGCAAATGCTGATCTTTTTCTTTTGTTTTTCCCAAAGCATGCTTCTTCCTAAGTAGTTTTGTAGCATGTGATTACTTTATTGGTAGCCCCTGAGTATATAACTTCCTCTAATGAAAATTAGCTTTTTTTTTTTTCCCAAGCTATATTCTGGTGGAAGCAATGGAATCACATAAAAGAAGGGAATGACTTCAGGTAAAAGAAAGAAAATTAAGATAGAATAAGTTACAATAACATTTGCAAAAATAACTACAAGTAACAGATCATAACTAGCATTTTAAAAGGAGAATGTATATGGAGAGACTTATTTAGGAAGAAAATAGAGCCAAAGTAGTGCACAAGATACAATCCTCTTGCCTTCTGTGACATTGTAAGGGGATGTATCGGGGGAATGGCAGCAAAGAGGAAGAAGCAGCAGTCCCTAAAAAGGAGAGGATAAACCCAGCAGTACTATGCACTTCTTCCTCTTGACTTTATAGTGAAATTAGATTGCTGGCATGGGTGCTTAAATTAATGCTCTGAGTTAACATGTGTCAGTGCTCCATGGCCACCTTACAGCCGGGTTTTCCCAGATGCATCCTGTTTTATTCCCTTTGGAAACTGTTGTCTGGTTGAAACAGGAGGACTTTTTACATTAACCCAGGATTTCCAGGCTGAAGGAAGCCGGGGTGGAGTAATCCCTCAGCCCATCCTGCTTGGCATGCCCGCTGTCAGTGTATGCACCAGGATCGCAGTGTGCAAAATGTGATAGCCCACACATACTGCCCGGGTGATGTAGGAATGAGCTGTTAATCTGACATATGAGTTTCTTCTGCCACATTACTTGGTGTGTGTGAAGTGAATCCATCTCTTCCTGCAAATACAGGACAACCCTACCTGTGCGCTGCTTCAGAAATAGCTCTGCCTAGGAGATCCCCCAAAAAGAAACGTCACAATTCCACTTTAGAATGACTGAATTTGGAACATTCCCACAGTGGCAGACGTGGCTTATTTATGTCTGTTTAAGTAAGTGCATGGTTTGGTTCATTTTTGAGTAAGAGTGGTGTTCTATAAGAAAATCAGACAGAATAATGATACCTCGCAAAAAACCCCTGACCAGCATATCTGATTGCTTGATTCAAAATTTCTTTGATCCCTGAAAGAATTATTGGGTGGTTCAGAGAGGACTCTTTTCTGCATTCAGTCATGGAGCTGTGAAGAAGTGGCAGCTCCATAAAAAGGCCATGAGAAGTCCTGAGGGAAGGAGGTGGCATCTGCGCAGTGACAGAAAGCAAACTCCCTCCCTCTCACCCACACTGACAGCCACGCCTTGATCTGGCGGTGGTGTTTCCATGATGAGGGTCACAGTGTTGATTATGCTGTAGATGGGCAGTGGGACAGCTGCCCAAATAGGATTTTTGGTTTTAATTTTATCAGAGCCAGGATTTCACCTGTCAGTAGCCGTATGTTGCCAGGCAGACTGACACTCGCTGCAGGGCTTGCATGCATAGAAGTGTAGTCATGGTCCGTAGCTAGAAACTCCTTGGTTTTGATGGTTGCTTTGTTGTATGCTGTCTCTTCCACTCATCAGTAAGAGAGTTTCTTTAAGTGTCTCCTTCCCTTATTATTCCTCAAACTCTTCCTTAAAATTCTGTTTCTATTGCCATGCCTGTGAAATCAATGCTCATCCTAATTTCCTATGAGTTAGGAAGAAATCTTCCCAGGAAGATTAGTCTGTGTGGATTACACAATTGTTTAGTGTACAGTCATATCCTAACACTGATCCAAGTTATTAATTCAAGAACTAAAGACAACTTACACCAAGAACTATATATCATGTTTCCCTGGAGTTAGTGATGAGAAAGAGGTTCTCACACATGTCCATGGTTTTTAATTTTTCAGTGGAAAGTCATACAGAGATTCTTTACTCACTTATCATTGTATTGCAATGTGTGTCTGCAATATATTCAGAGTAATTCTATTTTGTAGTTACTAAATGGCATATCATATAGTCAAGCTGTATTTAGTAGAACCAGATAGAGTTCTGTCAACTCCCACATTAAAATGTTGACACTGAAAGAAGAGAATCCTCCTGACAAGGTCAACTATCATGTAATAAAATAATCTTTTTTGGGTTTTGTCTCTTTTTTCTGAAGTAGCTGAAGTGGTTTCAGAAATTCAGGATTGCATTTCCTCAAGCTTTTAAAGTAGCACATCTGGATTTTATTGTGTAGTAATTGCACCACAGGAAGTCTTTATGCATTATGGTTCTAAACCCACCATGTATTTTTTAAATTTTATGCATAAAGTTATTTATGAGTCCAAACAGCTTTGCCTTACCCAAAATGTAAAGCTGCACCGTGACTTGTTCAGTTACACTAGAAGCAAACACACTCGTTATAGATATTTTAATTCAGTAGTTCAGAGCACATTTTTTATTAGTGGATCTTTTTTTCTTCTTGCACTCGTGTATTTCTTGTTTGAGACCAGACTAATCTTTATTAGTCCTTTGCTTTTGTTTTCCCAAGCCAAAAATTGGTCAAGGAGTGGAACATTCTTCATATTCTATTATACTGATCCAAGATCTTTGGAGAGTTCAAAGTTAATTTAGTAGCTTACAGTCAAGACAGCTTTGCTTGCCAAAGAAGGCAGGTTCTCTTCTCTAACCCCTTCTCCCTTAGAAAACTAATGCCTTGTGCTATCCGCAGCACCTTGTTTGCTCCTAAGGAGCTAAAAGCACGGTGAAGTTTGCAGTGTTTCCTGATGTTAATTATCAGTTATTTTGTTTAAAATGGCAGCACTCAGCTGGCAGCAGCAGTTGACTCAGCTCGCAGAGAAAGTATGTGATGAAAGCATGTATTTTTACCACACAGACATTTCTGAGTGACTCAGGGCTGACACTGTTGATTTTCACGTGCCCTTTTTTGTCCATTTGGAAGCTGAAGGTGCTGGTGCAAACCACGACCATGCAAGGGTAGTCCCTTGTTTTCAGATCCTAGAAATGATGTGTAGCAAGGGAAAAACTTTCACAGGGAAATTAATGAGCAAACTTGAGTATGCACGAGTAATTGTATATACTTCAGCTGAATCACATTTCTGCAGTGCAGTTTGCTGTCTTTGATGGTTAGTGGTGTTTCATGAGGCTGCTGCGTTTTCTGAACACACACGTTTGAGTTTGTACATCCCAGGAAGGAAGGGAGATGCGGGACATGGTTTCCTCAGCGCCAGTGCAGGGTTACTGCTCCTGGAAGACAGGAGATGGAGGCTGAGGTGGGGGGGTGAGAAGGGCCCCCACCCTCCTGACACACTTCTATGACACCCATCTGGTCCAGGCTTGGTCACTGGGCTCAGACACAGCCTTGGAGGGCTGGGCAGGGCCATGGGGATGGAGATGATGGGTCAAGACCAGACCGGGACATCAGACCACAGGTGTGAGTCAGAGTATGCCTGCGGCCAGTCACAGGCATGGCTGACCCCAAGAAAAGCTCGGACTGAAGGGGAAGCCCCACTTCTCATGGCTGTTTTCCCACACGGCTCATTTCACAGCCCTCTGCGAGGGAAGGCTGCACAGCTGCAGCAGGAACTGGCCCTGTGCCCAGGGAGACAGCCCCGGGGCTCCCCTGAGGGGATGGGGGAGCGGGTCCTGGTGCAGCCTGGCCAGCCAGGAGCAGGAAATGTGCCTACTGGAAATAGAGGCACACACTTTAAAAGTGGGGGGAAATTTTTGGGTGACTAGCATGTTTTAGGAGAGCTGGGACAGAATTTCAAGATTGACAAGGGCCTTCTGTATGTATTGAGACAGCATGACTGTTTGGCTTTTCTTCTCCTGACAATGCTCCTCAAAAGGGGATTTTTTGTCAACAACTCCCCCCCTTCCCCAGATTTTCACCATAAATTTTCCAGTGAGTTCTATTTTTATTTCAGACATGCAAAATGAGAAGAACATTTAGATCCTAACAGTTACCAAGGATGTACAGTACGATATTTCAAGTGTCCTATTTATTCACAAATGATCCCAACCTTTATTTTGAAGTAGCTTCCTGAAGTCAGGAAGTAAAGATCATTCCGATAAATAAGGCTTGGCTTATTTTTGGCAGGTCTTAGCTGCAGATCATGCCCACACCTCCTCTCACCATTGGCTGATAGAGCCAAGGAATAAATTCTTTATTCTGACTATACTTTTCCTTTACATTTCACCAGGTTTTTACAGGTTCTTTGCTAGTCAGAATTGCATTCTGACTTCATCATCAGGCTGTATACAAAAAAGGGATGTCGGGCAAAGTGAAGTATTTCAGATACAGCACAAGCCCTTCCATTTGTCCCATTCTGCAAATGGGGTACTTTGGTTTGTGGCTCTGTTTTTTTTCTTTCTTCTTTTTGTTTGTGTCATTAGAAAACCACTGAGTGCCTCAGGTTTAAGGATTGTCCCAAAGCGCAGTGCTGAAGCCAGTGACTGTTCACATCCAGCCTGGTGCCTGGAGCTTGTGCAGCGGCTGCTGGTGCCAGTTGCGGCAGGCAGAGCGGTGCGGCTGCCCTTCTGCCTGTCCTGGGGAGGCCAGGCCACAGCTCCTGGCTCAGCAAGAAGCTGACCCCCTGGCTGCACACCGTGGCCTCCTGCGGAAATGCAGAGGTGGAAACAAACCTGCTCCTCATCAGGGAATTAAAAAAAAAAAAGGAAAAAAGAAAGAGAGAAAAATTTGCTGGGAGTCTCCGTTGTCAGGTCCTGCCTACGCTTGCTGTGCCTTGTAGCCATGGGAAGCAGAACTGTTCCATAAGGTAGGTAGGGATGGGAGACCGAGAAAGCTTAGCAGGCTTTCACAGTATCACAGAATTGGAGGGGTTGGAAGGGACCTCCGGAGATCATCAAGTCCAACCCCACTGCCAAAGCAGGTTCCCCATTGTGCCTGTGTGTGCCTCGCTGTCAGCACAGCTTTGGCTCCTGCGGTGCTGCCCATGCAGTCCCCGGGCATGCTGCAAACAGATGAGGAAAGGCATTTTTACACTCGAGCTGCAGCCTTGCCAGCGCCATGTAATTGTCATTCAGCCACTTGGTCTGAGTCTTACAGCACCCCGAACAGTACGCGTGGAGACCCCAGGGGGAGCAACACCAGGAGGAGAACCGAGCTGCTCGCCAGGGCTGCCGGCATGTCCTGGGCTGAGCGGCGGCAAAGGGAGTGGGCAGAAAGGAATGCCGCTCCTGCGCAGGGCTGGGAATAGCCACTGGGGCTGCGGAGCATGGGAAGCCTTCATATCTCCCCCAGCCAGCAGCCAGAGAAACAGTCTGCTGGAAAGGGCCCAAACATCTCGGCATGACACTTGGAAAAACTTAAGTGACGCTGGCTGGAAGAAGGAACTGAACAGGGAAATTTAAGCATTTCCTTTGCATTGTGGGGCTGAAGCTGGTTTTTTTTTGCCAGGTGTTTTGCAGGCGTGTGACAAGAGCAGGTAAAAAAAGGAGTAGAAATAAAGTTGCCCGAGTCGCCTGTCCCCTGTCCGTGCCTACACATCTGTTATCTCTTAACTCACCAAAGCCCATGGGTTGCTTCTTCTCGGGCCACGGCCCTTACAGTAATCCACAGAGTCCCAGGTGTATTCTCTGCCCTCGTGGTCAATTGGCACAGTCTGTCCACATCCATAACAGTAATTAGCCTTGGTAATTGAGCCTCCTTAGTTTCCAAAACAAGGTGGCTCCTTAGAAACTGCCTGTGGTCCTTAGATTATGCTGACTCCTGCATAAGAATGTCTTGGGGGAGCACTGTAGCAAAGGAAGCAAAAGCTTCCTAGTCCAAGCAGCAAGCATGCACGGGACCTTTCTGACAGTGAAACCGTGCAGACGGTCAAGCTGCGGGGCATGGGACTATTTAATACATTAATGTAGACATGGAACATGTGTGTCTCACATTGTGTCAGGTTAACTGGCTGGAAATCAGGGCCCACTCATTTCTCATATTCGTCAGTGTATTCGGTAGTTCTACCTGATCAGGGATGAAATAGAAGAACTGGGATGAAATAGAAGAACTGAGCTGTTTAGGGTCACATGCAAAAAAGTCAGCACCCTGAATACTTGTGGCTTGCTTGGCAATGGTATTGCCATGTCACCCTCTTGAATAGGAAACATGCCAAGGAAAACCAAAGCCCCATCCTGAAAGTTTGATTTTAAGTCTTACATGGTGTTTCATGGCATTAGCTTGCCCCATTTGTTGATATCTACATCATGTAAGTAAAATAAAGGACAAAAATAAACATGCAAATAGATGTAAATGGCAGCAGGTCACAAAACAAATGGCAAAAGCAGAGGCATCAAAAAGTCATTTACTGGTCCTCTCTGTCATGCCTGTGTGTTGGGAAAGATAGTCCTTCCCAAGGAAAGGAGAATGTCTAGAGCATGTAGCCAAGTGCTTTTCTGGTGGCTTACGCTGCACTTGTTTTCTGGCTTATGTTGCGCTCTCCAGCTGCACTCTGATCTGTTCTTGGACAGCAGGAACGCTGCAGTGCATCTCCTGCAACTACCTCCCTCCCCCCAGAGGTTTTCCATCTTCATGGAGTGGTCAGATGAGGGAAATGGCAAAAAATGTGCTCTTTTACCTTCTGGTTTTAGAATAAAGTCAAGGATGGGTGAGTAGCGGAAGGTAGGGGTTTAATTGTCCTCATTGGATGCGAACTGAGGTTTATCTGTTTCCAGTCACACAATGCCAGCTTCCAGTCTAGATTGCTTTATTACTTTTCTATTCAGTCCTTGCCTGTGGTAACAGCTTTGATTTGTTTGATGGATCAGAGCCTTACTGTGTTCTCTATGAAGCTATTAATACTCTCTTTAGGGAAAAAAAGAAAGTCTTTTATAAGACAGTCTGCTTAGCTTTTGCCCCAGAGAATACTGAGATGACTTCTTGGGACTCCATATTTTGCATGACCCAGGGACTAAAGGGATCAGTACCCATTTCCTCTGAGTAACAACTTAATGAGACTCAAAGAGAGAGTGCAATATGGTACTATGTCCACACATCAAACTAACTGTACTTGAATCCCTTCCAAAGAATGATACTTAAATAAACTTACATGGCTAATGGACTGGAGAACAATCTGGAAAAAATTGTATCTCTTATCACTGATTTCTTTGTATGAATTTATCAAATTGAGATCCAAACATTTTATTCTGTCCATCCAGTGCATGCTCTGACCAATACTGATCTGATTATTTTCCTGTGTGAGAGGGGAAACCTTAAACTCTCTTTGTTGTTACTTGTTCACTTGTGCCTTCAAGGGGATAAGGTATCTTATCCCGTTCTTATACTGTTCTTGATAAGTTATGTTCTGTAGTCTAAGATGTCAGAGAACTTCAAGAGAATGTTACCTCTGCTTTCACAATTGTAATCTCTTGCTTGAGGTTTGTATTGTCCCTTAGGGATACAGTAATCCATAGAGTCGCCATTGAGTAGATGGGTGATTAGTAAGGTTGCTTGAGGCTGGATCATAAATCACTTACAAGACTGGGACTGTAGTCTTGAATTTATCTGAGTAAGGAATCTCTGTGAGCCCTACAGCAACATGCTTGCATGATCCTGCACTGTTTCATAGGTATGCAGGGCTTCATGCTTTGAACCAACTGGTCTGCTGTTTTTTTCCTGAGGAAGAACATCCAGCAGTTGTTACTGCGACCAAATCAGAGGCAGTTAGAAACATCGTACTGGCATGTTGGGACCTCTTTCTGTGTAGAATCCAGTTTCCATGAGGTGGACGCCAGGTTTGACAGCTGCTTCATTGGAAGTCTACCATCTCAATTTGGGGATGATGTAATTTTTACTAGTTCTTCACGGTATTTCATTTTCATTTAATGTGGTTTCCAGGTTAGTCATGTATCGCTCAGTGTCTTCCTTAAAGCCAGTAACAAGTGTAAACAAGGAGAGAGGAACTGAAGTACTGCCATCATTCATTTTGAATGAGAGGTAGACTGAGACCTGCCCTGGCCATGTACTCTTAGCATTGAGGCTGCTCATCTTTCATTAAACTTTAAAAGAAAAAAAAAGGTTCATAGAATAGCATAATTAATTTAGGGAGTTTAAAGCTCATCCTTCTCAGGAGACAAAGGGATATGAAAACGCATGTTCCAAGTAGTTTCTCTAATTGCCCTGCAGACATAGTCTGCAGAGAGATTAGTGCTGCATGCGGTTAGAGGGCAACCGTGTGGCAATCCACTCCTCTATGCAGAAATGTCAACTCCCCAAACCCATTTACATACATACAAAAGAAATGGCATTTCTTTAAGTAAAGAGGTTCAGGAATCCTGTAAGACTATTCAGCTCTCATCTCCAGATCCCTCACTGTTTGCAGCTTTTCTGTAAACATAAATTTAGTCTTTTCTTTGAGGAAAGTCCTCCGTAGCTGAGAAGCCAGACCAGGGACCATTCTGTTGTCTTTTTGCAGTCTGATCACCCTGAAGTTGTTGCAGCTGCAGAAATCTTGCTGTTCCACCTCAGAATTTCTACTATATTTTTCTAACTCCATGTCTGCCTGCTGTCTAAAGGGAATACTGTTTTCCTACAAAAGGACATGTGAAAATGGTGAATTAGAATAAAAGTGCAGGGTTATTACTTTGTGTTCTTTTTTGGGGGATGATCACCAACTCAGTTTTGCCATAGCTCAAAGAAATTTCCTTTTCTCTGGAATGTCAGAACCGAGTGTTATTTTTGATAGCCTGGTTAACCTTTGCAGAGAGTCCAGTTAGTAATGTCAGCTGTCCCTTGCATCTTTCAAATGAGCAATGTACACCAAGACTGCTCTAGAGCACAAGCAGGAAAGACTGCTGACCTCTTGATCTGAGGATCTGTTCCCAAAATCACTGCATGTCCAAAAGCAGCATGACAAATACCAGAAAACTTGGACAGCAGAATTTCACAAGCAGAAGCAGAGAGCAGCTCCCTCAGAGGGTCCAGCTGCAGGACCCAAGCCTGTGGGAGACCTAGAAATGCTGGCCACCATAGATCCACGCCGCTCTCCTCTTTCAAGCACAAGTGTAAAACCGTCCATCAGCCTCTGCAACAGGAGAGAACATACTGTCTTAAAAACATAACCTCAATGTGAGAGATGTAGTTAATTAACTAAGGGGCACAAGCAAATCAGGACTCATTGCCTGTCCATCCCCGTATGTCAGTCTTCCTGCCGCCAGGCCCCAGTCTATGAGATGCAGAGGGTGCACGTTGCCTGCCTGAGCATGTGGGGGAAAGAGGAACTCATTTGCCCTCTTCAGCATAATAAGCAGGTTGTTAAAATTTTCTCCTCCTTCACATTCAGTGCCCACATCCCTGCCACAGTTGCGTTCCTTTAGAACACCTCTCAACTTTGAAAATAAGAGGGGAAGGAATGTTACATTACTCAGAGTAGCAGCACACTATCGCCTGCTGATTTCCATCACTACAGGTTACTGGCTACCTTGCCAAGATAAAAGTTGCTTTCAGTAAGCCCAGTGTGTCTGCAGCTATAACTTCCCTAAGGAATTCCTCCCAGCAAGTTGTACAAATACACTGCAACCCACACTATGCTGGCCAGACACAGGGTCCAAGGTGGGTCATTCAAAACTAGGTTTTTGAATCTCTGAGGCTCCATTGCTATGTGCTGCACTAGACATACCCCAGAAAGTGTCACATGTTTCCAAAGAGTGTATTCAGCACACTTTGTAAAGACTTAGCTGTGTGAGATCTGGGTATATTATCGCATGGATTCTGTCTAATTATTAAGAGCATGTGACCAATCGCTTTGAGTCTGCATAACTAAGGCTGAAGAACACAATGCTTTCCTGGCTTCACTGTTGTGCAATGATTAACTGCAGTGTTATGAGAGCCATTTCGTGCCACCAGCTTTTAAGCAGAACAGCATGTTGTCTTCAACAGAAAAGTCTAATTTAAGTTGGTGCTATCAAAGGGTCTGATGTTTTCAGTCAGGTTTTAAAGTGAGATTGCTGCGTATTCGTAGAAACCCCCTTTAAATCAGTGGATTTGAGCACACTCTGGATGGGGCTGTAAGCGTTTGACCTTTTCTGTCGGTTGCTGGGAGATGCAACACAACACAATAGGATCGACTGAATTTAATGTTCAGGGTAACAATTAATAGAAACACTGCCCCTGTGTGTGCTGACATTGGGGTTTCGTGTTAATCGTTACTGAAGTGCTGCTTTCCGAGCCTCCTCCCAGGTAATAATGAGTGACTTAACATTGCAAACATCTTTCGGCCTTCCCAGTTCTGTAGTTGTGTGTCATATCTCTCTGTCTGAGCTGAAAAATGTTTTACTCTAAGCAAGTTCAATTTTTAATTTCTAGGAACCAGAAGATCAGGATAGGTTCCTGGAAGTACAAGTCTCCCAACATGTCAACAAACTGGTCACCTAAGTTTGTTACCAACCATTAAAGTTATGCCTTAACCGACCTAAATAATGATCATCAGAGCAGCCAGCCAGGAATTTTATTCATTTCACTCCTGTGACACTCCACATTACACTTTCTTATACAAGACTTACAGCACTAAACTCTTAGGCCTTTTATTTTTCATCTGCAGTCCTTGCCTATCATAAGTTCAAAGTACAGCCTCAGTTTGATTAGAGTACACCTGCTTCATGTGGTGCACTGGTGTAAAGAAAAATATGGAATGTATAAACAAGACTAATATTTATAACACAGGCTGTGAGAATTTCCTGAATTTAATTTGTGTTCAAATTACAGTGCCAGTTTTAGAGAAACATCCCATCTGTATTGGGGTTTTTTGGTTTTGTTTTTTTCTTCTCATGTCTGAGAGTCTTGTCACAGCACTTGCAAAGTTGTTCCAGTAAACACAGATGTTAGACCACGTTGATCTGCCTTTAAAATCTGTCAGGCTTTAGTTTTACCTCTGCAAGGTAAGAGAAAGAGCTCAACATTACCAGTTTCATTATGTAGATCCTTGATGCTGAGAGAATGGCACGTCCATGATGTCTGGCATGGTTGCTGATGACAGTGATAAAATTGTCTTAAACCCCTGTTCTCACTCTCTTCTTACTATGATTAGCCTCCTGTAATTTGTCACTGAAGAAGCCTTTTTTTTTCAAGTCTCTGACCATTCCCTGTGACTTTTCTCCAAGTCCTTTTCCTTTCATACTTGAAGTTGTCAGTCAAAATCAGACCAAACATTTCATTACTCTTAGCTAAGAAAATTGTATAACCTCCTTAATTCTCTTCAGTTCTCCTCAGTTTATATGGTCAAATGTCATATTACCTCTTTTCACTGAAGTGTGGTACTGGGACTTCATATTGAACTGATGGATTATCAAGACCTCATTATCACTCCTGTCAGAGAAACAGATACCCCAAAAAGCAACACCCTTCTCCTCTCTGTGCCCCCAGTTTCTTTGTTTCTGGGTAAGAATTTACAGTCAGCAGTGCTAAACTGTGTTTTCATTGCTCTCATTTTGGCATTTAATCTAGATTGTACTGTGTTTTACAGTGCCCTGTCTTCAAGACATCAGCTAACTTTGTCAGTGAAAATGTTACACTCTCTTCCCTGTAGCTTACCACTACTAAATAGCACTGGGTGAAAAATCAACCATTATGAGATATCACCAAAAACCCATGTCTCTTTACTTGAAATTTAATCTCATATTTATAAAAATATCTATTTTAAACCAATTTAAGATATATTGTGTTGATTTTGTTGGATGGCAATTTCCTGCATGATTCTTAATCAGAATGTCACACAGCATCAAGTCAAAGAGCAATAGAGTGAAATTGTTACTGCCTTTGAAATCCTTACCTTTGTTACTCCATGTTACTTCAAGAATAGATTTTCTTATAGTTCTTAGGTATTATTTAATTGTATAAAACTGTAAGTGAATGTTAAAAATTTGCAAAGTACAGCAAATCAGAAAAATGAACCTAGTTTTTAAATTGCAGCCAGTTAAGGAACGGTAACTCTCCCTTTCTCACTTCTTACACACCTTCCATAAGAAAAAACATGGACTAGTTTATCCTGTCACTGATGCAGTGTAATTCCCCTCGAGATGGTAATATGATTTTGCAGATGTAACTGAAAGGCAAATGTGGCCCTGTATGTATGTTGGTATGCAAAGAGCATCGGAAGCATTCTTGCCTTCAGGATAATTAAGAAACTGGTTCCTTTTTTTGTCATCCACCCATGATGCCATCTAATTTTATGTTCCTTGGCTGCTAGCTGTTAGCTTCATTAGCCTTACTTGATAGAGTGTTCCAACATTTATGATTCTCATGTGAAAAATGCTTCCTGACGGCTGGAATTTGTTTTTCTTTAATTTCTACCTTTGCCCTCTTGTCCTATTATGCATACTAGGCTGAAAATAGTAACTTGAGATTGGTGGGCCTACTCCTTACAGCGTAAGGAATTCCAGTGAATTTTCTTTCTTTTCTTTCTCTTGAAATAGTTGTATTGTTGGTTTGATAATTTTAAATCACCACTACTTATTTTCACTTTGATCCCTCGTGTTTTTACATTTAATAATATTTTTTTCTGTGGAAGGAACTGCGGAAATTCAGATATGTGTCAATCATCAGTTGGCCTGTTTCCACCCAAGTAACATTACCCTAATGTTGCTAACTTTATTGTCTTACTTGGCATGTGGAGTAAGTGGGCCAGGACACTGTTACTGTGAGCAGTGCAACTTGACATTCACACAGTTAACATTTCATTAGTTGATGCAGTATTACTCTGACAGTGGCAAAATTCTAAATCTGAAATCTAAATCCAGTGATCCTCCCCCTCTACTCTGCCCTGGTCAGACCCCACCTGGAGTACGGCGTCCAGTTCTGGGATCCCTGGTATAAAAAAGACAGGGATTTCCTGGAGAGAGTCCAGGGAAAAGCTACAAAGATGATTAAGGGCCTGGAGCATCTCCCCTGTGAGGAAAGTCTGAGTGAGCTGAGACTGTTCAGCCTGGAGAAAAGAAGACTAAGGGGGGACCTTATTAATGTCTATAAATATCTTAAGTATGGGATGCGGGGGGAAATGGCCAGCCTCTTTTCAGTGGTCTGTGGGGACAGGATGAGGGGCAATGGCTGCAAGTTGGAGCACAGGAAGTTCCGCACCAACATGGGGAAGAACTTTTTCCCAGTGAGGGTGACAGAGCCCTGGGACAGGCTGCCCAGGGGGGTGGTGGAGTCTCCTTCTCTGGAGATATTCAAGACCCGTCTGGACGCCTCCCTGTGCAATATGAGCTAGGGAGCTGCTTTGGCAGGGGGGTTGGACCAGATGATCTCTGGAGGTCCCTTCCAATCCCTATGATTCTATGATTCAGCTGGCCGTGGTGATCACTGACAAATTTGCAATGGTGTGAAGTATGAATTTAACCCCCTCCTCCTTCATAAATAAAAGTCATCTTTCCCCTTTCTGGGGTCATACAGGGACTCCTATAAACACACCTTTGACACCGGTAGTAGCAGATCTTTCCATCCATCACAAGGCAGCAGTAGAAGTGCCACCACCATGGCAAGCAGCAGAACAGAGGCAGATAGCTCTCTTTATTTTTGTTACATTTGCTTTATAGTTTTGACATAGCATAGGATGGGAACAGTTGGACTTGATGATCTTAAAGGTCTTTTCCAACCTTGTGATTCTGTGACATTATAAAGTGGTTGGTTATCAGTCTGTTAAGTGCTATTAACACACATTAAGGATCGGTCTGTAATACAGCATCTTTTTATACGGATGCGGATTAATTTGAAATTTTATGTTGTTTTGGGACAGAGTGCATTGTACTCTGGGAAGCCTGCAGTATTTTCTTATGGCTGATCAGAAGATCTACTTCACTATTTCAATAAGCCTCTTTGAGGTTATGTTAAATTCTTGTGAGTTAATCTGGTCTGCAGCTTGGTGGGTTTTTCTCTTTCCTTTCTACTGTTTACTTTGTTGTTTCCTAGTACTGGCCTCACAGGGTGAGGAGAGAAACTCCAACTGTGATACTTGATACCTAGGAAAAGAGGTGGTCCCATTGAAGACAATTGTTTACAATTGTTTACAAACAATTCTCTCAACAATTCTCTAGACTTACAAAGGATAAAGTTTATAAAGGATGACAATGGGAATAGGAAGAGGCGATTGTATGTTACCTAACTGGGATGTTTGTGATAAAATAAGGCATGGAAACAAACAGAGCAGTGCTTACAGAGCGCTGCTGTTCTTGGGCTGAAGAGATGAAATTGCCATTACCATTCATCAGAAAGTGTTGTGTTGTAAAATTCATCTCTGCATACAGTTGGCTTGGGGACTCTTTCTTCTTTTGAGTTTACAGTTTTCAAAAACAAGAATTTGTTTGATGACCTGCACCTTAAAAGAATATTGCACAACCAAGTACTTCTTCTTCGGAAATGGTTATTTTAGCCTATCTTGGGGCATATCCACCTTTGAACTCATGAAGAAGCACATGGCAAAGGCATCTTTGGCTTTATGATTTAAAAACTACTCATAAGAGCCCACCTATTGACTGAGGTCCTACTTTCTCTATAGAGAAGGTGTTTTCCAAAAGCTGAGTGGGACAAAGTGAATCAAACTGTAACTTTTCTCTGCCTCTAATGCCTTGTCTAATATATGCCATTCATCCTGTGTGGAAAGTGATCCCTTCTTTAATTATGCTCTAATAACTCAAGAAATGTAGTCTCTTTCAAAGTTTCCTTTTAGGGAAAGGGTTTCTTTTTCCAGCCTATTGAAGTAGATAATACAAAATTTCTTCTTTTGCAAAAATAACCATAGGTCACATATGCTGGAAAAGAAGGTTATTTTACCAAAAATAAGTATTCACTGAGTCAAGCCTTCCAGTGCCAGGTTCTCTTGGGAGGTATCCCAAGAAACAGAAGGAAGCCTTCCCTCAAGTACTGTAAATGTAATGATTACGATATAATAATAGGATCTCCTGGAAACTCGTTATAGAAATTAATTCCCCACTTATGACAGCAAAATGAAGCTTCTTGAATAAACTGAAACATTGCCAGGCATACTTTTCTAAACATTTCTTTTCATGCTTCTGAATGTATTCCACAGACAACCATCGCTCCTTTTGCTTGCTGCCTATCCAAGAATTTCTCTGTTTTGCCAGGAAAAGTGAACAAAAGATGCTCTGCAGCTGAAAAACCTTGTTACCTGCTTACTTGATGTAAATTGTGGATCAAATAAACTTGTTAATACATCATAATGGTGAAAGCACCACCAAGAGCAAATATCCCATGTGAGATGCTTCAAAGAGGTCAGGTTTTAGAGGCTTGGCTCCCCTTCATGTGATGTGAGCTGTGGAAAGGCTCTGCAGCAGTAGGTCTAGGCTGATTGCTGGGAAGGAGGTATGTGCCCGGCACAGCTCAACCTGTTGCATGTTGGGTGTCTGGAGAAGCACAGCAGCCAAACCCAGCTGTCCTCTGGAGAGGTCTTTGTCTCTTCCCTGAGGGCATGGGCAGCAATGAGGGTCAAACAGGCCCTGCTGAGGTGTCCCAGCAGCGTGCCAGATATTCCAGGTATCCGTAGCCACTTGTTGCTTGGAAAACACTGCTGGCTTGTTCATGTTGACATGGACTCAACTCTTTGCCTCCAAGCATACTAAATCCTCAGGCCTTTTTATTTCTCATTGTGAGGCTTTGGTTAGTGATGGACGTGCATGGCACAGTTAGCTCTGTGGCACTGCGATCACACGCCTGTAACAAGAAACATCTTCTACCTTCTCAAATGCATCTCTGGGGCGAGCTGCCCGCTGGGGAAAGCTGCTGCCAACAGCTATTGGTGTCTGTCGTGGCCTCTCCCAAGGTGACTTTGGTTCATCCCTAGACAGAGGACAAGGAGCTGGGGGTCCCCCTAAGGATCTGTGCCATCCCTGCTCCACGCTCTGTGGTGATGTGAGGTCAGGCAGAGGAGGGAGCACGCCTGCCAAAATGAAGTGCACCATGCCATGTGTTGGCTGCCCATCTCAACATCCCGGTCTGCAGTCAGCAGGGAGGCAGGGAAGTGCCTCCCCACAAAGGGGCACTTGGGAGGATAAGCAGTACAGTGTGATTCTTTTAATCATTTTTAAGCCCAAGCAACTCACAACATGGTGTTGGTTTTGGTTTTTTTTATAAAGAAAGATCGGGAGACAGGAAGATGAAAGGATTCTAGTTTAAAAATAAAAAACCAGAAAATTAATGATAAAAAGGCAGCAATAGAAGGAGTGATAGTGCTTTGTTTATTCTTTCCCTTGGAGTTTTGTGGGCATATAATAGATTTCCATTTCTTGGTCCTACTTTCTTTTTCCTCCTCCTCTGCCTCTTGCTTTGGGTTTTTTCTGTGGCCATTAGCACTGTGGGAACCTACCACCCACAGTGCCCATTCATCACCTCTCCTAAGAGGCACAGGAGGGCGGCCACCCCGCGCAGTCTAACCTGGACGCAAAGGGCAGCACCATGTTGTAGCCTGAAGCCTGTTGCTGTTTGTATAGCAGCATGACGTTGCAGGAAGGGAGTTCAGTCATGCTCAATTTTGCTTCTGGTATTGCAAAAGCAGCAGCACATCAGTAGTGGGGTTGTGCAGATTGGATGGAACTAATTATATTAAATTGCTGCACAGGAACTTTTTTTAAGAGCGTTGCCATGTAGAAGAGCAGGCTTTTTCGACAAGAAGTTGATTCATATGGGGCTTCATGGAGCCTTTATTTTGTCTGTAAGAGTTCAGGTCACATTCTTCTGTGAGAGAAGGAAATCTTTACAGAAGTCCCCGGTAGAATTTCCTCCCAATTTCTTCCTCCAGGCATTTTCCTTCCTCAGCCTGGAAGAAACAAGCTACATGGGTAGCAGGAAATGTGCAGAGAATCCAACTCATTTTCCCTCCTCGCCCCTCTGTGTCCCCTGTGACTATCTTCAGTTGTTAATTGAGAAGAACTCCTTTGTAGGATAAACACTTTCCATCTTAAAAGTCTGAGAACCCCAGCCCTTCATTCTTAATTTCCAGTTGGATGAGAGGCAGTTTCTTTTTCCAGGTATTTTATTTTCCAAATACCTGAAATCTGATGCTGAATAAACTGATCAAGGTTAGTTATAATTTGAAGGTATATAAGGCAATACTCATCCTTCCTCAAACTCGGTCCAGCTTGTTTTCCTCCATCGTCAATTTTACTGAGACCACCAGAGCACTTCTGCTGAAGGCATGCTGTTATCCTTTTTTCATCACTAACAACGACAACTGAGTTCCTAGTGTCACAACACTGTTATTTATTTTCCCTGCTGGGGCTTCATCATGCTTCCAACCAACTGTAGTTAAAATATCTGCTGGATAAATTCCTCTGGAAAATTCCATATACAGCAGGCATAGAGATAAGAGATAAGTTTAAAGCTACTTTGCATACTTTGCTTAAGAAAAGGCAGCAGCCCAGAAGTTAGTTTATGTGACTTTTTTTAGTACAGTCAGAAGATTTAGGGTAGCAGACAAATTATTTTTTTAATTATTTTTTTTTTACATATTCCTCGAGATTTTAGGTTTCCTAATTTGGCTTCCTGCAAGTCATCACATTTTTGTCTCCAACCCAGTCTTGCCATTACAGCTACCTCATCTTCGTGGCAGTTGTTCAGCATGAGTATTTAAACTATCTGCTCTATTGCTGTGGTCTTCCCACGCGCAGGTCTCAGGAGTAGCACTGATGAGCGTTTTCCCTTCGTGGGCCAACACGAGTGACGGGACTCCAGATCTCTGATACCAAAGCTCAACCTGCAGACAGGCTGGTTTGACCTCTGCTTCCTGACTCAGGCAGCATTAAGGAGCCAAATGTTTGGGACTGTTGTTTTCCAGTCCAGACAGACATCCATTTTCTCTCCACTGCAGTCTCCTGTGTGATTCCCAGACTATTTATTTTAAGGAATAGCCATAAAGGCACGCTGTTTGAAAGTGGCACGTGTGTGCCAGCCAGAAATGGCAGCCTCCAGCTCTGCTCACTTCAATTGCCATCCGCTGGTAGGCAAAATCCAAAATACCCATTTCTGCTGCTGCACCCTACCTAGCACAGACATACTGTGAGGAGCCCATAGGATATGTTGGGGAATCAACTTTCTAAAAGGGTAGATATTGGCAGGAAAAGGGGGAGTGGACTAAAGCTAAAGGAGGGAAGGTTTGGGTTAGATATTAGGGGGAAGTTTTTTACAAAGAGAGTGGTGAGGTGGTGGAACATGCTGCCCAGAGAGGTGGTGGATGCCCGATCCCTGGAGGTGTTCAAGGCCAGGTTGGATGGGGCCCTGGGCAACCTGGTGTAGATCCAGGCCTGGAGGTTGGTGGCCCTGCCTGTGGCAGTGGATTGGAACTGTATGATCCTTGGGGTCCCTTCCAACCCAGAACATTCTGTAATTCTATGATTCTATGATACCTGCAGCTCCAGCTGAGTATGCTGAAGCTAGGGTGTTATGGGAGTGAGTGTATGTAACAGGAGGATGAAAACAGCAATTGCGCAGGTTTGAATTTCTGAATTCAGATTTGTTTGTGAATTCAAGGAATAGGTATATACCCACTTGTGAAGGCAAGAGAGTTGTTGCCATCATTCCAGCAAGTCTTGGAACCCCTCTGTGTAATAATACTGCTTTAACGCTGAAGTTAAATTTCTTTCAGTTCAGTTGCTCCTTTTTCTCTTTGTTGTTTTTTTTTTAACTTGAGTGTAACTCAGCTCCTTGTTTCTTCACCACAACTCTCTTTCCATCTTTGCTAACTGTCTGCTGACAGTTAGACATGGAGGAGAACAGGAAGGATGGAGGGAATCATGCTTTCCATTATTTAATTCAAAAACTAAGTCCCAGAAATCTTTCTGCAGCCTTTCTAAGTTTAGAATATGGTGTTCTTACTGAGAAGATACTTAGCTTTGCTATTTTTGAGAAATGGAAGAAAACAGTGTTATGTCCCTACATACCCCTTGTGTCTGCTTACATTTATCAAGTAAAGAATGACGAGTATGCTAACCCATTTTGTCATAACAAGATAAGTAGTAATAGTGCTGTTCTCTAGTCCAGGCAACCCACATTTATTTGATAGTCAGCCATGCTGGAAAGTTCACTTTGCTGTGGGCTGTTCACCAAGGATCACTCACAGAGATAAGAGAGGCTTGGGAGCTCTCAGCAGCATTCACTTTTGCAAATGAGCAAGTAAGTGATGAATGTTCTTCTTCTGCATTGTTAAACAAGAACCTGCTTCTCACGCTGCCTGTGGTGCCTCCTGTCGTCCTCACCTGGTAGGTGTTGCTGTGTCCTAAAGGGAGCAGTTGAGTGCCAGGAGGAAAAAAACTTTAATGCAGGAAAGGATTTTAGTGGAACAAGACAGAAACCTCAGTGAGATCAGGTAGCAGAGTGCTACCAAAGCCATCTTTCATGTTCCCTTGATGCTCCTCTGCCTTTGACTGCCCATCTGATGGGGAAGGCCATTGTCTGCAGGCTCCAGCTGTACTGGGGAGACAGCTGGATCAGCCTTGCTGGTCTTCACAACTTGCAGTCCCGTCAGTCCAACCTACAGCCTTATCACATCTCCCCGGCAAAGCAGAGCTGGGCAAGGATCCCTGAGGCGGAGGTGTCTCTGAGCACAGGCGCCTTTAGTCTTGATAGAGGCAGGGAAAAGAAAGTTGCCTGACCTTTTTGTTACTGCTGTTTTCCTGAAGGTGTGTGCTACTTTTCATCTAAAAGAAAGGAAGCTGCATTTCAGACAGATTTAATAGATTTCAGGCAAAAATACCTGAAAGATTTTTTTTTTCCTACTCAGAAATAAATTAATAAACCAAGTGTTCCCTCATTTTGATGTTTTCTGCACTTCATATTTATGTAGAAAGTATCTTGCATTCATGTAACTTTTTCTGACTTGACTGTAAAGAGCTAAAATATGTAGTCGAAGTTGGGAAAAGCCTTCTTTGCAATTAAGTTTACATTTTTGTTTAAATACCAAAAAAAAAGTCAAACTAACACCAGTATAAATAATCTTTTCCAACTTTGCCTTGGCTGACCAAAGGCTTTTATGTGCTTTGACACTGTTGTTGCTGTCTCCTACCACACACGATTATTTTTGAGCCTAAGGCTTACCAAAAAACAGCAGCAGAAAGCATATGAATGCATGTTTAGGCACTATATTGAACTTTCAGCTTAAGAATTGCTAGAAGAAGCATTATGTGCTGTTAAAAAGCAGCATGATGAAAATGTTTAGTAGCACTGATCTTGATCAGTTCCTCAGATGGTACAGTTTGCAGCTAGAGTTATTTAGGTAGGAAGGACATCTGCCCCGGCAACAGGCAACTGCAAAGTACACGTCCTGGGCTCCTGGACTGAACTGTGCCACAAAATACATACCACAGATACTGCGTTATGGAAACAGAGCTGCTTCAGGATGAAACAAAGCGACTGACATACTAACACAGTTTCAGCACTGCAAATTCTAAGTTATTAATGGTTTCGGAGCTACTGTAGAAATAGGGGCGAGGAGGGTGGCTTTATCACAGCTGGAACGTGATGCCCAGGCTGCAGGCATGGAGTGAGGACCTCTTGGATGGTGGGGGTCAGTAACCCAGTTAGACTCTGCACCTCCCATGGCATGTCATGCACTCTTTGCCCAGTTTTTGAAAGCCGTCCAAGCAGCACCCTTACTCAGCTCTTGAGAAGTCCTGGAGTCAGAATGCAGATGGTATGAAAAGCACTGCCAATGTCTTTTCTAGATGCTAAATATTTTATTAGTGTGTTCTGCACTGGAAGGAACGAATAGTCCTGGTGTTAAGAGCCAAGGAAGCTTTATTATGGGAAAGCAGAAAATCCTGCATGGTTTCACAGCTAGCTCTCCAAAAAGAATTTCAGTTTTTACTGGAGTTTCTTTCCAAAAAGGAAAATAGGGAAATTATTTCTTAAAAAGCCACATATCTGAATTAATACAGAGAATAAATTAGCATAGTTCATATGATCTCTCTCAAACCCAAAAACTCAGTTGAAATCATGTAATAGCTAAGCATGTACTTGAATAATATTATTATAACAATTAATATTTACAGGTAAGCTTCTTATTCCAAAGTAATGGACAGTGCTGCATCGTGCCATCTCAGTTGCATCCTTCTAGTCACCTAGCTAAGTGTAAGGGTCTATTTAACCAAACTTTATTCAGGTCTGCAATCCAGCTATCTGCAGATTACATACAATATTTCGCTGACAAAAGCTGCTGTGATGCATAAAGCCAGAAAGGCAAAGCCTGTGCTGTTCCCAGTCTGCATTTTTTTGCATAGAGGTTACTCTGCTGGCATCACTGTCCTTTGACAATGTGATGGCAATAGCAGCCTTCCCTGGCTGAGCTATACAAGTGATAAATTGCACTTTGTCACGTCCATCTCTGTACGAGAGGGATTTGTTACCTGCTTGGTTGTGTTGTTTCTTTATGGGTCTGTGTCTGCCCCCATCATTCAGGTAGACTGATGTTGTCTTAGCCCAACAGGGAATGTGACGTGAGAGAAACCTACCAGGAAAGAAGCAGTATAGGTCACAATCAATTTTAGCTTTCCTTACCAAAAAACCCAAACAAACCACCCCGCAGAGCCATACAAACTGCAGTTTGAGCCTCCACCCAGAAATGTGGCAATCTAAATTACGCTCTCTTACTGAGCAGTACTTCCCTCCGCAGGAACAATGAATCAAATGAAAGGGCCTAAATAAATAAATCTTTACACTTCCCTGTTCTTTCTACCTCCCAATTAATCATAACGTCATTTTGGAAAACCTAAGTCATCCACAGCAGGAGGCAAAACCTCCATCGTGATGTACGTTCGCAGTGTCAGACCATCCTCCGGCAGCTGGTGGTGATCACTGAGGGGGGTCTCCGTCCCTCCCCTGCCCCCATGCCCCACAGGAGCCAGGTGCCCCGTTCTCAAAGCATGTGGGCACTGTCCACAGCCAAACCTGCTCTGTCCCCAATCCCCGCACGTGTTTCTGCAGCGTTGAGATCTGCTACTGGTTCTGTCATCAGTCACGGGTGCTGCTGGTAGCTGGGGCTGCTGTGCCAGCAGCCAGCTTCCTGGCTACTCCCTTCTCTGGTCTCCCCAGCCATCATGCAGCTGTCCTTGACCTGTTTCTGGTCCTTTAGAGAAAGTGCAGTGGTGCAAGGATCCACGCGGAGCCTCGGCCACGCAGAACAGGCTGACTGAATTAAGTCTTCTTTCATCCCTAGAGGAAAAAAAAAGAAAGAAACAAAGAAATAGTATGTTTGGAATCTTTTTCTCCATGCAGGCACACTTCTCCGCTGCTCAGGATTAGGGGAGTTTGTGAGGACTGCCCTTTACCCCGGGAAGTTACCCAAGTTTTTGCAAATGTGTTTGTGCATACCATTTTCTACACTTTTTAACACAAAGGCCCAAAATGCTAGAAAATAAATGTTCAGTTAAACCTGATAAAGCCTGGTCCATTGTTCTCTTCCCTCTCTAGTAGATGTCAATAGATGACGGTGCCTCTCTATGCTGTGGAGAAGACTCTTTCTCCAGAGGATTTCTTGGGGAAGGTCTGCTCCTCAGACCACCTGCTTTCCCCAAGAAAGGTTGGAGCCTGTCCAAGCCCCCCATGCTGCATGAGGGATTTAGAGTCCTGGTTAGCACTTACACAATGGAAGTTTCTTAAGTGACTGGGTTTTATGTTCTCATGCTGCACTCCATGTTACGCAAGGTCCAGAGATGAGGAATTGTCACCAAACAGATCGAGTTTCTAGCCCCAAAGGAAGTTCTGAAATGACCCAAGGAGGCCTGCTGGTACAGGATTTCTGGCAGAGTTTTGCAGAACATCAAACCATCCAGATAAGCTTCAGATAAGTACTGCCAGTTTTGGGTGCTTATCTTTAGCTCCAGATCTTTTGAAGTTTGTCACTCACATATTTCAAGTCTGCGTGCCTTTAAACAGAGCTTCTCCTAAACAGGATAATTAAAATTTCTTCGTGTCTTCTCAGAGAACCCATCTCTTCGTTTATGAACCCCAGCAGGAAGGCTACATAACCCCGCTGTCATTTGTTGAAGTATTACTAAATTACTAAATGACAATATTTATACTAGGTTTAGCCCTAAGTGCCTATTTCCAGGGGCAGTGTGTCCTAGAATAGTGCAAAAAGGATGTTTTCCTTTCGTCTTTGAGGAATGAATAATGGAGACAGATGCAGAAGACAATCACTACTGTCATGAAATTTGCAGGCTGAAGTAATGTAAAGATATTTATTAAAATGTCTTTTTAGAAAGTAAAAAGAGCAGATAGTGAATCTAAGATCTCCTTTTCAAGAAAAAGGGGGTGTGGGGCCTTTTTTTCTATCAGTGGATGTTTTCTAGCTCATCATTACCTACAGCGTTCTTGTCCCCATCACCAACAACCACTCCACCCTTCTTCTGGTACGTAGACAGTGGTTCCCACCAGTGCTCTGAACCACAGAGATCAATCTGTCTTTTCTCCAATTTCCTCCTTTGTACTCTCCCTTCACATTTCAGCAATGTGAGCCAGCCAAGATAAGAAATAGCTGTCTCTTCCCAGGAGGAGACTGGACGGATGTGCAGTTCAGAAGAACAATTCCTTTTTTTCCCCCGCTGCCTTCCTGGGATGGGGGTGGTGAGGGCAGGTGGGAAGTGAGAAGTTAACCTCCCTTTTGCCAGCTGTGCCAGCTATTGCTAGCAAAATACAGCAAAGCATGTCAGCACTGTACTGCTCTCCCCCTGGAAGCATGGAATTGTTAGAGAAGAGAGGAAATGTGTGTGTGTGTGTGCGTGTGTGTGTGTGTGCGTGTATATGTGTGTGTGTGCTAGTAACTTGTATTTCTGGACAAAATACATGACCCAAATATTGTTTGTGTAATGGTGTAATGCATTCTATCACTCCTTCAGCATCTGGCATGAAGCGTTCTCTTCAGTCATGTAATCATGTTTCATCTAGGTCTCCTGTTGCTGGGAAAAGATGACAAGGCAGAGTTAGACTATATACCGTGGTGGGGCAATGGTCACAGTTGTTGTGGTTTTGTACAAAGACTAGTGTACTGGGATTTCAGAGAACCACAGGCTGGTTTGGGTTGGAAGGGACCTCAAAGCCCATCTAGTGCCAACACCCTGCCATAGGCAGGGACACCCTCCACTAAACCCGGGTGCCCAAAGCCCCATCCAACCTGGCCTTGAACCCTGCCAGGGAGGGGGCAGCTTCTCTGGGCAGCCTGCACCCGGGCCTCACTGCCCTCACAGGGAAGAGTTTCTGCCTAATATCTACTCTGAAACTACCCTCCTTCAGCTTAAAGCCATTACCTCTTGTCTTACTACTTTCCCTTGCAAAAAGTATTTGGGTCTGCAGGAGCTAAATAAGGACATTTGTGTGGAGGATGAGGGTTTCTGCTACTGTGAGATTTTTAGAGTAGCTTTTTACATTACTTTCATATTATTGCTCTGGCTTAATGAGGAAAACACAAGAACTACTGTTTTCTTAGTTACCTAAAGATAACAAAAAACAGCACAAGCAGTAGAAACATTCTCATTTGCCGTGGGATCCTAGCTCACATAGTAGCAGGAATTCACAGCCAAGAACATCACACTTATGATGGTGATGAAGTTTTCCAGTATGCATCAAGAGGCTCAGTTTCCATGATTAAGGGATACAGTTGGATTTAGTGGGACAGCTGAGTTCATTTCAGACCTACTGGCAGTTTGCACTGGGAAATAGCTTGGAGGGATGAATGAGAAAAGGCAAGGCATTGCGCAGTCAGAAGAATTTCTGGGACATAGATACCCTTTCTCTTGCTCAGTAAGTAGGATAAGGGAAATCCATAAGAGGGCTTTGTTATTTCCATACCAAGGACTTAAAGGATTGTTTTTGTCATGTCTATATTCTTAGTATCTTGCCTAGCTGCATCAGTGGTGACCTAGACTCCAAAATCTGTCTCATGTATAATACAGAAGCACGTGAATACCGGTGGGAAGAAGCACTCTCCTAAGTTAGTAAAGCCAGTGTTCTGCCTAGGGGTGGACAGCTGACATCACTAATGCCCCACAATAAGGGTTAATGTTGGTGTGAATGTAATCTACTTTAAGGAGTTCTCCAAATGATCTGTTGACCAAGGTGTTGTACAAAGAGAAGGAAAGAGGATGTGTACTCAGTAGTCAAAAAGTTAGGGAAGCTGAAATACTGTTCTTGGGCTATCAGAAGAAAGAACTTCAGAAGAAATACCAGTGGAAACTGGTGTGAATGGTTGGTGTCATGAAAGCAGGGAGCTGTAGAGAAAAGTGGTCCAACTGTGACAAAAGACTGTACTTCAGCAGAAAAATTGGAATTGAAGCAAAGGTGGCAGCTGGTCTGGGATCTCCTGCTACTGAGAAACAGTTGCCTGAGTAGAAACCAAGAGAGTCTGTTCCTCAGAAGAAACAGAAAAGTAAGGAAAGAGAGCCAGAAGAAAAACTATTATACTTCTCAGCTGGAAAACAAATCATGCTTGTGTGTGTGTAAGTATACGCTAAGGAAATAAAGAGGATGAGGTTTGGAGTAAATGCCTCCAAGACTTGTTCTAGCATCTTTCCAGTTCAGTTAAATGGGTTCCAGGATCAGACAACTAGGAAATCCCTCTTCTTACCTTTCAGGATATAAAAGGGAAAATATTACAAACTAAGCGATATAAACAGAGTGGGAATTTTCTGGGAATCTTTGCTCATCTAATTAAATGGAGGCATGGGGTTCTAGCCATGCAGCTTGCAGGGGCTGCAGTCAGCACTCAGCTCCTCAAACGTGTGCTTAGTGAGATCCACCTCTGAACAACAGCTGTCACTGACAAACTCTGATGGCACGTAAAACCCCTCACGTGTTGATACTGCTACCTGTTCCCGAAAAAGACTTGCCTTTCAGAAATCAACTGGAATAATCTCTTAGAGGCTGGAAAAAAAAAAACCAAAACCAACACAGAAAGGAAGATCTAGCAAGGAGGCAGCAGTGAAGCTATTTTACCATGATTTCCACAGTTCAAATATTGAGTGTCTTTTATGGAAGGAAATGGTGAGAGAGGGTTCTGCAAGGAGGGAAAATGTAGCGGCGTTCTTCCAGAAACTTACTGCATTTGAGATCTGTCCTGCTGACAAGTAAATACTGATTTCACCACGGTCAGGGAAAAGAAAGATGTGGCAATGACATGAATTTTCTGTTACCTTCTGATACCTGAAGATGCCTGAAAATGAAGCTGTGCCTTTGCAAGGGAGAGCAAAGGCCCCTGGAGGACAGTTCTGACAGTGGTTGAGCCATACCTATGGTAATGATTCACTACAGTCCCAGTCTACGTTTGGAGAGCGGTTTTCCTCTACCAGGCCTTAGAGTTTAGCAGAGTCTTGCAACTTGTCAGGTAAATGCCGTTGAGTTTTTATGTTTTGGAGCTTAGAGAGGCCTAATAAGGTGGTACCTGCCCAAGACATCGACTGTCTCATGACTGATCTCTAATCAGAAGATGTGTTCCAAGCTGAGGAACTGTGAAGTTTAAGGGAGGCAAGCAAGGAGATAGAGCTTGGATTTTGGGTTTTTTTTGAGCAATATTGTGGCCCTTCAACATGAACATTGTAGTCCTAGGTTATTTCCACACCACTGCTGATAAAATATTTCTAAGACACATTCTTGGGCTTGGAGCATTCTGTCTCAAAATCAGCATTTTGAGCTGACATCACAAGGAGTTTCATAGGAATCTGTTTATGGCAAAGTTGAATACATACATCTAGCCTGCTGGTTGCCTCTCCTGGATTTCTAATTCAGAGTTACTTTTCCCAACTTACCTGGTGTGTACAGCTTATACAGGAAACATGTTCTGCATGAAGCATCAGTTGCTAAGACTTTTGAGCTTCATGAGGTGGCATCTTGTCGACCTCTTCTAAGAGTCCATCTCATTTCTGATCCAGTGAACTGTAAGTGTACTCCTTGCTTTATGCTTGTCTGTTTTCTACTCCTTATTGCCAAGGCATAAACGTTTCCAGATTTTAGTACATCTATTTGCAAAAAGACAAGCATTTAATGAAAAAGGATGTGAAGGAAAAGCCTAATGACATCACTTGAGTCAGTTTAAAGAAGCTTGATATTTGGTTGTTTATAATCCCAGTATGTTAGTTGTTTGTACTGTGATAAGAGCATTTTTGGTGTGGAGACTGAGCTGCAAGTCTTACTGCAGCAATGCAGACAGTGTTTGTCTGTTGGTTAGGGAAATGGACTGGAAGGCAGGAAGGTCTTGGGTCCAAGACCAAGCTGAAGTAGTGACTCTCTCTGTGACTCTGGGAAAGTACACTCAACTCAGTTCTGCAACATTGCTGAAACCAACTGAGCTGCTGAACTGAACCAAAGCAGGTTGTAAGTCGCAGGTCAGTGGTATGTATGGGAAGGGTGAGCCCTTCTTTCTTATCCTGGGCACATCTATATTCTACATCATCTTCTCATGAGCCAAAGATTCACCATGTGACCATGGTAAGATTCTTGTGTAGTCAACTAGGTATTTTGAAAGAAATTGAACCTCCTTCCCCAAAAATGCCTTGCCACCCCTCCTATGAAATTTATCTAGAAGTGGCTGTGAAGGATGAAAAATATCTAAAGAAAAAAATGGCTATTATTTATTTTTTAGTATCAAGGAGAAATTAATCTGGCCTTTCTGGGTTTCGGATTTTGACATCTACAGATTACAAATACACAAAATAAGCATCATGTTGATCTGTAGGTTTTGTCACCTGAGTAGGTGAATGACTAATGGTTTTTCTGTTGAAGTGGAAATTGAAATATGTTGTGTAAGCTTTAGGAGCAAGAATTAAAATGCTTATCCTATTTGAATTTTTCAGGTGTTTCTTATGCACGTTGAGACATCTGATTTGCAAAATAAATTTAAAAAAAACCTCACACCAAAAAATTAACTTTTGCAGGTTCCTCTTTTTTGTCTTCTCAGAAAATAAATTAAGACATTTTGCTAATCAAAAGTATAGGGGTGAGAATGGAGATTATCACTAATAGTTGAGTATCTTCTTCTATATCCACAAGGAAAAACTCAACCAAACCAAACCAAATCATATATTTTTTCTGAACACTTTTCCCTGTGTTTTAGATTGCCTGCCTCGACTCCACTGCAAATACCCAGACTTTCACAAAGGTCTGCATGTAGCCCTGATAATGTCAGATCCTCTAATATACCTTCTTAGTCTGGTATGCTCCCTATAGCAGTCTGCTTTTGCCAGCGGCAACACTGCTCACCTCAGAGCAGGGAGGAGAAGGCTCAGGGAGGAGCTTAAGTTTTGAAATCAAAAGTGAAATGGGTCAGTAAGTAAGCTATTTCTCATGGGCTTTTTTCTTGACCAAAATAGAAAGGAAATGATGGGTGTTGTATCTGACCAAGCAGTTAGCAGTAAACACTTCCATCATCAAATGCAGCTCTTTGTCCAGTTTGCAGATCTCTTATCCATTCTTCTTACTTTTAAGGAAATACCAGTCCAATCCAGAGAAGCAGTTCTGAAAAATTGCACAGCAAATTTCCACATTTAATATTTCCAGTACAGTCATTTGTCTTAACAGCCAGCTCTGAAAATTGAGCCAGGGCTGTAAGAGTTAGCCTGGACTGGATTTACCCATCAGCATGTGTGATAAAAACATTGTCAATTAATCTGTGCCACCACTGATAAACCTCTGCAAATCCACTCTGGCCATGCTCTCAGGGATAGCTCCAGAATTCCAGTTCTTGGTATGTATTTCTAATTGCAGTGTGGTCAATAATACTGCAGGAAGAACCTCAATTCAGCTCTCTTTCTCTCCCTGCTACGTTTGATTCTGCGGGCATAACAGGATTAAAAAAGGCCATTAAGAACTCACCCACCTCACCCCCTCCCAGGGATAAAAAAAGAACCTTTCCCAAGCTCCGTTAATGCCTAAGAACCAAGTCAGCACGTTACGGCTGTAAACAGCTTATTCTTCAGAAGAAAACACTGTTACACGTTTTTAAGTAGTTACAGAAATCCTGAAACCAGAATAAAACCTCAGTTGGTTACACTTACATTTTGGGAAACCCTGGCACCGTTGCACTGGCCCGAACAAATATAGACGACGCGGCCGCGCAATGAGCTGTACGGCTGGTTTCTGTCAGGCCCTTCCCCACGCGATCGCTGCGCTGCTGGTTCAGAAGCCAGAAGTCTCTCCTAGGTTAGCAGGTCGGTTCGTTCTGAGTGTAAGAGGTGCAGATGGGTTTTCAGAAATGCTGGATGCCTTTCTCAAGTATAATTTAGCAACTTCTAAGGTTTAGCAATCACTGAGAATAATATGTTCTTAAGCAGGTTTCCTGAGCCTGCCAGTTAACGTAGGTGAGTAAACTAGACAGGTCAAATAACTGGCGTGGTTTATAAATAGACTAAAAAAAAATATCTCCATATATAGAATAGCATCCAGACTTTCTATTGTTTGAAGCAAATGATATCATTATTTGGATGTCTTTCCAGAACTGAAAATGACTAGACTTCGGAAACTAAGAGTAGTTAAATATAGAAATTGCTACTTTAATGAGTGGATGCTGTGTTTCATTATTTTGCTACTAGCATGTGAACAAATGCCTTTCTGTTCTTAGGGATGGGAAGGCAGGATTTTATTCCAGTACTATAAGATATTGGATAAAAGCCAAATTCAGATTCCGGGCTGACAGTGTCTTTACCCTCGTTCGTTCACAGAAAATATTTTTGATCCTCTGTGGACAGTGTAATCACCTTGTGTGTACAGTTACACTGTCCACAGACTTGTGCCTTGCATAAGCCTTTACACATATTTAAGTCAAATGCAAAATGCATTGGTGGTTTGCATAAAATAAGATAACGGAATAAAGCTTAAAAGATAATCAAACGGTGCCTCAGGTGTAGCTTGTCATCACAGACTCCCTATCAAGTGATTACATCTATTTTGCCAAGTCAGAGAGCTTTCTTCATCACTGACAACTAGAAAACACTTCTTCTGACTCCTGCAATACCACTTTGTAAAACTACCTAAGTAGCCTCTGTGGAGATACACTTAATTTCTAGGAATGGAGTGGTGGGAATAAGAGATCATGTTGAGATGACCCAGCACTCTGATGCTAAAGACCACCAGTCTTCTGGGGTGAGACATCTGTTCTGTGAGAGTCTGTTGTCTCATAAGAGAAGCTAATAGACTAACACAATATGCATCCCTAAAAGCATGGACTTACAAAGATGGAATCAAGTTTGGTGAGATATCAAACCAAATTTTAACGTACCAATTTAGATTTTCCTGTAGCTGCTTCTGCATCTCCTATCTTATTCTCAGATTTAGCTTAAAGTTCCCATTCTAAACAAAGTCAGTTGCTATGAAGTCACCTAAATTTAGGCATCTACATGTTCACAAGGAGTTCTCATTGTCATCAGGGAAGCTAATGGGCTTAACTAATAGTAATAATTTGTGTAAGTACCTTTGTTTACCTTTATTAATGCATTTCCAATTTCAAACTTTACTAGATTTGTATCTGTGGAGCTTTTTTATGCAAGAAAACCTGATTCTTAAACTGGTAAAACTGAAAATGTGAGTACTTATTAGAGACTTTCTTATTGTCCTTCTGTAATCTCTGTGGGCCATAGGTGTGTGTTGATTACCATGTAACGTTTGCCCCTATGTAAGGTGTGCAAGATACTTTCAACCATGGCTACACACTCTTCAAAGAGCTTAGTTTGTCTCCAGCATCACCTCTATCTTGCTAGTGCATGTTCAAGCCTTAGTTGATGCTTAAGACAAAAATTGTCATTCCTTTCAGAGCCTAAGTCATCTGTCTGAAATGGAGAAGTGCCGGAGGGTGTTATTCCTCCTCTTCTGGATGCAGTTTTGTTCTAGGAAAAGCCCCTTGTATCTTCACCATCCTTCATTAGCTCCTGAGGGCTATAGCTCATTCATGCAGAGACCCACAGCTGCTTTTTAGGTTTCCCTTTCCCATGGCATTACAAATTCTTCAAGAATAAGCAGGAGTGGTAAATTTTTCAATAGTGGTGACTACTTTTTATTGTTTGGCATTTTAAAATTTTTTAACTGGGTTTTCCCATCTAATATTTTAGTCCCTTGCTTAGGATCACATACAACCAAATCATCTCTGTGAGGGGAAAAAAAGCAAGATGCAGCTGAATCCAACTTCATCACCCATTAAAGAAGAGACCCCCCCATTCACTGACTTCATAGCATATGCTGTTTGCTCGGAAGTGTTCTGTTTGCAGACAACGGCATGTTAGGCAAGTTGGCAAGACCCCTGGACAGTTACTCAAATATCTGTACTGTATATTTAGGGAGCTTTTAAGATTTACTCTCTGCCTGAGCCTCTTAAAGACTTTTTTCCTAGGTTTTTGTTGGGGTTTTGGGGGTTTCTTTTTAATGCCTACTGTATCACAGCATCTCCTTCTGGATTCCATCTGGATTGCTGGGTAAATAAGTGTTTGGATGAAAGCCACAAAATTAGAAATGCTTCTATGAAAATACAAAGTGTAGGTTCACACTGTACCATATCTGGCTTCTGCAGTCGTTACAAGGCAGTGTCTCGAGACTGCGACAAGAGAACTTTTTAATTTGAAAAGGAGGTGGTAAATAGTACCTCAAATGAAGGGAACATGTGGAGCTGTGAAGTTTCACTTTGAAATGAAACTGTGCAGCCTTCAAGTCAAGGCCTCGTGCCAGAAAGTTCATATAATCAAGAGCCACAAGCCAGCCCATAAGAGGAAAGTCTTTTATAGCTTCACATCTGAGAGGTACAAAATTCATGTTTCCCATTGCTGACTTCGGCATACTTGCTGAGACACACTTAAGAAGAAAAGTTTCCATCTGTCGGGGCCTTCTCAGGATCAGAGACTTTGTATTCTCTTGCCCTTCTTTCCATCACCCCAAACATCAAGCACAGGCATCCCAGTCCCTGGGAGCAGTGCCGCTTTTGGATACTGCTTCTCTGTTGACATTCCCATGTCCATCAGGACTCTGAACCTCAGCTTGCTTCTTTGGCGACCTGCCTCCCTCTTTTCTCCGTAACTCCATCGTCAGAGGGAGGCTGCATTTGAAACTCTGCACCAAACAGGAATTCACCATTGCTTACCGCTGGCATGACTCTTCTCACTACACTGAGAAGTTGGCATCAGGCAGCTGTTGCGAGACCAGCTTAGTGTGATGTGGCTGGTGGTGAGTCTCTTCACGTTCCTCCTAGGACCAGTTTCTTCCTCCAGGTTTTTCCTCATTGAAGGATATGTAAATACATGGCTCCCCCTACTTTCATTGGGAAGGGTAAACAGTCATGTGCTATTGATGTCACGCACTAGATTATTCCGGTTGCCATGCATCTCATCTAGAAAAGGCTCTGGCTCCAGTTCAGATATGAAAGAAAGAATTATTTCTTAGCGAAATAATTCTCAGAACAGTTGAAGAGAGGATCCACACCCACATCTTTTCCTTCCGCTCTGAACATGCCAATTTATCTCTCCCTTTCCCTCACTAATTAAGGTCTTCACAGTGATCTCACTGTCCAGTGCACAAGTAGCTACTAGGTTGCAAGCCAGTGGTTTCAGATGGCTGGTTCCTCCTTTGGCATTGTGAATCTGGGCAATCCAGGCCTTCCCTTGCTGACAGCGTTCTCCATACTTGTTTTGAATGGTTGTTGTCAAAACAGGACAGTTGTTTATATGTGTTTTTGGAGAACTAAGTTTGGCATCCAGGCAACAGAAGTTTTTCACTCTTTAAGGAGTGAAATATGCTGGTTTTGAGCAAATACAACTGTGCAGTTATGTTTGAAACCAATGAAGTTCATCTCTCTCTGGTTCAGCAACAGCGGGAGTACCCCCATCATATGCCTAAATTATTTTTTTCTCCTTTCTTTCAAAGGAAACAGAAAATTAATGCTTCCAAGTCAGGGCCTTGCAAACAAAATGCTAAATTAATGAGTTTTGACAGCTGAACATCAAATATGGAAACAGAGGTCCATACTGGAGGTGTGGGTCGGTCTGAGGGCTGCCTCACAGGCATGCCAAGCCTTCAGTGCAGACTGCTGAAGTCTCATATGAAGCATCCAAGTATGCTCCAAGTTGCCACACAGCACAAGCACACAATATGTTAGTCATAGTTCACCTTTCCAACAAGCTCTCAGAGCCTCTAAAACCCCTCTGGGTGAACTTTAGCTGGCTTGGAGGGGCTTCTGTGATTGATGGAGAGAACAGAATGGGGCTTGTCAGGAAAGAACTTCATGTACAACTGCAACCTGTAAAGCCTTATCCAAGAAAATGTCAGTGTGCAGAGTCTTTTGAGTCCAGGTTGCAATATTTTTATTATCATTTCCGTATTTTTTTCAAGCTGCATGTAAGGAAATGGCTTATATTTCCTGGTCTCTGTACTCCTACAGCTGTACTTTGAGGTCTGTCCTCTGGTCACCTTTGTTCTTTGTCAGAATTCCGGTGAAGGTACCTGAATGGGCACGCAGCGATCACGTTTACACAGAGGTGGCCAAGATTAAAATAAATAAATCATTAATGTGCACAAAAGTTTAAAGAGAATTGTGTATACATTTCTGGTTGTGGGTTTGGGGGCAGGGGGTTGGAGCTGAAAGAAACTGTGTTTAAGTCAGAAGCAGAACTCCAAATTCGTGGAAAAGAAGTTGTCTTTTGTTGGCTGAAGAAGTACTAACATAAGTAATACTGCTTTGGGGCAAAAAGATTATGAAAAAGCAAGAATGCAAAACAAGATTTTGTATTGGGACACCTGTACTGTGTGCTTGCTGTTTCACATACGTAAAAATGACAGGGTGTTCATTCACACTAGGCAAATAGACAAGCTTTGCAAGCATAGATGGCACCTAGGTGTTTTTTCTTGCTTCTGTTTAAGTAGTGTTCACGTCCACACGCAGAAATTCTGTTCTGCCATCCAGTGAGACTTGGACAGGCTGGAGAGCTGGGCAGTAAGAAACCAGATGAGGTTTAATAAAAGCAAGTGTAGAGTCTTGCACCTGGGAAGGAATAACTGTATGTATCGGTACAGACTGGGGGATGGCCCGTTGGAGAGGAGCTCTGCCGAGAAGGACCTGGGGGGCCTGGTGGGTGACAGGTTGGCCATGAGCCAGCAGTGTGCACTGGTGGCCAAGAAGGCCAATGGGATCCTGAGGTGCATAAAAAGGAGCATGGCCAGCAGGTCAAAGGAGATGATCCCTGCCTCTACTGTGCCCTGGTCAGGCCCCACCTGGAGTATTGTGTCCAGTTCTGGGCTCTCTGGTACAAAAAAGACAGGGATCTCCTGGAGAGAGTCCAGAGGAGGGCCACAAAGATGATTAAGGGCCTGGGAGATCTCCCCTACAAGGAAAGGATGAGTGACATGGGACTGTTCAGCCTTGCGAAAAGAAGATTGAGAGGGGATCTGATCAATGTTTATAAATGTCTGAAGTGTGGGACACAGGGGGAAATGGCCAGCCTCTTTTCAGTGGTCTGTGGGGACAGGACAAGGGGCAATGGCCTCAAGTGGGACCACAGGGAGTTCCGCACCAATGGGGTAAATGGAACGACCCTGCCTCCAGAGGTTGTCTTCTCACTCTGTGGTTCATGGTCATTACATTTCATTTGAAATACATATTTTTGACAGAATTCTCATACTTTAGCCTGGAATCCCCAACCTAATTCTAATTAAGTGATACCTCAACTTATGCACAGAGATCTTGCATACCACCATAGTGATATCATCCATTTTGTGTTTGCCGTGATATGTCTCCTCTTAAAAAGTTTTACTCACACTTGGTGCTCCTATCAGAGGCCACAGCTAGCTTTGAGAATGAGATTTGGACATGTAGTGTAGGGTTCATCTCACCTGAAACTGTACCCCTGCACTGTAAACATGTCTCAGCTAGTTACCCCAGGCTACCTTTCCAAACCCCTCACCCTTCTGGGATGCGATTTCTCTCAAATGTCTGAAATAGTTCTGGTGAGATTCCCTGAACTGTTTATAACAGCAGGCCAGAGGTTCTGCCTATCTTACAGAAATCCTAAATGATATTTATATAAACCCCATTTCTAGACTCTGCTTTGAGTCTGGACTTTTTAGTCATTAGTGGAATTTGACATCATCCAAAACATAAGTGAGACCTAGAATTGAAGGCTTTCTCAGCAGCCAACTTTAGAGTTGGGGCTGTTGCACAGATCCTAGAATGTAATTCTGCTGCAAACACCATTTTCATCATTTAACTGCATATTGAGCAATTTGTGAGATTCATCTCCCTGTCCTTCTAGAGTGGTGGATGTCTGCATAAGCTACTCACCTCCACTCATCTTTACAGCTAAGGGAAAGCAGTAGGCACTTCCTGAGAGAGATTCAGCTCATCAGTTCAGGTGCCAGTATCAGGATGGTGTGAACTGTATCCTAGGAGGGACAGTTCTCCTCATTGACCAAAAAGGTACTCCAGGCACCCGTCTCAGATCAAGACAACTACATTTGTGTGTCATCATTGGTGTTATATTCCCAGAAATCTGTTTTCCTCAGGAAATAAGTATTTGTGGTACTTAAAAACTACATTGTCCGTTGCTAAATTTTAAGTAGGGCTTTTTGCGTTCTAATTATTGACTAATACATGTCCACCTGATTTCCCTTCATCCCAATTGTGTGCCCATGTGTACAATTGTTTTTTTACAAAGTTTTAAAAGGATCTTTAACAGATTTATTTCTTAACATTATAATCCTTTAAACTGTAATGTATACTGTAACTTCCCAAGTAACGTCAGATTAAAGAACAGTGCGGTGATCTGCCTTCAAGAAATTATAAACATTCATAGATAGTAAGGCAGAAAAAGAGCAAAAGCTCCCATAGTAGTCCCACTAGCAGTCAAAGAGTGAAGAAGTGCAGGATTAAGCAATGAGGAGAGGCCAAATGTAATCCAGAAGAGGTATATTAATGCTGGTCTTGAATGTTTTCCCATTATGTTCCCTACCTTTGGAGAATTCTTCCAGATTTTTCTCCTCATTATCTGAAGAATCTATGTGCATAAAAGGCCATAAAATGAGAAAATTAAAAAAAAATACGCTTCCTAAAATTGTGGAAGAAAACAATTGTCTCCCTTCTATAACTGCTGGTATTGTTACAGCATGCAAATTAAAATGTTGGATGATGGATAGTACACAAACAATAGACCTTGAACTTCTTCCAGTTGAAATACGTCTTAGCAAACAACCCTCCCCCCCTTTTTTTTACAAGTGCACAAAAATCTTGCCATAATTCCAATTCATCCTCTATTTTCTCCTTAGCAACAGTTTACCAAATTTAGAGTCACTCTGCTAATTAAGAAAGAAACAAACATACTGTTCTCCTTGTTGTTTTTGCAGTAGGCATAATCAAAAACTCACATGATAAAAGTACTGCATCGGCCTGTTAGTGTCAGGGTGGGATATACTCTTTTATTTACAGCTCCAACCGAAACAGCTCTCTCAGATGTCAGCCTTGATTCGTGCTGATTGTCCCACTACTTAGTGCACTGCTCCTTAATGAAGGCCTGCATCCTGCAGAGGAGTATGTTCATGCAGGCTGCGCATCTGCATGGAGGCTGTACAAATGAACAGAGTTATTCTTAATTTCCAAAGAGGATTTGAGGAGGAAACTCTGTGAAATGACTACTGAACCAGAGACGCCCATTTAATCTGAAAATACCTTAATAAGAAAAAAAACCAGGGATAGTGAGTTTGTGACTACCCCAAACATTTAGTTAAAAGGTGGACCAACCTGAGCAAGCTGCTGGAGTTTATAAAACTGACTTGGCTTATTATTTCCTCTAAACAATGGCCTAAATATAAAGCAGAGTTCATAACATGACAGAGAGCACTGTTACGTCCATGAAATAATTTCCTGAATCAAACACCTAACCTTTAAATAGCTCGGGGCATGGTTTCGGCACTGTGGACCTGTTTGATTGGTATGAAAAGCCTATTTGTTTCATTAACTGTGAGAATTACATAGAAAGATGAAACAAAAGTATTTTGATATATTAAAAAAGTTAGAATACAGACATGAACCCTCTCGTGACAAGCGTAGGAACTTGTTTTGGGAACCTTGCATTAGTGCTTGTCATAAGGAATATGACCAAAGGAGGACTTAGGCAGTGCCTGGGAGCTACTCCATACCTTTTATTCAGTTGACTCCCAGGGAAGACTCCAAAGCCCAGAGCTGGGTTTCCAAGTTCTCAAGAGTGTTAAATGGCAGAAGTGGATACCTGATAAAATGTGACCCAGCGGAGCAGGGGATTGTTTAGAGCTACATGAAAAATGCGAAGCATGTCAGTACTGGTCATTCTCTGTGTCAGGACTAGAGGCAGAAATGGCAGCTGATATGTGGAAAATATACCTGCTTTATAACCTTTTCTGGGTTTGTTTCCACACGTCAATGCAGAAAGGGTGAAAGCACCGTTTGTCCCTGCCACGGGGCAACAAAAGATTTGGGGTTCTTCCAGCCAGGAGGGGAGCAAGGGGCATGGAGCGTGACACTGTACCCCACAGATGAAGTGCTATCAGGTTTTATTGAAGGAGAGGTGCATGTGAAAATGAGCAGCCGCCCTAAATGAATGAGAGGCTATGACTCCAAGACATCCTTTCTGTAGCCACTAGACTTCAGTCCTTCTCTCTTTTTCTTCTGGTTCTACTAATTATTTGCTGTGCACAAACCAGGTTCAGAAAGAGCAACGAGAAATCCCTTCCTGATTCCCTGTATTACTTAGGGTGGTAGGGCGCTTTCAGGGGTTCAAAGCCTGGGCTTAGGTGGGCCGTGGGCTCATCTTCACAGTATTCCTAATTATTAAGTTACAGTTATAAAAGTCACACCACAGCATGCACAGCATCTCTGCTGTTCGGGTTTCTGATCAAGAGCGACTGTGGCTCCTGCATTTCGTGCAGACAGTGTGTGCTAGGTGGAATCTGAGCTGGCCCACCTGTTAAAGTCCATCCAAGGATTTGCATGGAGTGGTGTGTATTTTGTGATCCCTGCATTTGCAGCCCAGGCCAAGGTGGTGCTGGACAGGCAGGAGAGATGTTAATGCAGCCATCTACTTAATCTACGTCTGACTTCACTGTGGTTGGTTGCTGGCAAGTTTTAGGTGCCGCTGAACAGGCAATCACAGAAGAGAGGGCATGAGTTTGACTTTCCATTTTGAACATGATACTTACGTCTTCCTTTATGTCCTCCCATAAATATTTTAAAATACAGCAATGATTTAGAGCATGCATAGAAGGATGTGCTGCATTGTGACCTAGGACTTAGTCCACGTCCCCAAAGAATCCAAGCAGCTGTGCTTCTGTGATACGATATCTGTTGCATGTGTCAAAAAGATGTGCAAGATGCTGCTCAGCATGGAGCTGCAATGTTTTTAAAATGTGGAAGGAAATTAATAGAGTAACATTATATTTCTTGATGCTGATCTCCAAGAACTGGAAAGCGACTCACTTCTAAGCACAGATTAAAGTGGTTTCAACTGGAAGTCATAGATCTGATCCTGGTCTTTTCTCGGCCAAGTTCCCAGCAAGTCTGCTAATCAAAGCTTATTGTGCTGTGCCAGGTATTGTAGCTGATACATTTTAACAATTCATTTTATGTGTGTTCTGGTTTGCAGGGTGGAAAGACTTACACAGGACCCTGTGGAGGAAGAGACTGCAGCGGAGGATGTCAGTGTTTCCCTGAAAAAGGAAGCCGTGTAAGTAGCATTTTTTCCATGTAAAACATTCTTGATGTTACCAGTCCAGTGCTGTTTGCTGTAGGTGGACTTGCTATGAGTATTCCAACAATTACTCTTTTTCAGGCAAAAGTTACTGTTGTTTCATCTTACTCCCTGACCAGTTTCTAGATTTGAAGAAATACTTTGTTGTAAAATACAGCAGGTTCTTCTTTCAAAGACCAGGGCCAAGGGACCTGACGGCCATGATGAGCTGATCAGATCAGAATTTTAGGGATGCTGTGTGCTAGAACATCGCTGGATTGTGTGACAATGCCAAATGAATATGAACAAAATCACTCAGTAATATTCTTGAGGACATTCTAACAAAATGGGATCTGGTGAAAAGATACTTCACGTATGTGATTTCCATTAGAAGCAGAAGGGATCCAGGCATTAAGAACCTGAAATCCCTGCTGGAAGGGAACTGTTTGGGACTTCTGGCATTAGATTGTTGCTGATAGTCTGTTCTTTGTTTTGGGGAGTAGTGTGGGATGGGGATGAGGCAGAGGAAAGGAGATGGGGTGGAGGGGATTAGCCACCTGCCACAAAGAGCTCTGAGAAATAGGGCAGTTCCTATCCTGTATGGCTTGGAGCCCTGGCTGGCAGGCTCCTTCTTTACAGCTTGGTCTTTTGCAGCTGAGACGGTGACTCAGCCTTTTCCATCCACCCATCTCTAAGAATAGGTCAGGAAAGAGATGTGGCAGGTCATATGCTCTTTCTGCTATCACTAACCTCATAAGATTTTTTAGGTCTCTGCCTTCCATCCACACAGCAGGCCATCAGTTCCCATTCCCATCACATTCCTCAAGCTTGACTCCATGTCTGAGCAGAGGGAGAAGTGGTAGGAAAGTCACAGTGTAGGTGGGAGACAAGGAACACTCTTGTTTACAGCAGAATTCCTGGTGTCTCCATGGAAGTCAGATGATCCATGCCATGAGGGCTGTAATGGTTATACTACCATTCCCTGACCATGATCTGCTCACTGTCTGCTTTCCATTACAATAACCTAATCACAAATGGTTGAAGCAGAGGACAAACAAGCCCTCCCCTGAACCACAGCTTCTGGTGGGACACCCACCAGCTGTTACTGCTTTACCCTCATCATCCAGAACATGAAGTTTGGTGAGTGCCTCCTGCCACTTCCTTCCAAGGGCACTGAAATGGAAAAACTCATGCCAGATGATAGAGCTTCAAGTGGGATATTACTATGTCTTCTTTCAGTGTCAATTTTTCCACTTCTGAAAGCAAAGCATGGATGTGCTTGTTCTCCACTAGAGTTTGTGAAAGCAGGCATCTGTCAAAAAAATACCAGCTTCTGTGACTGAAATATTTTTCACGTTCCTTATTGACAAATAACCCTTCATTTTCAAGTTGCTAAGCCTGAAAGAGAAATGAAATGTGGTTGCATAGGTTAGACAAGCTGAAAATGTTAAATTACCAAAGTAGAGAACCAATGGGGTGCCATGGATGAGAAGCCCCCTGTGAGCTGCTTGGTGTCTAGATTGGGAGAGAAAGGCCAATTTTATGTCCTCGCTCACCAGTCTCGCTCTGTGATCGATCTTGGAGAAGTAAGTAACCCTAGTAACTACTCACACTGGCCTCCCTTTAAATAGACATGAAGAGAGAAGGGGGATGTACACGACACAGATTATGTTCTGCCATTGTGGTGGAATGTGTAAGATGTGAAGGAGTGCTGGGGAAAGTGACTTAAAGAATTTTATAGCCCTTGAAAAATGGCATTCTGACGCTCTAAAGTGGTGTACCTCATTCTGAGTCAGCATGCACTGCGTGTAATTTTGTATCTGCTAGTCTCTTCAGATGTCACAACTTCTGTTAAACATCTGGTTTAAGGAACAGCACTGGCCTTTAGAGACTAGTCAGATTTGGCATAGCTTCTGGTCTCATGCTAATACTCGGTGGGAATATTTATTTACATAAAACCCTCTCTATTTGGCACGACACATTTTCTGTTTGAGGTGACTCATTAAATGCACAATTGACTATCGCCTGTGCACTTGTAAGAGTGCCTAAAGCAGCCTGTCAGAGCCTGCTTCTGCAGTGACTTTCCATCTCAGAACAACAAAGCTGTCACTCACAGGGGAACTGGAACTCAGGTGGGAACAGTGCTGCGAGGGTCAGCTGTCAGCCCTTCCACCCTCTGAAAAGTCACCTCTTCGTGACAAGTCTCTTGAAACCAGGCAAACAAAAGCACTTCCTTTGGATTGCTGCTACTGGATACCTACCAGAAGCTGTTGGACGAAGTAAATTTCTCAGAGTGGTTAATACAATTGCAAACTATTAAAGTGGAAAAGGCCTGAAAAATGCCTGCTTTTTATTTATATGTGTGTCTGCCACAGAAAGACACTGACTTCAGCTGCAGTCTTAAGGTGCAACATTTCAGCAAAGATATTTCTCTGTTGCCTTAATCCAGTGTCGTGGTTTTGCAAGGTTGGGTGCTGGAAAAGAACAGGGGGTGCAGAAAATGGCTGCTGTGAGGAGCTGCTGGAATTCTCTGGAGCTCCAAAATGTAAACAATCCAAGGCCAGAATCAGTGTTGACCAGGGCCAAGCCAATGAGAGATAGTCACAGCGCCTCTGAGAATCACATATAGGAGAAAACAACCCGGGAGCAGCTGCATTTTGCCACCGGAGAAGGGAGTGAGAAGATGTAACGAGCTGTGCAGACACCAAGGCCGGGAGGGGGAGTAGGCACCCCAGGTGCCGGAGAGAAAGATGCCCCTGCAGCCCGTGGAGAAACCCCATGGAAAAGGCCAAGACCCCACCTGCAGCCCGTGGAGGGGCTCCACGCTGGATGGAGCAGGTGGAGACATAGAGAAGACGCTGTGACCCTTACGCTGAAGCAAGCCCCTGCCAGCACTTGGAACCTACAGAGATGAGCGAGCGAGAGAGAGAGAATTGCACTGGTACAGGTTTGCTGGGGGAGGCTGGTGTGCCCCGTGTGAGGACTTGGACTGAGAGACATTGTGATTTATTGCTGCCCGCCACAGCAGGGATCCAGGCGGAGCAGCTGATGAGACACACGGAGAAAGTTCCTGGAGGACTGTCTCTAGTGTGTGGGACCCCACAGTGCAGCAGGGGGAGGGTGTGTGGAAATGGATTTCTCCCCCCCGGCCGAGAAGGAAACCAACTTGCAAGGAACTGACCGAAGCCCCCGTCTCCCAGTCCCTGCCCCCCTGTGCTGTGATCGGGGGGAGGAAGGGAGTGAAATCATGACTAGATTGAAGTCTGCTAAGGAGGGAGCGGGGTGGGGAGGTAGAGGTGTTTTAAGATCTGGGAAAGGAAAACAGCTCATGAAGTAACCGAGAACCCCATTATTATTTCCTAGTCCCTGCCCCCCCCTGTACTGCGAGCAGGGGGGGAAGAAGGGAGTAAAATCATGGCTAAAGGGAATTCTGCTTAGAATGGAGGGGTGGGGGGAAGGTGCTACTGAGAACCCCATTTTCCCCAGTCCCTGCCCCCCCTGTACTGCGAACGGGGGGGGGGAAGAAGGGAGCAAGATTCTGATTAAAGTCTGCTAAGAAGGGAGTGGTGGGGGGAACGTGTTTTTAAGATCTGGTTGCACTGGTTTTAAGATTTGATTGCACTCCTGACTCCGGTTCTTCACTGTTCTTTCTAGTGTAGTGTCATAAATTAGAATAGTTCTTTCCTGCACTGTGTTGAGTCTGTTTCGCCCATATCGTCACTGATAAAATGATCTCTCCTTGTCCTTATCTTGATTCCTAAGCCTCTTAATATATCTTTTCTCCCCTGTCCACCTGGAAAGGGGAGTAAAAGACTGGCTTTGGTGGGCACCTGGCCTCCAGCCAGGGCTAAACCACCACATCCAGTGGCTTTTGTTTGGAAAAAAAAGTGGTTTCTACTAAGTATGCCCACTGGTATTTTTGGGTGGGCTCTGTGCTAGAGGCAGAGAAGCACTGTCTGTCTCTGCTGAGGATTCAGCCCAGCTTTGGTGATTTGTGCCAGGTCTCCAGATGCATGGCAGCTGGAAGGCCTGTGCTTCTGTCTACACAATTTTAGGTTCAGGACCAAGAAGATTAGGCATGAAGGCATGGGAAGGTTGAATCACATTTCATATGGGCAGTTTCTAGGGGCAAAGGGCCACCTCGTACAAATTAGCCCATGTACCTAGCAGGCCTGCTGGGAAGAGAGGTGTGTGGGTTTAGCTTTCCTAGTTTTCCCTCTACTCTTTTTTTTTTGGCTGAGCTTGGCCCTGCAACTTTCCCTGGGCTCAGATGCAGCTTGACAAATTCCAGTGAGGACAGGAGAATGAAACAGAAGAAGCTTTATCTGCCTGCTGTGATGGTGGGGGAGCTGCTGCAGCAAGGCAAAGGCAGCTGCTAACCTGCAACCTCCTGCCTGTTGTCCAAGCTGCTCGTGGGGACACGAGGACACGTGCAAAAGGCACTTTCTGCCTCATTCCCGGGAGGAAAATGGGTCTAATTCAAACATTCAGAGAATCGCAGGATGCTGCTGGGAGCCACACTTGCAATTCACAGCAAATGCCAAGCTGTTGCTCAAAGAAGTTTCTCTGAAAGAATGTCAGTCTTAGGCCACACATGATCCCCTCAAGGTTCCCACCCTCTGTCTTGCTTTTGAGTTCACACCTTCAGAGGAAAAAAAGCGAAGGGAACTTCTTCCATAAGCCAGATTTTTTCTAATTGTCTAGTGACACTCTAGTCTTTGTTCTTCACTGCAGCCTAGTTATTTTACTTCAAACCTAGGTGTGTATTTACTGTCAGCTGGATACAAACATTCAGTCTATCTGACCATGCCTCCTGACCAGTCAGGTGGTTGGAGCTGGGGTTGCAGGGGCCAAGCTGGGGAACCAGCCTGACCCTCATCTTCCCTTCTCTCAGCTGGCAGAAAGCTCAGCTGAGGTCCAGCGAGAATTGAGGGTCCTGCAGGAGTGTCCAAATCCTCATAAGAAAACCCTATGGTAAAGTTTCAGTGGAGGGCACAGGGTGCAAAGGGAGAGGAAAGACGGTAGATTCATGTTCTCCATAAGATGAGACAAAGCTCATTTCATTTTCTCCTAAGACAACAACTCCCAAGTTGTTCTTCTAAGACAACAGGTTCATCCTCTCCCTAAGCTAAGTGTGGAGTGTGGAGAAGACCCTTTAAGTTGTACCCACATGCCTGGGTAGGGGGGAAAGGAGGAAAGGAAAGCACTGATACGGCACTGAAATTCTGATTTAAATGAAAAGGAATCCCTGGACTAAAGGGGGAAAAAAAACCAAACAAAACTTCTGGTTTCTTTCTTTTTCTGTCGATTTTTACTGCAGCTCCTAAAATTTTGAGATTTAAAGTTCTTTGCAAACCATACGTTAGTCAGAGTACAATATATACTCCTTTGAAACTTGTTAAACATTAATGCACTTATGTAGGAAACGATAACTTCTTTCAGCACAATGGCTAACCGTTTGACCTATTGAAGTTCATAATCAACCTCACTTCATAATCAACCTAGAAGGCTTTGTAGAAAGTGGAAGTGAACAGAAATCTTTTTTGATCTTTCTATAGAGTGAGAAAATGCTCTCTATTGAAATCTTGCTTTGTACTTTCTGTCCAAGTCAAGCATCTAAGGGTGCTCGCGCCATTGAGCCATTGTTTTTGCAAAGGGCTGGAATAATGGAAACTGTGTAATGAACAGACAGCGTCGTGCTCCCCCCCCCCTCTCCCAACAAAGGCCACTTTCTGGGAATACCTAAACATTCCTTTTGAACTAAGACTGACACGAGGGTTCACTGTAACTCCTTTACAGATACATGTTATATTGCTTTCGCTAATGCGGTGATCAAGGGTGGGCTGTCACCAGTTCAGCTATAATAATTTCCATCTGCTTTCGGGTGCTATATAATTGTGAAATCTAGTGTCTGATCTTTACTTACAAGCATTTTCCATACAAATTTAAGACTTAACACATGGACTAGATTTAGAAGATGTCTTTCTTCATAATTAAATTTAAAAGCTACAAAATACAACACTTAAATGTTCTATAGTCAGTTCCATTCTTGCATCTTAGGGGAAATGTTTACATCCAATAAAATAGCTTTATTAATTGTTACTGTAATTCTTGAACATTGCCATTAATTTGCTTCTAAGCCAATATAAAGGCAGTAGCTCCTTTGTAACTCCTGGTTAGTGTAAGTTGATATATCTGATGAAATCTGATATTTTACTCTATTTTTACAAAAGAAGAACATTAAGTTGTCTTCCCAAATTAGACCAGTAGTTCACCCTGCCCTCTACTCTGTCTCCAACAGTGGCAGTAGTAGATGCTATTTATGGGGAGCACAGAGGTCTGGCAACTTCCTGCAGTCCAGATCACTTCTTGTAGCCCAGATCACCTAGTTATAGACATGATGTATTTATATGTTCCTTTGGTGTCTGTGTTTTCCCAATCAATCAATCAATCAATCAATCCATCCTTTTCTGAAGCTGCAGTAGCTTTATGTCTTCATAACTTCTCATGGCACCAAGGATATAAAATTAGCATCCAACCTGGTCTAAAGCAACCTCCACCTGGTTGCATCAGGTACACCCTATTTCTAGTAGTGTGAGCTCCAGAAAGGAGCAATTCTGCACCTACCTTATTCACTACTTCCCTAATTTTCTAGACCTCAGTCATACTCCCTCTCAGCTTTCTCTTATACGAAAGAAGGAGCCAGGGCCTTTTTAGGTTCTCTTTTGAAGGCAACACTCCAACCCTAGTCCTTGTATTTTTCCGTCTCTCCTGTGAGACACCAGACTGTACACAGCAGACAGGATTATGTGTGAACCAAGATCTTCCTTAGCAGTGAACTGACACACTCTGTTTTTTTCTCAATACCATTCTTGATGTCCTCCAACACTGAAACCTATCTGCCCGTCCAGTTCAGTGAGGTCCTTCTGGATCTCCCAATCCCTCATCACCAGCATATCATTTAACAGCCTGAGAGAGATTAATATACGCTACATGAAGCAGTCGTCTTCGTACCCTTTAACAGCCTTCAGGAAGACAGAACCTCTCTTCCAACCCCAAGGGAATTTATTTTTAAAAGCTTTGGTGAAGTAGTTTGTCAAAGCCATTTTGACAATGCTTATCATATCGTTCAGTTACTTTATTCTTTAAGGTAGATTACTGCCTGGACAAGCAGGAAAGTCAGGTGAACTGGTCCTCACTTCCCAGGGTCTTCTCTTGGGCTGTTTTTCCCCATGGGAGCTTGGTTGACACCAGCCTGCTGGTTTCATGGCAGTTCGTAATGATGGGTTATGCACCTTGGCCCCCAGTTCATATTTGAGTTCCATCAGAAGTCCCAGATGAATGTCACCCACTCCTGGTCACTGAGTAACACCTGCCTTACCTATTTTATCTACTACTTCCTTTATATTTACCTGAAAATATTCTTGGTCAAAGAACATCTTGGATTTGGGACCTTCTCAAGCAGTAAAAACCTATGCAAAGAAGTCACTCAAGTTTCTCTGCTCTGGCCTTACCATCCCTGGGTGCCCCTTACAAGCTTTTGGCATCTTGTGGTACTGCTATTTCCCCTAATGGCTTCTTGCTTTTATTTAAACAACTTTTTACTGTCGGCTTGATGATCCTCTGCAAAATATTAGCATTCTTTTTCAGCTGTCCTAGTGGCCATTTACTCTTAATCTGGTTTTTATGGACTTTCCTGTTTGTTTCAGCAATACTTTAAGTGCTAACCCTTTTCCCTACAATAGCCTCCTTAGCTTTTCTTTATGAGCTGTGCAGGGCTTTTATTGAACTGTTTTACTTTCTTTTTCGCTATGTGACACATGGTTCACCAGGATTTTTAATATAGTGTTTTTGAAAAGCCTCCGGGTTGCTTTAGGCTGCTTGCCTTTTTGACTGCTTTTTTAGGCTTTTACTATTTTTGTGAGTTTTATGCATTTCCCCTTCTTGAAATTTAATATCTCTGTGATGTATTTGTTTGGCTTGCTCCAGCCCACTACAGTGTTCAGTCCAGTTACACTGTGAAGTTATTACAGAACAGTTCTCCCATTAGCCCCTCTTGAAACAGGTCCTGTGCAGCACTCCAGACTCCTTGTGGGTCCCAGGGCTTACCATGCTAGGAAGCAGTCGGTTACTGTGTCCAGAAATCTCCTTATGTCATCTCAACGAGGTGTTGTGCCTGGCAGTATGTTGGTAGTTGGATTATGCCAGTATTGCTACCTGACCTAGTTTTGCAGCTTCTCTGATTTCACTGAGTATTTCATGATTGGTGTCTTTAACAGGGGAGTGCTAAAAACAAACCAAGTCCCACCCTTCTGTTATTTCCACCCACAGGGATTCCCTGATGCACCACCTCTGCCCCCACTGGGTTTGGTTTTTTCTGTTACACTTTGATTTAGCCTTGACAAGCCGTGCCACTGCCCTGGCTGATCTCATTTTCTATCACACGTTTAAAGTAGTCAACCTAGGAGCTCTGTATGCCACTGATTATCCTCTTCTCACCAGCATGAGAGGATATATACCAAGCAGTATACTTCCGTAATCCTGTTTTTAGATCTCTAGGATTGCTGTAGAAGCACTGCTGCAAGCGCCAGTCAAGCGGCACTGTAAGTGGCGTTATGTGCCTTCCTTATTTATTGTATTTAGGCTATTGATTTCTTCTGCTGCCTTTTCAGGAATGTACTGAACCATAGCCATGTGTCCACCATGGCTGTTAGTCTTCCCCCTTTTTCCAGCTTAACTGTTTCTCCGTGAGCTTTTTAATTTTCAGTAACTGTTCCACGTTGGCTGGACCGAAGTCCAGCCCATTCCTCTTGTGCAGGTTTCTCTTGTTCTGAGGAGTTTGGTAGGACTTCAGTCTCTCCCACAGCAGCCTTGAGTTAACCCCATAGGACATCCTTCCTCTCCCTCATCAGTGATACAACGGAGATTGTGACCACTGGTTCCTCCCTTGTACCAGACCAAATACCTATCTGAACATCCTGTGGGCTCTGGTACCATTGCAGTGAGCAGGTCCTTCAGTCCTTTCAAATCCGGCTATCTCTGTGCCAAATCATCCAACCTCCAACTACCATCACCTGCTTTGTCCTCTCCTGGAAGTTTCTCTGCTCCAGGAGCATCCTCACACCAAGCAGACATTATAATCAGCTGGAGGTTAGAGTTCATCAGAGATATGATCCCTCATTCCAAGTTGATTACCCACCTTCCCTCAAACTGACATCCTCTACATACTTGTTTGGTCAACACCAGTTATTTTTTCTTGATAATTGATGTGTGAAGGTGGCTGCTGCAGAGGTGGGACTGCTCCACCACATCCTGAAAGGCCTAGCCTGTGGACTTGTTTCTCTCTAGGACAGCCACTCTTGCCTCTAAAGAGCAAATCTTTTTGTACCTGGGAAGAAGGCAAGCTGACCTAAACCTCTGTATGCAGGCTGACGTAAGCTCCTCTGTTGTGCAAGTTCCTCCATGTAAGGGTCAAGGATACACCTTGCCAATTCATACACCCTTCAGACATCTCTAGGAAGCCACCCAGCAAACACCCAAACACCAACCCAACACCGGAAGAAACCCCATTGATCACACAAGCCAAAAATTCACATATCTTACATGCCTCACAGTGGCCTGCCCTTCCTTGCCTCTCTTTTGTTCTTATCTTCCCCAGACAGAAATGATTTGAAAAGTGCCCTATTTGCTCTCCAGTGTTTGCTATATCGAAAGCTGTGGGGGTGAACTTGATCATGTATCTTCAGAAGTGTTGTCACATTCTGTGCCAGAACGGATATGAAGTATCAAAAAAAGAAAAAAGATGCTTCAAAATTTTCGTATCACTTCATAGGCCAAGATTAAGTGCCTGGAAACTTCCAGGAAAAGGAACTCCCCTGAGAGGGGAAGTATCGGAGGGAGGTATTTATAATGGCGGCACATTTAAATGAAGAATACCAATAGTGTTAATAAGCATTGCTATGCATGGATGGGAAGGCACCCTTCGTTATTTCAATGTTGTAATCATTTCTGGTATGGTACTTGGAGATTTAATTTGTGCTTTTTCTCAGGCTAGTCAAGGTACTAGTGGAGAGGGGCTGCAAAAGACAGGAAAAGAAGAGCAGTAGCATAAAAAAAAGTGTTTAAGTGTGAAGCCAAATTCTGCTTTTAAATACAAGAGTACAGTTCCCTTTTACATCCACGTTTGAGGGTACAGTTCCAAACGCATGCTTTTGTTTATGTTTATACTTTCAAAACACTGCCTTAAAAGGCCTTGCCCTCATACATAAATCCCTAAAGTCTTGACATGGTTCCATAGGCATCTAAATCTTGGGCTTACGGCTTAATTGCATGAACTATTAGCAGTAAATAGGCCCGTGATCCTTGGAGTTACCTACAAAGGCAGACAAGGTATAGGTCTGCTTGACAGAACTGGAACTTGACTCAGTCTGAAACTTAATGCCTAGTTTATGACCTCATGTTTTATTTCATGAAAACTGCATAACCTGGGCTACGCTATCAATTAACTGTGTAGCTGGATACTCATGTTGGTTGCTAATTTCTGTTCTTTAATACATTTGTTCTGACATTTTTTCGAGTGAAATATGCATGTTTTCTTTTTTTTTTTTTTTAAGCTCTGTTTATAGATGTTTAATCAACATCAGAGATCTTTTTGAACTGTTGGACTGAGGTTAGATAACTTTCCCATGAGCCAGAAGCAAGGGAATCCTCCTTCCATACGTGCATTCTACAGAAAATCTGAGCCTTGGGAACAGTTGATGAGTTTTGTGTAAAAACTGATTTCAACCACAATTGCAAAATATATAAGTAAAACTAGGGTGTTTTGTTTTGATACACGCATGAACACAATTAAATGTTCTCACCCAAATCACATTTTCATTTGTAAATATTCAGAATGTTTAAAAGATAAAATAAATTCAAGTGGAGTCTGTTATTCAAAACAAAATACACACATTGACCAATACTGGTATTTTCCATTTTTATTCATTTGTTCTTTTACAGTGCTTTTCTGCATCAAACAGCAATGAAACTTTGCTGTATTCCATAAATAAACTTTAAAAATTGTATATGTTTGTAATCTAAAAGACTACGGTATCATTAAATACACCTCCATCCCCAGATAACTCCCTGTCCAAGCATTCCCTGTCTTTTGCTTCAGCCCTGAAGGCAGAATTCCTCTAAAATCTTTTCAAATCAACTGTACAGGAGAAGAATGATTCTTGACTGAAAAGTCATCAAAAGTACACATCCACCTTTTTACTTCCATTTTCAAATTCATCCCTAAAGCCCATTGACCTAGGGTTCTCCTGTGAGCTTCCCTGTAAAAACTTTTCAATCTCAGCTGGTGTGACAAGAGAACAATTCAACAGCATTGGACAAAGCTCAAGAGTTAGTGTAATTAATCAAAATGAATACCAAGTAAATGTGCTGGATTAACTCTATTTGTAATGTGGATTCAGCTCCTGTATTTGAAATGACACCATTTGATGCCTTTCACATTAGCTATGTATTCCCTTGATTTATGGGCTTGTTACACTCAAATAAGAAAACAAATCTTACGGCAGTTTGCTAATAAATTGAGAAGGTATTTCACTGGCATTATAGGAATCTATTTTGAGGGTAGCATTTTTAAGGGTGTATTTGGCCATCTGTGTATCTCAGATTTGTAGGAGAGATGCAGAAGAAAAGCAAGACAAAGTATACTAAACAATTGAGAACCATTTTATTGAAGAAGATGAAGCAAGATTTAAACTTTAAAAAAGTAACTGTCGTGAAGAAATAATAGAAAGGAAACTTTAAAAAAGCTAGTTGTTTTGTTGGAGATGAGTTGTGGAAAGCTAACTTTGGTCACAGTAGCTGACACGGATAAGAAACTTCTGGATGTAATTCACAAGGATTTAAAAATACTGCCATACCTTTTTGCTCAAAGTTAAAAGGCATTTTTTCCCTTCCTATCTTCCTAGAAAATAGGGAAAGAATATTTTACTTTATTTAGAAAATAAGTACCTGCAGTTAAGCTATTTCGTGACTCTACTCCTTTCTAATATTTTCATAGACTTACAAACTGGTTTGGGTTAGAAGGGACATCAAAGCCCATCGAGTCCTAACCCCCCTGCCATGGTCAGGGACACCCTCCGCTAGACCAGGTTGCCCAAAGCCCCATCCAACCTGGCCTTGAACACTGCCAGGGAAGGGGCAGACACAGCTTCACTGGGCAACCCATGCCAGGGCCTCACCCCCCTCATAGTGTAGGATTTCTTCCTGATATCTAATCTAAATCTACCCTCCTGCAGCTTAAAGCCATTACCCCTTGCCTTATCACTCCATGCCCTTGTAAACAGTCCCTCCCCAGCTTTCCTGTATCACAGAATCACAGAACATTCCAACAGAGTTGGAAGGCACCCCAAAAGATCATCTAGTCCAACCCCCCTGCCAGAGCAGGATCACCTAGACTCAATCACACAGGAATGCATCCAGGCGGGGTTGGAATGACTCAAGAGAAGGAGACTCCACAACCTCTCTGGGCAGTCTGTTCCAGCAATCCACCACCCTCACAGTGAAAAAGTTCCTCTTTATATTCATATGGAACTTCTAAGTTCCAGCTTGCACCCATTGCCCCTTGTCCTATCGCTGGACATCACTGAGAAGAGCCTGGCTCCATCCTCCTGACTCTCACCCTTTACATATTTATAAGCATTAATAAGGTCATCCTCTCATGCTCCTCGAAGCTATGAGGCCCAGCTCCCTCAGCCTTTCCTCATAAGGAAGGTGTCCCACTCCCTTAATCAACTTGGTGGCCCTGCTCTGGACTCTTTCAAGAAGTTCTATGTCCTTCTTGAACTGGACACAATATTCCAGGTGCGGTCTCCACAAGGGCAGAGTAGAGGACCTCTCTTGATCTACTAACCACACCCATTGTAATACACCCCAGGATGCCATTAGTCCTGTTTGCCGTGAGGGCGCATTGCTGGCTCATGGTCATCCTGTAGGCCCATTCAGGTACTGGCAGGCTGGAATAAGGTCTCCCCAGAGCCTTTTCTTCTCCAGGCTGAAGAAGACCAACTCTCTCAGCTTGTCCTCAGATTTTGGTCGATAGTGCCTGCACAGCACAGTACATCCTCATGGATCATTGATATTTTTTTAGTTTTCATCTGTGAATGGCACTTTATCATAGAAATGAAATGTGACATCTGGATTACAGTAGGACTGATATACTGTTCATTTGGTAAGACCTTCAGGCATTGCTTTCTGACAGTCAGACAAGGCAACTATGGCACAAAAATAGCCTTTATGCTTTTGGCCTAGTTTTGCAATTTCTGCTTACTGTGAGCAGGAGTTTAAAGAACATGTAGCAGGAAGATGATAGCCTTTCTCTGTAACTGGGTAGCTCACACAGGCATCCAAGGGGAATAATCCAGATCATCTTTTAGCACTTAAATTACACTCCAGAGAATGTAAAAGGTTTCTCATGACATGTGTCCAAGGCTGTATAAGTTTCTCAAATGGTGCTTGTTTCTATTTTCTGTATTTTTGTCACATGGGAGCAAGTAACATTGACCCATTTTCCTTTTGTCTGCTTTGGTAAGTACCAAAGTATTAGTGGAATCCTTTGAGTCTGACCTGGAGAGACTAGGAATGTGGGAATGGGCAGGCTGACATCACGAACAGTATCTGCTGAGGCAGACCGAGCCTGTTCTCAGCATTTTCTCGGTGACATTTAAGAGATTCAGTGTTCCTTATTTACCTCAGCTGATACTGGTTTCCAAATACTTTTCAGTGTCTTTTCATAATGAATGGGACTGTTGAAGTACATCTCAGCGCTGTCATTGCATTGAGCTAGAAAAGGATGACAAGTGTTAAAATTTCTTCCAGTTTAGATACTCACTTTGAGAACACGCAGAAAGATCTCGAAGGATCAGAGTCCGTCCTTCAGGCATGGAGAACAGCTCTAGACAATGAATAAGCTGCAAGCCCAAACAAGTAAAACATCCATGCAGCATTTTTTTCTCCCACAGGCAAAAATTATTTTTCTGTGAGAAGATTCTATTAGCCTGCTGGATTCCTTTCTGTCTAGTGCTTTCATAGATGCTCAGTGAAGAAAAGCTCTTTGGGGGTTTGTGTGGTTTGGGGTTTTTTTTAGTATGGGCCGTGGTTGGTTGATGAAATTCTGTGTCCAACTATTGCGTGTTTTAGTAGTTAGCAAAACTAACTTTTGCAAATAAGATATCACTGGTTAAAGATATATTATCAAGCCTTATAACTTGCTTAAAGGGGGGCTATTTGGCCCCAAGGTTGTTGGCAAAACATAGTATCAGTGTAAGGGCAAAAAAGGAGATTGTGCTCACTATATAGGTTTTTTGTCCAGTTTAATAAGGACCTGGATGTCTCTATTATTCTCTTCTGATCCAAATATTCCTTTTTTTTCCCCCTATAAACCACCCCTTGCTTTTGGCTGTTTCTCAGTTTCTAGGTTCTCTCCTTCTCTAGCATTTTTATGACCTTTCTGTTATCTGCTCCCAGCCACGCAGGATCTTTTCCTTTCTCTATTTTACCACCCTTTTTGTATTAAAGGTTTCCCTTAAGGGACTTCCCTTCTTGGTAGCCTGAAAGAGGAATGAGAGAAGCCGATTCTGTGCAATGAAGTCTTCCCCTCACAAGACAGGGTACCACAGTCTCCGTGTCTGTGCTTGGCTGTGTGATGATATAAGCTCTTTGGGGCAGGAGCTATTTGGATGTGGCTCGCCATTTGGTGCTAAGAGCATTGCTAGCACTTCCATGGTGATGGCAGAGGTAATAGCATGCAGAGGGACGCAGTGGGGACAGGGGCCAGAGGCACCACAGCATGCGGTGGGTGTGGGACCCATGTATGGTCATTATTTCAGTACTTAGCAAGGGCAGGCACTGGCATGTGGGCTTATAGATAGAAGACATTTTCCACAGGGAACTCTTCAGTTCAAATACAACTGTGCTGCTACTGCAGAGTACCCCTTACCACCATGGGACTGACTCCCTTTCCAGTACAGAGCACGCTCCACCATGTGCTTGGCACAGTTGTGCCATGTTATACCATCTGGCACCCTTTGCCACAGCTTTTATTTTACTTGGTTTGTATTTGCTAGGGACTTTGCACAGTGGCAGAGATTTCAGGGACCATTCCCCCACCATCAGTGTGCCCTGTGAACAGGACAGGCTAAATTGCATGAGCTCAGTCTCATCCTTCAACCTCTCTGCACAGAGCGGGGCTTCAAGATAAAATAGGGGTGAGCTTCTTGCCCATGACAAGGGTCAGCTTCTGATGCTGTCCCCTGCAGCCCTCACGCCTTAGCCGCTGCCACCAGAGCAGAGGCAGAGGTAAGTGTGCAGTCTGAGGACAGACACATTTGTTGTTGTTACGAAGCCTTGCAAACCAAACTGGGGAGTTTGCACTCTGCTAGCCAAGCCTGGTGCTGCCAATGAGGTCCTGACTGCTCTGAACCAAGTGACAGGTGATAGGACAAGGGGAAATGGCACTGAGCCGTGCCAGGGTAGGGTCAGACCAGGTGTTAGGAGAAAATTTTTTACTGAAAGAGTTGTCCAGGCCTGGAACAGGCTGCCCAGGGAGGGTGTTGAGTCACCATCCCTGGGTGGGTTTAAAAGAAGAGTAGATGAGGTATTTAGGGATATGGTTTAGCATAGGACAGGAATGGTTGGACTTGATGATCTTAAAGGTCTTTTCCAACCTAGTCATTCTGTGTGATTCTGTGAACTGCTGCAGGCATGGAACACTGCTCAGGATTGCCTGAGCCACAGCTCCCCATGCAGGTCCTCTCTCGCCTTCTCAGCTGGCTTCTTTCTTTCAAACAAACAGTTGCAGAGTTGGTTTTGCTAAATGACATAAGGTTATAATAAATCAAGTGAGAAGATTTGTGCTGTGCTTCCTACTGTATGGGAGAGGTCCATATGGTTTAATTACTTCCTCTGTACGTCAGATATATGTGTATAAAATCTCTGAAGTCATGTGTAACTGCCAAGATCCTATGGTGTGGTTTGAAACATCCATGCAGTGAACTCTCAAATGCTGCAGATGTGCTATTAAATATAAATGTAAAATGAAAGAAGTCAGTTTATCCAATTAAATAACACTGTTAAAATTAGAGAAGAGAGATCCAGAGCTCAGCAGAACAGAGAAGGGGGGAAAGACCAGAAAGCTTTTTTAATGGGGGGTAGAGTTTTGTCCTCAGAGGAGATGGGAGAAAAACATTGTGCCCCCCAGGAAAAGAGTACCCTGAGGAGAGGAAAGATGTCTAAAAAAGCCATCTGAAAAATGTCACTATAAAATATAGCTGCTGCTAACAGCAGACCTTTGGCCACCATAGAGAATTCTGTTTTAAAAAATGAGCTTTTCTGTGCCTGCAGGCAAAAATGCAGAGGAGGGCAAGTAGACCATGTAGACTTGTAGACCCAGGATCATGGATGGGTGCATGCGCAGAGTATGGAGCACAAGGCCACCAGGTCTGTCCCCAGCAGATAGCAAGGGTGCTGGGGCAGAAGCGGCAACCCTTGCCTCCTTCCCCTTCTCTTTTTCCCTTGGTCCCTACATACTGCCTGGCACAGCTCATCCAGGGTAGGAAGCATCAGGATTTTCTCTGGCCAGAAAGAGGAGAGGCAAAAGGAAACATGACGGTGGTTCCCCAGGACAGAACTTAACACTTCCCGTTCCCTGGCCATCAGAGTCACAATGCAGGCCTCAGCACTGTTGCAGTCAGCATCTCGGTGGGGAGCTGCTCACCCCTGCACCTGTAGAGTTATTTTCTCAGGGCCCAGCAGGCGTGTAGTGGCATATTTTCTATCTGGCACAGTGACTCGAGCATCTCTTGAGCAGGGGAACGGTATGTGTTGGAGTGATGTTGTTAAAGACTCAGGGCACCTCCACGAGATCAAGCACCTCTGGTTCCTGATCTGCAGTGGTAGCCTCAGTCAAGTGTGCTAGAGAACAGGCCTGCTTCTCCTGCCCCCTGAGCCTCCATCCTCCTGCGTCATGCCTCTGAAATTGCCTGAGCTTTTCCAGATATGTGGAAGTAGAGAACGGAGCTGTTTGGGTTAGTCCATATCCACAGCTACCACCGAGAACAAAAAAGAGGGTGTCACTTCATCAGGAAGCACCCATGGGAAGGATCAGGGTGCCCTCAGACCACTGTACTGGACAGTAACAGAAAGTGGCCCAAACATTTCCCCAGCAGACCAACGCTGATATCTTAGCAGGACACTTCAGCCCGTGCCCGTGAAACAAGAAATGTGAGGAGAGATGGGGATCCTCCCTCTTGGGAGACATATCCCCCCTCAACATGTCCAGTCCTCGCTGGAGGGGCACATGACTCTGCCACCACAGAAGCACTCTCCTCTCTAGTAAAGTACCCATATAGCCATCAAAGATGCATATGGCTGTCACAGTAATAGTTTCATTAATAGTTTCTGCTAGCCAGTGCTAATTGCATCAGTCATATACACATTTCATCATGAAAAAGCCTCTATATAATTTCAGCGTGTCCTGCCTAATCATGCCACTTTGTCCTCTCATGTTTACTGTAACTGAATAATCTCTAAACACCCTTCTCTGTCAGTACACTTTAAAAAAGAAAAAGATTATTTTTATCTGCTTTAAAAGCCCCAACACTCTGGTATAAACACTCAAATCACGTTGTCCACTGAGCCCGTGGGCTCAGCGCATTTACACAGCTGTGGTTGGAGTTGCTGTTTACTCTCCCCCTCGCAGGCACCGTGTGCTGCCTTTTCCCCTGTGAGGATTTTCCTTTTCTGTTCTTACTCCTAGGCAGGGACCTATCCTGGTTTCTATATGTTGTGTAATTGAACTGACTTCAAAGATGTTTCGCGTGGTATAAATCAGAATACTGGCTGGCTGGATAAACCCCTGTGCAATAAGAGGCGTAATTGTAAAGCTAAACGTGTTCCTGACTCTGCGTACTAAATCAACAGGAGGCCTTTTCATTTTTGTGGGATAAACATACTTCTCTGCCATGTATTTACAATTGCTGGAACGCTCTCGCAGGCACTTGTGAATCCTTTGCTTCAAGAAGAGATCTTTGATGTAGAGATCTTTCATACTGCAAAATCTTTTTCATATTCCTGATTCTCTAAACTAAATTCTGCTGAAGATCTTGGGAATATGTGTAGTTAGAGGCTGCATAGCTGTTACCCGTGCCTGATGGAGTACAATTTCCTTTTCAATTCAGTTAAAAGCATTCCCATGATGAAATTCAATACTCAGTATTAGTTTATAATTGTTCATCTGTTCCTGAAGTTTGTTTACTCAAACATCTACCGCCGTTTTCAGAATGAAGACCGGTCAGCTTGCGTTTTCCCAAGTATTATGATCTGTTCTTACCATGAATTGAAATATAAGTCAAACCAGATCTCAGCCCTTAAAAAAAGCCATTTAGTTCAAGAAAGATCTTTCTCAAAATACACTCAGCAAGTCAGTCCTAGGGTCCTCTAATACCCATGAATTAACCAGCCTCTTTACGTGAGTATGTGGTGTCCTTTGAGTGTGCGTTGCAGCTGAAACCCTTTGGCTGCAGGCACATGCAGAACCTTATGGGAGGTATCCCACCCCAGCTGTGCGATGCTGAATAGCTCACAGCGATTTCCTCTAGGCTCGATTTGGTTGAAGCCCTGCAAGAAGGGCATTTCCAGTCTGGTCATTTGTTATCGTGACTGCTGGTCTGATTAGCTTTAAGAACTGAAATTTGGCAAGAAACGAAGTTTGGCTTTTTAAGAGCTCACTAAGCATCTAAGAACTCACGAGAGGCGCAAAATGTGTTTCGTAAGAAAGCAGAAGCGTCGCAGGCTGATTTTATTGTGTTTGACCAGGAAAAGACCCAGGTGCTTTAAATCAAAGCTACACAGTAAGGAAGACATTCCAGAGGGAGCAGGAGGGAAATGCTTAAGCTTCCAGGTTGCCCCTCTGTGAGAACCTTGCCTTTTCTTGTAATGGAAATAAGGAAATAGCCATCTTTGCTCAAATTTGACTTTTGGGGGATATAGAGATAAAACCATCTGGAGATCTTAATCTACTGTTGTACAAACCAAAACAGTATTGAGACTTCCTTCTTCTAAATGCCTGCTTCTACAGGCACGAAGCTTTCAGTGTAATTATAGAAGAAGCCAAAGTTTCCTTGAGTAGGTTGGGATGGGCTGGAAGGTGGAGAGGTTTGTAGTCAGAAAGAAAAATTGTGAAGATGTACATAGTGATATGGAAACAAGTATAAGGCAAGACTTTCAAACAGTCCACTAATATTTGGATACTAAAGTGTCATGACGTAAGCAGAGACAAAGCAAAAAAACCCTCAATAACAAACTGTTATTGAGAACTAGTGATTGAAAAAAACATTCTGTCTTGTAACATGGATTTTTCTCCCTGGGAGAGGAAGTGTTGCACAACTCCTAAACACTCCAGGATGCAGGACCATCAGCCAGCTGATGACTGATGAATTTCATTTACTTCCTATCTGACTTCTGAATATTTGAGCAGATGAATATGCTAAGAATAAATTCAGATGAGGGCTGTGAAACAAAACCCTGCTTTGTTTATGACCCTGAAGCTTAGGCCAGTTTAGTCTATGTCCAGTGCATATGCCTTTGTACGATGCCATGGTGTTTGTAATGCTCTGTTGGCTCTCACCAGCTTTTATCCTGACATCTGTGCTCTTCCGGATTCTCTTACAGAGTCAGATGTGTCCCTGAAATGATGTCATCTCCTCTGTTGCTGTTAGTGTGATACAAGTTTTTACTGATTTGAGGCTGGTGGATATGGAGCCCAAGTCGTACAAACTGCATATTTGCTTTCCATTGTGTGCTACTGTGTGTGTTCCTGCCACCACATCAGGATGCTGTTACTTCTGTTGCTATGTTACAAGACCAGTCTCTGTGTTCTGCCCTTCTTTTGGTTAGGTTATTATGCACCTCAAGTAGATGAGCTACCATGAGATACCCCACCTGCATTTTTTCCATCCGTATCTTTAACTTCAATCTTGAGGATGCAAAACCACTGTCTGGATACTCAGAGTGGTTGAGCTGTGGGTCATCAGATCTGTTGATAGGGCTCTTTTAATGGAGAGCTCTGAACAAAACTTCCTGCTTGGGTGAGGGCTAGGAATTTGAACAGAGTACTCCTGAAAGCTTCTCAAGGGGAAGTTACCTCATCTTATTCCTCCAATTCAATTTACTGGATATCTTTCAACTAAGTTGGTAGAGTAATCACCTATTCCTCACCTGCTCTCCTCATTTTTCTCAGAAGAGGTGAGAGTCAGCAGCACCCTGGTACCACTGAATAACTCTTAGATGGAAGCACAAATTCAGGTACAAAATCCTGACCCACTTGCCAGCCATTAATCCTGTGTAATACATCTTTTGCGTAATCCAGAACCACGTATAAATAATGTTTAAACTATTCCAACTGTTTTTCCCTTTATACACTACTCTGTACTTCTGCTGCAGCCATCTGTGTCCCCATTTGACCATAAAGTCCCTCTTTCACTAGTTACCCATCCTTTTTTTTTTTTTTCTAAAAAATTCATCCCCTTCTTGTCCTGATTCTCAGAGTCCCCATCTCTCTGTGCCTCACACTGCCTAAATGCGGACTGAGAAGGGACAGGAGACATGCTAGTTTGAAGAAAGAGGTATAGGAGTAAATCTATAACCACCTTCTATAACCAAACCAAGGCTGGTTTGAAGAAGAGCTGTAGGAATATTTCTCCCAAAGCACATCAGTGAGACTGACACTGGTCCACGTGGGTGATCCCCAGAGACGCACCACAGAGCCAGCCACTCCATCTTTGCAAAGCCTGGTCCTGCCGAGGAGCCGTGAGAGTTCGGTCACACTCCGAAGCGATGGGATCATCCTGTGTTTCAACTGTTGAAAGTAGAAAAGCTTTGTTGAGTGTATGCAGCTTCACAAAGGTTTGTAACTTGTCTCAGGCAAGTGTCAGACGTTGCTTCCCTGACACAATGTCCTTTTCCTTGATGGAGCATGGAGAGGGAAAGGCATCTGTCAAAGGAAGAGGTCCCTCAGGGAGAAGATGCACCCAGCGACCAGGGCAGACCTATACAATGACCCAGCACCGACAGACAGTGTAGGCAGTGCAGGAGGGTTAGAGTGCTTCAGCTCTTCAGGTTTCCATGTTTACCCTCATGTTAGAAAACTTAGAGGAGCATTTCTCATCTAAAACAGCTGGCAGCGTGTTCCATCTTGCTGATTGTTTTCTGGTGTTTTATGAGAAGAGGCAGGTCAAGCAGACTCACAGATAATAGCAATTTGTGATGTTGGGAGTGCGAGATTATCACGTATTAAATTCCACGCACCACACCTTCTTGACCCCTCCAGTACATTCTTTCCACATGAGATTTGAAAGATTAAAGGGAAGAAATAGTGGGATCCATGTTCTGGATAGCAGGGACCAGTTTTGTGCGTTTGTTTCTCTGGGGAGGAGGGATGTGAATCACACACATTGCGAACAAGTGAGCGATCCAAACAGGTGCTGCACTTGAAAACTATATGTGAGGGGGAAAAAAAAGACCCTTGCTTCTCTTCCTTTTAGGGTTTTAGCCAGATGTCATGTAACTTTGTAGTGTTGTTGTGAACACTCTTGAAGTACTACAGAAAGCCAAGGAACGGAAGGACTATAAATGTATGCACAGTTCCCAGATGAACGGCGTTCGTCATCCAGTGCATAGGAGCAAAGTGAGTTAGAAGTCAAAATAGAGGAATTCCTCTGAGCATTTTAATTATGAGAAGATTTGTAGGGCTTTACTGTAATAACTGTAAAATACTTCAAACTGGTTTCTTAATGTTGCAGCGTTATTTATGTTCAGAGCAAAGTTCAGGAAATTTTGAATGATTGTATATAATTTTTTTAGCATCGTGTCTCCTCCAAATATACATACGTATGCTTTTTTTTTTTTTTTCAGAAGTGATAGATTGCCAAGTTGCCTGACCTCTCAAGAGAGGAAGTTGGGAGGACAGTTTAGTAACATTTTCTTTCATTCCCAATGTGGAATAAGATCAAAAAATACGTATTTTAAATTCCGTTAATAGTCTTATCTTTTCTAAACCATAAGGTACTGGCAAAACAACAGCACAAGTAAACATGGCTCTTGATGCACCACATTAAAAAAATGCCTTTTGTTTATGAAAACTTTTTTTTTGTTGTAGAAACTTGTGGGAATAATGTTGTATTAATGGTAGGATGTTGACCTTTTCCAGCTATGGAAGATAGTCTCAGAACAGGATCCAGGAAAAACAAACATGGAAACTACTTAACTCCTTAGTTGTGTGCCCGAAACTTTGTGAGGAAGCATTATTTAAACTTAAGCTATTGTACTTACAGATTGTGTCATTACATTAAAGTGCCACACACACACAACCGTTTTCACTAAGCACAGAGTTATCGAGAGCTTAAGGGAACAAATAACTTCTGTGGAGAAGAATATTGCTATAATTTCATGTAATATATGTAAAAATATGCAGTCGTCTGCTATTGTCTGTGTTTTGTCTACATTTATTTATAGTCTGTCAGGTCAAAAGTAGGGCAGATTTTCTCCAGATTTCAGGGTACACTGTGTAGTGCTGCTCAACAAGAAGCTATACTGAGAAAAAGAGCGAAAACAAATTAGTTCCCTGTTACTTTGGACTTGAGCTCATGGTTCTCTTGTAGGTTAAATCTATCCCCTCTTTCTTAAATGAAAGAAATAAAACCTCAGGTGAACTCTAGAATTTAGGTGTTCAACCTTTGCACAGACGTAGAGTCCACCTTCATGTCTGCTAAATTCGCTCACGAATCAAGTGCTAACCACAAACTTAAAACTACTGATGTCTGCTCAGGATCTTGAAATGAGGCTTGGGAGGTGAAGACGTGGCTGGGCTGTTGGTAGTTCCTCTGGAGAGAAACCAGTGTAGGTCCATGGCTGTTGGTATTTCCTCTGGAGAGAAACCAATGTAGGTCCATGGCTGGGGAACAAGAATACTCTCTGATCCATCTGTGTCTTCCTCTTTTTGGGCCAGTTGTAGTCAGGTGCTGTGTAGGCAGTTTCTCTTCCATTGCCATTCCTTTGCCCACAAACGTTTCTCCTAAAGCCCCTCTGACGTCGGGAGATAATAGGAAAAACTATCTGTTAGATCTTCTCATGGGACAATTACTGAATCAGCTTCAAGAGATAAATGGACCTACCCCAATTCATATCAGCTTGGCATCTCACCCACCATCTCCACTGAGTTTCATTCTGCATTCTTGTCAATCAGATTGTATTTGTCATTATGAACAAAAAAGGCAGATTTTATTAGCATCAAACAGTTTTAACCTTTTCAATAAATCCAAACATGGCAGGATGAAATAAGGCGTTCCTACAGTGCACCAGTTCACCTTCTAGAGTGATCTAAGCCTAGCAAACAAACAAAATCAGAAACCTTCTTTTCCCCAAAGATATTAGATTCTGTATTGTCTTCAGACAAAGTGTAAGTACTACCATTTAGGGACTAGAAGGGTACTTTTTGCCATTCTGGAGCTCACAGGTGTAGTGGGACACATGGTACTTTGATACATGTAATGTTTGTCAGTAGAGACCCTCGGTAACAGCTTTGCATAATGTGGGAGCGTGTGAGATGTTCCTACAAAAAATGGAAGCAAAAAACTTTTCCCTGACATCTATACTACATTAAGTTACCCCCTGCTCCTGAGATGGATTGGCAGCTAGCTCATGAAGCAGCAGCTAATCCCGCAGCTTGCAGTTTGCCCGGCCCCAGTGAATCAGCACTGTATTTGGCCCACTGTGTGTACTTCTGATAGCTCAGTAATTACCCCATGAGCATCCCAGTGGTGTCTGCAGCTAGTCTGTAAGCAGAAATGAAGTGCAGGGGTTGCTGCAACCTCCAGGCAAACTGACCTGCCTTGGTCTCTCAGGAAACGGTGCTTTCCTTCTTGGCTCAGCCACAGACTCCTAGTCTGTTGGAAGGGAAGTCATGTAAGGTAAATCTCTCAAGAGCTCAGTTCTCTTTAGTTACCTAAGTAAAATGGATTTTTGAAGGTGTTTGACAACAAGGTCTGTCCATTCTGCCTCAATTTTTGGTCATCACATTTACTTACTGAGAAATTACTTACTGGGTGTTGAGGGTACCTTAGGGAACTTGGTGCCAGGATTTGGTACTGAGTACTTGAAGGGTGTTCCTGCCCATGGAGGGGTAGTGTGGGGAGTGTGGGTGTGTGTTTGAAGCAACATGATCTTTAAGGTTCCTTCCAACCCAAACCAGTCTGTGGTTCTGTGATTTTTGGAAACTGGGTTTTTGTCTCTCAGTTAGTACTATTGTGGTTGAGATTCTCAACTGTAGTAAAGAAAATACCAACAATTCCCTCCTCCTGCCTTCAGCTCTCTTGTTTGTATACAGGGAAAGCTCTCTAAACTGTTACTTGATGTATATATGGAGTGCCTTTCACTCTTTGAAACTCTGTAGATAGCACAACTAAATAAGCACTTACTATGTTTGACAGTTTTGGTTTTTCCCTTTCTATGTCTTAGTAAACTGTAAGATGTGCCATCTCCGCTACTGTTCCCATCAGAGATGTATCTAATTTTCTCTTGAAGACCTCCAATGACGGAGACCCCATAGTCTTCCCCAGTAAGCTTGTCAACATATCTGAAGTACGGGTATTTCTCTGCCAGTATCTCTCTGTTGCAGCATCGCTACTTAGTCTTTGCTACTGCAGTCTGGGAAAACTGACTGGCCCATTTATTACTTGTAGGTAAAGTTTCTTGTATCACTGAACATTGTTTATTATTATCCTCTGGGTTCTTGAAATGCAGTGTCCAGAACCGAACATACACGGCCAAGAGTTTATCAATACTGAGGAGGAGTATAGACATTACTCCATGGGTCTTACAGGGTACATTAGCCCATCTACAATGTTCAAAAAGTCAGAGGCAAGGAAGATCATTAGATGAGACAATTATTTCTGTCTTGGATTATGTTGTTGCTGTGGCACCTCTTCAGATTGGGATCTGGTGTTGGACAAATGCGTTATGTATCTGAATGTTGCAGTTCAGTATTTAGTGCAACTCTGTTTATTGCCGAGTAACTTCTGTTAGTAGCAGCTATACCTAAAGGATTTAAATCTGAGGAAGTGGAGATTATACCATGCAACTGTCTCTGCAATAGACACTGTCAGAATTGTCAGTCAGTATAACAGTTATCTGTCACTAGAAAGTCTCTTCCATCCCCAGTCAGAACGTCACACCATCCAGGAGGCCCTGAGTATTTCTAGAAAGGTGTCAGAAGCTGCATTCTCTAGTTGGGAAAATGTGAGGAGCATGAGAAGGATGTGATGTTCACTGGGAGTTGTGGAAAACCGTGTGTACCCCTTTAGGTTTTAGCATTGTTTTCCTCATCAAAGTTTGGAAGGAATGCTCGCACAGCATTGCATCATGTTTTGTAGCCGGGTAGTAACACAGAGTGAGGAGGTATTCATGTATAGGTGGTTGCCCATAATTGTGCAGCGCCGTGCGGGCCCACGGTATTTCTATATGGGCAGTACAATAGCTCCTTGGCTCCCTCAGGCTCCAGAAAGCGAGAAGAGCCTGTTTAGGGCTGCCTTTTCAAAGCCAGTCAAAACAAAGTAAGAATAACAGTGATCTTACTCAACCCCTGCCAACTGGCCAAAATGACTGGGCACGCGTTGCTTAGGTCAGGATTTTGCTGGAACATATCGGTGAGCGAGAAGTTCACTTGCAACGTAGCTATGCCAATAAATAGCCAAAACATAACACTTGGAAAACTCGCTGGACAGACAGCCCTCCCAGTCCTCAGCAGCTACATTTCGGATGCACTGAGAACTGTGGGTGGTGGTGTTGGGGAGGTTGTGGGAAGGTTTTGGGAGGAGGGGTTGATTGAAATAGTTTTAGTATGATGAGGACTGTCATTTGGCTATCAACTGTATGAGTGGAATTTTATCTCTACTGGGAGGTGAGCTCATTTGTCTTTATCAACCTCAAATCCATGTTTAGGAAAAAAAAAAATAATCAAAGTGGGATGCATTCTTCTACTTGATGGCTTTTTCTTACAAAACACAACTGCTTCTTACCACCCAGTGTCTCCTGAAAATTAGCTGTGTTTTGATTTCAGTCTTTTTTGTACTTTCTTCTGCTGAAACAAAAAATGCAAGCCCTCAGATTGGCTCTTTGTATTTCTGGCAGGTTTTCAGTGACAGATTTTAGAGCATTTCACAGCCCATAAAAATTATATCAAAGTACTCCAGCCACCTTCTTCTCATGTTTTTTTTCTTCCTTCCTCCCTTTTAAGACCAGGTTATAGAGTAGTACTAAGGCAGGGTGTTTAGTCACCATAAGGCATGCTACCAGACAAGGAGGCTCACAAGTCTGTATAGTGCTTTCTTACCAGTGTGTTTTTGTTGCCTCCTTTTTTTTTATTTTGCTTCTCCCTGTCTATCTCCATGCCAAACCCACCCTTCTCTTTAGCTGGTGCTCTTCTCTCCAGGAATGTGCTCCTGATGAACCTGGAGATGCTCTTCTTGCCAAGCAGCTATTTGGCGAAGAGATTTCAGGAGGGTGTGGGAATGGACGGTGAAGGAGACAGAAGGAGGAAGGTTGTGGATGTGATTTGTCTAGGAACCCACAGCAGATGGCTGGGACTAAGGCCAGAAGAGGAGATGACCAGCGGGGAGCAGGAGGAAGCAGTGAGCTGGGCAGTAGAGGAAAGCGATCGAAACACAGCAGGCCTCAGTGTTGCACAAGGGGAAGATAACTTAAGTCCATTCTGTGTAAATGTTTATGTGGTGGCCATGGTCCTTGATAAAAGCTGTCATGAAGCAGAAGTTCCTTGGTTTGTTTTCCTCTTGCTGTTCAACTAAAGTCACTGGGAACTGAGGGAATCAGGGTATTGTCAAAGTAACGTATTGTTTGTCTGAGGGACAGCTTAGGCTACACGGTATAATGGGGCCCATCTCACTCAGGGTGGGCAACTAGCGTGATGGTTCAATGGACGGCTCCATGCTGTCTCAGCCTTTCTTGCTGTGGGCGCTGAGCACCCAGCGCTCTGCAGACAGGGTCGGGGGAGGGGAACAAGGGTGCCTTTCCTGCCACCTTACTTCAGGGAAGCAGGTGGAAGAGTTGGAGTGAAAGGGCATGAGGATTTCTTAATCACGCCTTGAGTTTGGCTGGTCAGCAGCTAATGGCTTTTGCTTCTTACATACTTTGAAAAGATGTTTCTGCTAAGCTAAAATGACTCTGGTTCCCAAGTTTGGAACCATTTTTCCAGTTTGGAAGATTTTCAACGAACCACTTAAAAATGCAGCGAGGACTTAGTGATATAAATCTTATTTTAGTAAATAAACTGAATCAGTTTTCCAAGGCCGTTCTAGAAATGGATTTTGTAAGGCATGACAGAGAGAGAGTACTGTCGGTGCACGCTGGGATCCAGGGCTCTCTTCCTCTATTTTCCCAGGCTGCAGGAAGGCTGCCGGCACTGGATGGGCTGAGGATGGAAGTGCGTGCTTCTGCGAGATGGAAAAAGTGACTCACCCATCCTCCTCCTTAAATGCTGCCTAGGAAGGACAGCACGGGCTGGGTTTCTGTGCCTGTCCTTTGCTACAGAGACCTGTCTGTAAAGGAAGTGCTGCTGGAGGAAAAGGGGTTGGGGGTTGGGGAGAGCCAGGTCCCCATCTCCACTGATCAAGAAGCATCAGTATAGGCAGGGGTGAGCCCCACAGCTTCCCCCACAGAAAGGCTGCCTACCTTACCGACTCTGAGAAAAAGAAATTCCTTACGCAAGTATTGGCCAACTCCTCCTTGTTGGTGGCCCATAGCTCTCCCAGCTGTCATGCTGGAGGGTCCACTCCAGGCTGATCCCATGCTTAGTGGTCAGACATAAAAATGATGAGAAGGGGTTTTTGAGAAGGTGAAACTGGATAGGAGACATTCTATTTTGCCAGAAGCACCAACAAAATGAGGAAATTCAAAACTAATGGTAGCATTACTTTCTAAGATACGCTGTACATTTTACTTCAGCAGTTTGAATTTAACTTTTTTAATCAGGCAGTTAGCAGCAAGAGGATCAAACTTGCAACTAAATTGAAGCTTGTAGAAATATTCTTTACAAAGAAATGCTAAACCTCTTGCTTACATTGAGGTGATAATCCGGTTTGTTCTAAAAGAGCATAACGAAGGAATTCAGTGAATGGGAATTACATAAACTCTTCCATTGGTGCTGAAGGACGTGATCTATAAATTAGGAGATTGAGAGTAAACAGGAAATTCCACAGAACAATTTCAGGATAAAGAAACTATAGCAGCAGATGGAAAGACATTTCTGTTGGAAGATTTTAGAGGTTAGGTTTGATACCATCTACCTTTTTGAATAGAAACAACCATTCCATCTCCATGTTTTAGTTGTGAATTTCAGCTGTGCATTAGTGGAGCAGTGCTAGCGCCAGCTAGAGCTAAATGCTGCACAGTCCTTGTCAAAAGTCTTATTCCCATCTACGGGTCGTGCTTTTTTCCCCTCTGCTTTTAGTCACAGTGGCAAACTTTGTGGGCGTGATGTATCTTGGACATATGGACCAGCACGTTTGAGTATGTCTGAGTTTTTCTTAGGGCTAGAACAAGCTAACAGATAAATGGAAACTAGATCTTGCAATGGAAAATAATTGAAGCCTTTATGCCTCATATAATCTTACAGAATGTAAAGTAGATGGGGGTCTATTTTCTACTCATTTTAATGGTAGGGATCAGACCTTAGTAATAACTCCTGGTAGCAGTTAGACTTGTTCTTTTCACCAGCTTTTCAGGCAGTCTCACAACAAAATTCAGCCTGCTCTCTACAAGCTTATTCCCAGAGATATATTAGCATTCCTACTCAATAAATGTTGTGCCTTTCAGTGTTAAAACAATAACAGAAATGTTCATGTTCACAGTTATTATTTTTGCAGCAGCTACTTTGCAAGACAAGAAAAAGTACAAAAGAAAACAACAGAAGAGAGACTAATTAGCAAATAGTTTGAATGCTTGAGATAAGGAATCATAATGGTTACTAGGAAAGAAGAAACCTCAGGTTTAAGAGAGTTTCTCAGCAAACTGCATAGTAATGTCCAAACATACTTCCTTTTGGCACATGTCGTTATACACAGACAAAGAAACGGGAAAAGATTATTATCTTTTTTTAGTTCCCCATGTCAGAAGCATGCTCTGATGGAGAGCTCTGCCATAAAAGTACATTATTCTTTCTAAAGAGAAAAAAAATGGCCTGAGTTTTGTGCAAAACCCTGTATTACAGCTGGGTCGATGTCATTCTGTAAAGGATGCTTTGGTGGATCGAGTCCTGGGCTTTACCTACACGCTGCCTTGGCTCCGTATGACTGATGTGCTCTACAAATGGTAACGGCGTATAAACCGGCTCATAGTTGATAAAGAAGCGTGGGCCTTTGCTCCGCAGAGCGTGGGTTTTCAAGGCTGCTGTAGACATGGCAACAGACCGAAAAACTGCCCGGTGCACCCTATGTTCAGCTTCTCGGTTGTTCTTGGATCTAAATATAGAAAGCTTCCCATATCACATTTCTCTCCCTTGAGGTGGACCTCCAGAGAGTGGAACTCTGCAGGCACACAGTAAAGGATGATGAGCAAATGGGAAGGAACTGTGGTTCCCCTCCTCCACAAAAATGGATACCTGCATGCTGGGCATGGGGAGCTTTCCATGCTCACACGCGCGTGTGTGTGTGTGCAAGACTGCTTATTCATGCTTTTGCTGAACAAATCGCTCTTGCAATTAGTATGAGTTTACTGTGAAGAAAATTCATGCAAATAATTTTAGGGAAGTTCTCTTCTTTGTAATAAGAAATATATATATAAACATGGACTTCTTTAATGAACAGTTCCAAATTAGTATGATAGACTACACTGAGTTACAGCTGTTGTACTGTCACTGCTATTCACACAGAAATTTGGTGCTAATCTGAAAAGAGGGCTTTACTTGCTGAAGCGATGCAAATAATGAGAAAAAGGTATGGGTTTGCCACTGCAGAAGATGCTGCCTCTTGAACCAACAGAGATTTGAAGAAAGGAGGTGTTACCCGCTGATGCAGCTGTTAGGGCTTTGCCAGTATTCAGAAGGAAAGCCATGATGGAGCTGGGGATTAATCACAGAATCTTAGGGGTTGGAAGGGACCTCAAGAGATCATCGGGTCCAACCCACAGATCTAAACCGCTCAGATCTGCAGAGTGCTGGTGCAGTATCTTAGCTATGAAATCATCGTAATGTCATAGAAGCATAGAATGGTTCCAATTGGAAAAGACCTTCAAGATCATTGAGTCCAACCATTTGTCCAGCACTAGATCATGTCACCAAGTACAACCTCTACTTTTCTGTTAAACACCTCCAAGGATGGTGACTCAACCATCTCCTGGGGCAGCCTGTTCCAGTATCTGACAAGCCTTTCAGTGAAGAATTTTTTCCTAATATCCAATCTAAACTTCCCCTGATGCAACTTAAGGCCATTTCCCCTTCTCCTGTCACTAGCTATCAGGGAGAAGAGACTGACCCCAACTACCTAAAAGGTAGTTGTAGAGTGCAGTGAGGTCTCCCCTCAGTCTCCTTTTCTCCAGACTAAACAATCCCAGCTCCCTCATGTCTCCATATAAGTGTTTGTTCCTTAGTGCGGTATTTATCTAAACTGAATATACTGCAGGTCCTCTTGCCGCCAGCCCTGCAGTGCCCATGCCCCTACAAGCTGTATTGTTCCATTTTTGGGAGCTTTGTGCTCTTCTGGTGGAGTAAGGGGCAGAGGATGGGGAAGAAAACAAGGAGCGCTTGTGTCTCCTCCTGAGACACGCTAAGGAAACGGGTGGGATAAGCATCTGGATCCAGAAGCTGGGAAGCTGTGCTGGGTCCTTCTCTTTAAACATAGCCCAAACTGAAAAGGGGGAGCCAAACTCTGCCTTGTATGTATAAGGACGTATTGTTTCAAAGACCATCAGCAGTTGAGACCTCCCTTAGTCCCCTGTGAAATTTCCAGAGCATTTGGTGTGAAAAAGCCGATTGCTTGCCTTGTTGAGGTGCATTTTAAATAGCCTGGCTGGACCGCTCTGCAGGGATGCTGACGCCGCTCTATGTCAAACTACGCAAGCAGTCTGGCTATGATGCCACATTAATCTCAACAAGTATATTCTTCAAGTGCAGCTGAGTATTAAACCTAGCGCAAGAGCTCGTGTAGGAGGAGATGCTTATGCAGTAGCAACTTTGTTTAACATTTCTTCACGTCTGTGGCTAATGATGAGTTCTTGAGTGTGCTAGACACTACTAGAAAAGGGAAGGATTTTGCAGCTCCTGGCACGGCAAGTTATATACCAGCAGAAAAAGCAAGGATTTATTTTCGCCCGCTGAATGGGAGAGAGAATGAAGTGCTGAGAGCTCTGTAACGTTTCATACTCTCTTAGACGCAAAGAGCCAGATGAATATTGTTGGAAAGAATGTGTTTATACAAGAATCATATTTATCTCAGAAGCTAGGGTCCTAACATTAGACAAGGCACAGGGCGAAAAAGCTGAGCACGTAATAACTCAGCAAAATTCCGGCTTTTGCCATGCATTTGAGTAAACTTGGGTTACTTGATTTTAGGGGACTGTTGTCAGAACAGCTCGCACACAATTTGTTTGCAGTGAGCTGTCACATATAGATTGAGAGGAAATAAAGCACGTTTGTTAAGTGAAGCTGGAAGGCAAGGCTTCCGTAACTTTTCCAAGAAATAGGGTCACAAACGGTACACTTTAAAAGCGTGCCTTTGGGGCTTTCACAAAAAATAATCACCCAGCTTTTTGGACAAAGTATCCGGGCTTGGTCTCAACCTTGCACTACATTGCAGGTTGTTGATAGCGCAATCTGGACGGATTCTTCTGGGATCTAAGAGTACATTCCCATGCTCTTTGACTTCATTGATTTAATGGTAAATGGCACATTCTTGAAGTGCTTTCAGCGGAAGCATTCTATATAATACGGATACGAATAAGCCTGTGAAATAATAGTTTGCATTTAAAGCGGAGCTGCTATTCCCTCTCGTTACATTAGTGTGGTTTCTTTCATTCCCATGCTACTACTAAAGCTCGTTATTGTGACGGACCCTGAGCTATGAGAAACTGGAGTTAAACTAGCTTTTGCTGTAAACTGCTTTCTAAGAAAAAAAGGAGAGACGTTGGAAATTTTCCCATTGCACATCTGTTAGATGTTAAACCCAAATTTGTTCCCAGTTCAGCTGCACTGGTCTAGTTACTGGAGTGGTGTAATTGAACTCAGTGGAGTTAATCAGAGATGACAAGGCAACAGAGTTTGTTGCAAGACACTTACTGTTTAAATAGTCATAATGGCTGTGTTCTGAAAATTAACATAGCCCCAAATTAAGATCTGGCAGTGAAAGGCAGAGAAATCGATGAATTGGGAATACCCTGTCAACACAAAGAAACTGTAAATGGCCAGAAGCTGACCCAGAAAGAACCTCATTCTCTCAGGCTCCCACCATTCGTGTCTCCTTGCAGTGGGAATATTCTCTGCAAGCTGGTGAATGCCCTGTTCCAGCACCTTATTCAGCCTGTGCCATGTTCTGAATGCCTTTTCCTTTTTCGCCAATTCTTCCAGAAAGAAATTAATCTAGATTTGATGGCTGGTTTGCAGCGTGTGCACTCGCCTCCCAGTTCACGTGGAGACTAGCAAACGTGCAAGTTAAATGACAACAAAAGCCCATTTAAGTAAGATGAGTGCACAAGCTGTCATCTCCCTAACTTCAGTCATCAAAGCCATGTAAATCGGAAACTACGCTGTTGGGAAAGAAATTAGGAATAAGGAAGGCTAAATTTTAGCTCAATTCCTATTTGGAAAAGTGTAGCAGAGGGAAGGGGAATTAAAGTTGCTCTGTAGAAGCAGCTGAAGAGGTTCCCTCCAGCATGAGGAAATCTTAGGCTGGAATAAGGCCAGGAGAGCCAGCCTGGTGACATTGCTTCCATTCACAGCATAGCAGGTGTAAAAGGCCGGAGACAGCAGTATCCAAACATGTCCTCCTGCATAGAAGCAAGGAGACTGCTCTTGGCTAGCGTATGGCAGGACAAATGTTAGCAGAGCTGATTCTGCTGACCTGAAATATTTTCAAGACTTGTGATATTTTATTCCTAAATAAGGCAAAACTTAAGATTTTAATTTTTTTTTCTTAAAGGACTGAGTTTAAAAAAACCACATTTAGAAAAAGAAATGCAGCTGCTGCAATGCATGTGCTCTAGGCTTGAACCTGAGCTCATTCCCACATCTCCTGTGAGCACTGTAGCCATTCCCCTGCACAAGAGTTGGCACCTTCTCTTGTTTTGACCTAACCTCCCATGTTTGGAATTGGGAATTTTGTCCCATTTCCCCTCCACTGATGTCTTCTAAAGTCATCCCTTTAAAGAATCTTTTTCTGACAGATTGTTTTCCCTTAAGAAAACTTTCAGCACAGTAATCCTAAACAGCTCTGGTTTTAAGGCTGCTTAAGACCCGTGCTGAACTGTCTTTGGATTGCCCTCAGGATGGGTGGCTTGGGTAACTTTATGTTCCCAGCTTTGTTTAGCCCCACAGATCTAGAGAAGATGCAAGTATGCAATGGTTGACCTTGTGTTTCACTTGGATTTTTCAACACAACAATTATGATAAGCTCTTATGTGGCCAACTTGAGATGGTAGGACTAGTAGCAATTGTATCTATTTCCCAGCATTTGTGTCCAGCCTTCAAACACAGCCCTTCACGACCAGGACTAACTGCAACTTACTCATTGCTTTACCATCCATGGGCATAACATTTCACTCAGAGTAGTGCTGCTGAGAGCACACTGTATTCCTGTTGATATTACATGACAGTTTGAGGTTTTTTGGAAGCGTCCTCCCTCAGACTATTTATCCATCCACATTGATATTTGTCTAGAGATACTTTTACAGCCTATTTACTTACAAACCTGTCAGAAAAATGTGTGCCAATAGAATGTGAATAAAAATATTTCATATGTGTGTACCAGCTGCCCATCATTTTTATCCACGATTTAAAAAATGTTAAAAGTACAGAATACTGCATAAAGGAATACATTTCAAGGATAAATGGTATGTCATTTACTGGGCTGTATTCAGTTTACCCTGGCTATCCCAAAATCAAAATAAACCAATAGAAAACTCTTTATTTTTTCCATTCAAAACAATAAAGTGAACCATTTGGACCTCATTTCCAGAATCTTTTCTCACAGGAATTTTCCACTCACATTGTGGATAGTCTGTCTGAGCCATGACTGAAAGATCAGGCAAAACCACAATGATCACTGCAGGCATCAGGTTATACTTACTAGTAGAAGTTCTAATCCTTATTTAATCTAATCTAATCTAATCTAATCTGGCTGTAGCTCCAGACCTTTTAACTAATCACTTCACATACAAACATTAGGATGGTTATTTTGGTGTGTTTAGGCACTGGGTAGCACAAACAAATTTTGGAGCAAATTCAGGAGAGTAAGTCAAAAGCTCTTTGCCGCCACCGCAAAGCAGTTTTGCAGGAGGCAGAACGGAGCCATGTGAACAGCGGTGGAAAATTATCTGAATTAATCAAACCAAGTTATCATGAATGAATAGTCTTTCTGTGGCAATAATGAGCAGGGAGGAGACTGGAATGGTGTAGGAGAACTGAAACAAGGAGCTCTGTATTTCATGCTTGTGATAGTGAGTGGCCTTGGGGCAATTACTTTTTATAGCATTTATGCTCATTTTTAGAGTTGCAGTCTTCATGCAGGTGATTAATCTCTCCAATTGTTATGTGAATTTAGAGTCACTTTGTAAACAAAATTGAGTGCTGCCAATTTGGGTTTTGATGTTTGTAGAGCCTGTGTAGAACAAATAGCCACCTTCACTCAAGGAAGACTCACTGACCAGAACTACAAAGGGACAAGTACTGGGTTCTACCCCATTCCTCTCAGTCCACCAATGGAAGGAGCGTCTGACAGTGTAGGGTAGCACCAAAGCGTGTCTCAGGCAAGGCAGACCAACAGCCCCTACAGAGGAAGATCTGTGTCCACACCTTCCCTCCACCCTCTTAAGAGGTGGAGCAGAGATAGCTGTGTTGTACATCTTATTTCTGCCTCCCAAAGAAAGCTGAAGGAACATTCCTAGCAGATGCTGTGAGAAGCAGCAAACAGGTTGGAAAAGCTTCATTTGAGCAGTCCCATTAAATAGGCACCAGCAAAAATCATTGGTCTTTTTTTAGAGTTCGACCCGTTGGATTTCCATGGTCCTTAGGAAGGACAGCAAGGAGAGCTGCTGGTTTGCATAGCCCCCATCTATCCCTAAAAGGAATTGATGGGCTTCAGCCAAGAAATTAGCATGGGTTTAATTTAAACAGAAGTAATGCATACTTTGTATTTTTTAGGCCAAAGCAGAAGGGCAGCCAGGCGTAGCCAGTGGCTTCCTGGCTTGCGGGGCAGCGGCCCCACCAGGAATGCCCCATGGTGGCTCTACTTCAATGTGCTGCTGACCATCAGGGGTATTCATTGGTGTAGTGGTGGTCATTTCAGGGTCAAGAGACCCTGAAAAACAATTTAAATTTTGGAGGAAGGAATTAGTAAGTACAATTTTCAGAAGTGTTCATACCACAACTTAATTCCAACTAATTAGTCAGTGTCGTACCATTTAAGTCTCCTGAAGGACATGTAGGAAGTTTGAGTAGTTAAAGTGGCTTCACAGATTTTCCCATGCACCTGACACCCCTCTACCATTACATGCTAAAAAATAAGTAGGTGTGACTGTAAAGACACCTGACCTGGACTGAGGATTTCACAATCAAATCATATAAACTCCATAATACAATATTAAAGTTGCTTGTAAAAGGTAGTCATACTTTGGGCCATATCTTGGTCACAAAGGTCATCAAATGCTTGCTTGTCAAGTCTCAGTCCATTCAGGGGCTTCTTGTGGACCCATGGACTGTAATTTCTCATAGTCAGCTTTGCTGTGAAGACACGCTGGAATAATTCTCAGATTTCTTTGATTTGCACCCATTCAAAATAACCTGCAAGGTGGGTGCCCTTTGGATAGTTGTTAGAGCATTGTGCTTTAATCCCCACTATCTAACGTGCCTGATCTGGAACAAGGCATATTGTTTACAGCTGGAATCTAGTCTTTTCAATCATGTTTTTAACACTTTTCCCAAATTTAAGGTCAACCATCATCAGTTTTTTTAATTGGGAACTGATCACAGAATCACAGAACTTTAGAAGTTGGAAGGGACCTTGAAAGATCATCTAGTCCAACACCCCTGCCAGACCAGGATCACCTAGACTAAATCACACAGGAACACATCCAGGTGAGGGTTGAATGTCTCCAGAGAAAGAGACTCCACAACCTCTCTGAGAAGGCTGTCCCAGTGCTCTCCCACCCTCACAGTGAAAAAGTTCCTCCTTATTTTCACATGGAACTTCCTATTCTCCAGCTTGCACCCTTGCACCCATTGCCCCTTGTCTTATCACTGGCCATCACTGAGAAGAGCCTGGCTACGTCCTCCTGATTCTCACCCTTTATGTATTTATAAACATTAGTAAGGTCATCCCTCAGTGTCTTCTTCTCCAGGCTAAAGAGGCCCAGCTCCCTCAGCCTTTCCTCATAAGTAAGGTGTTCCACTCCCTAAATCATCTTGGTGGCCCTGCACTGTGCTCTTTCAAGGACTTCTATGTCCTTCTTGAACTGATGGGCCCAGAACTGGACACAGTATTCTAGGTGCGGTCTCACCAGGGCAGAGTAGAGGGGGAGAAGGACCTCTCTTGACCTACTAACTACTCCCTTTCTAATACACCCCAGGATGCTGTTGGCCCTGTTAGCCATGAGGGCACATTGCTGGCTCATGGTCAGCTGATACTGATGCATTTTGCTGACCACATGCATGTTCCATTAGCTTTAGAATAATGTAACAGGATTTTAAATGGATGCTTGCATATTTTCTGTTTAATATCAGAGATGAAGCTGATTATTTTTTCCACTACACATATTTGGGATGGTAGAAGAGATCTGACTGCTGTGTGGTTTCAGTTGGTCTAAATTTCTGAATGTTTTTTCATTATGAGGATAGAAACACACTGCAGCTAGTGAGCAAGGCTTAAATTAATTTGGAGCCTGGCTTTTCATATTTACATTTTTTTCACTGTGTATTATTATCCCAACACATATCTTTCACCTTTCTTCTCTGAGGATGTACAAAAAACCATCTTCCAAAATCTCCTTCCAAGCCTCTTCCTTAGTTTCCTCCATAAATAAAAGAAGTCCTGTCTCTCTCTGGGTTGAAAGATTGCAGTGTAACATAAATAATTAGCAAACACCAAACCCACAGAAATCCACCTCAGTGCAGAAGGGTTTCTCGGAGACCTGCAGCCTTCTTGGGGTGAGATGGGGATTGTGATGCAATCACAGTCTGCAAAAGGGTGGAGGGAGGATTCCCTGTGGACTTCAGAGAGGTTGGCATGAGGAGGCACTGCACATTGACTGGAGGGAAGTGTTCTTCTCCATGGGGTGCTCCCCATCTTCGGTTTACTGGGCAGGAGTGATACTGCTGTTACCTCAGCGCAGAGCAGTTCCAAAGAGCCAGCATCAGTATCTGCACGGATTTTCCTGATGAGGAATGAGAAGGGTGTAGATTTGCCTGTTTATCCTACAATCACACTTTAATATCAGGCAAGCATTAGGGTAAAAGTGAATTTTATAGTAATTTGTTCTGTAATAAAATTATTACGGCTTAGCTACTGTTTGGCTGCTGTTAGTCTGGAGAGAGCACAGAAGGAAGCAAATCCAAAGCAAAGCAGACTATCTATGCTCCATTTTCTTTCCAGCAGGTTCCCTGTGCTGTGAACGCTCCACCAGAAATCTGTGGTTTTGAAAGCTGTTCAAAGCACCATTCAAAGGCAGCGTTGTCATTGTGGGGGATGGAGGTGCACACGTGAACAGCATCGTGTTCTGGCATCAAGGCTGTCTCAGTCAGTTTTCTTCCCAGGGGTTTACGTGTAGCTTCACATCTTTTCCCAACTGTGCTCCGTTTTGGACATAAAATTTCTAACATCTCTAAACACAGCTGACACGTGGCTGCCAAGGAGTTAGAGATGCTGATGTCCCAAGGCATGACTTCATGAGGCATCTCTTGCCCTCATTTGGTGGGGTTTTTTTCTAAATCTTCTGGTTCCTTAATATTATCAAATTTTTCATCTGCAGTGAATGAAGTGATCCCTGCATATTGTCAGGGTAGGATTTAATGTACATCTTCTAAAGTTGAAAGCTGTATTCCTTAAAAACACAGCACTCAATAGCTGCATCTTATATGTGAAGGAAGGTAATGCATGTGCTTTACAGATAGCACAGACCAGAGAAGACTGAGAGGATAGGAGTTAACCCAACAGCCTTGCATCGATAGTATTTGAAGGAGGGAATCTCAGACCCTAGCTTGTGGGCATCCTTGTGGGCATCCCTGCCTTCCCTGTGCCGATGGAGCCTGACGTTCCTCCAGGGTCTTCCTCACCCTTCCTATTGCCATTTCCCTGCCATTTCCTACTTTGATCCAACTACTTTCAGCTGTTTATATTTTTTTAAATTTTGAACTATTTTTTCTAGTTTATGTTGTCCGTGGCAGTCTAGGGCAGCAGTGTTCTCAGCATGATGGAGAATGTCGTGCCCTGTCCTGAATTAGCTGTTTTCTCAAATCGTTGCTGATTTCTACTGTCAAGGATTAAAATATTCTATTGGGTAGTAAGGTCATCTGTTCTCTAAGATAAGACTTCAGTGGTGTAGCGAGTTATTTAAACAGCTGAAAGGCAGTCTGCTAAGTCTCATCTTTTGCTAGACTTTGATATATATTTCCAACTATTTTCCTTAACGTTTCTACTGCATTTTCAAAATAGGTTTCACTTCTGGGGTTTTTTTTTTCTCCAGATTTTCTGCATACTAAGATCTGAATTTCTTGGGGGAAGTTCTGTCTAGAAGGGACTTCAACAGAAATCTCATAACTAAGTTGCATAAAATAAAATTATTTTAACTTCTGCCATAATTTGAAATCTAAGACATCTATATCTCAGTGCCTAGGCAGGCCTTTTTAACTAACCAAAATTAATTGGGAAATTGTAATAAACCATATTACTCTTCAGAATAAAATAGTTTTATTGAATGCTGAAAGGAAATATGTTTGATTTTTTTTTCCTGTCCAGAAGCTATCACAGTTAATACAAATGCTTTCTCAGTGATGCTTCATTAAAATTCTTCCTGACTTGTGTAATGCTTATGAAGTTACTAAACTGTATCCTTTCAGAATTAGTTCTGTCTTCTCAAGGTATCTCACAGGAGTAGAAACTAGATAGATAAAATCGTCAAGAATTTGCAAATAGGCAGATTTCTGGTTTATCATCATTGCAGTTGGGTTAATATTTATGGAACTAGTGTTGCATTAACCCAAGCAGCATGACTGGAACTAGTTTTCATTGATTCTTAATCCAGTGCTTGTCACTAGAAAATTATCCTCTGAAAAGTCCTTCAGCCTTTTTGAGGCAAATTTATTTATATTCATCTTTTCATACATCTGTTCCAAAGTCTGTTGCAGATTTCTTGGCTGTTTGGAGGTGTCAGAGGGAGTAAGAAGGCCCTAACACAAAAATATTCAGAGGAGGCTGAATATCTCCATCATCTTCCCTTCTCTCCATCATTTTTCTTTCTTCAAATCTCCCCTCTCAGATGCACTCTCATTCAGTTATTTCTCACACGAAAAAGTAATGAAGTATCAGGCTGCATTCAGAGAAGAAGGTTGGGGTGGTTTTTTCCCTCAGGTGTGTTCGCTGATGTAGAAAGAAATAACAGCAGGAACTTGTGCAGTGTGGTTCAGAACTGCAAGGTCTGCATAAAGCAGAAGAGTTGATAGAGTGACAGGTCTGGTGAGGTTCTAGCTGAGGTTGTTAAAGCGCTGCAGAACTAGAAGCCTAGCCTTTCTCATAAATACTGTGCCCATCTATGCTGTAGGATACAGGAGACCTCACACGTATACAACTGTGCCAGCAACAAGCACACAGCTGTTGTGTCCGCAAGCAAATAGCTATAAACTTGCTTCTTGGCTTAAGTCAACAGTGCTGACTTCACCTGAATAGTTTGTGGTGCTTATCAGTGTTTAACAGTAGGAAAGTATACCGCCTCGTGTCAGTGACTCCCTCTCCTTATCTGTTTTAAAGAAACTAAGAGTGCTTTATGGCTTGTGTTAGATACACAGAGGTCTGAAGACAGCAAACCAAAGGGAAGGTAAATACTTACACAGATGGAAGAGTGCTGCAGACATCACAGGGAGGAAGAAGCCTAAGCAGCAGACCTGGAGAACAGCTAAATGGTGGGATCTTAAGAAGGGTTTTGAACACTGAGTTTATTGCCATATTTCACTGAATCATAGAATGGTTAAGGTTAAAAGGGACATCATAAGATAAACCCCCCTGCTCAAGCAGGGTCAGCTAGAGCAGGTAATGTTTGGTTAGTCTTGGTTGTTGTCCAGGTAATTTTGTGGTTATGAGCCTCTGGGCTGTAGTGACTCATTCAGCCGTGCAGGGTATCGCAGCCTGTACTGAGCACCGTAGTGCTCAATACTGATATTGTTCCATTTATTTGCTTTCATGTAACAAGTGTCCTTTGCCTCTTGACAAAAAATCAATTAAAAGTATGGGCATTATCTTGCATAGGACAGTCCATTGGTGCTTTTCAGAAGCTAGGTAAAAGCCCTAAAGCTCTCCCAGATGCACAAGAGGTAAGAAAGTTAAAGTTCAATCATTTTTTTCATGGAGAAAAGGATGAGTGAGGTCAAAAATTCAGAGGACTCACATGAACATGAGGTACATTTGTTACTGTCTGTGTCAAAAATACAGAAGAGTGACACTCCCTGTGACAGTTGAGGTTGTTTCAGGTACCTGGAGGATCCAGGACCTATAAATATATGATACAGATGTTCCAGCATTAGAGAGTTACTCAGAAAGGAGGACTAGCTTCAAATTGATGTCTTGTTTCCTTTCATCCTTGCCTGTAGCAGACAAGGTAAATTCGGAGAGGCATCCTAAGCTGAAGTTCAGGGTCATGGTTAACTCTGAAAGTTAAAAAGTCTGTTTTGACTTTTCCTCACCAGCAATTCCAATTTCCATGTTGATAAATGCAGCTCTCCCATTAGGCTGATAGAAGCATCTCTGCAAGCACATTATCTAAAGTCCATGAAGGCAGCACAGCACTGATTTCTTTGACACAAATAATACTGCAAGCAGATCGTGTTTTAGACAAGAAGGCACTAATTTAGCAAAGCTTGGAGGCACTCCCAAATCAGAATCTGAAAGTCTGAAGATGCTCTCCTCAAGCCAGTCCCCAGTGATAGAACCAAAATGAGTAGTCACCACAAATTCTTTAGAGATCTCTCAGGTGTTCCTATAGAACACAAAGGTTCCTTCTGCCGTGTCTCCTTGTCTGAAAAGTTTCTCTTTTCCTCTACATTACCTGCATTATACTGTCAGAAAACAAGTTTAATTTTCTCCTGGGTCTGTCAAATTAATGGCACGTCCTTCAACTAAAACCATTACAGTTTAATAGTACCTTCTCTCCCTCAGTAGCTACAGAATGAAAAGGGGTAAATGATCAAACAGAAGGCTTTGCTCTGATTCTCATCATGATCCTCTGCTGAAGCAGCTGTGTAGCCCACACTGCCTACAGTAAAAGGTTAAAACATTTCCAGTAGCTTTTGACATCAATGTTTGAAATGATGAATAAGCTTTCTTCTTGAACAGCTGTGGAACTGTCTGCTGCTGATGTTCTCCAGAACATCCTTTCCCATGAGTGATGAGATTTTGGAATCTGCAGATGTGTGGGCACTCTTGGCCCCCATTATTGCTACCTCAAACAGAGTATAACAGAAAAACTAGATCTTTCATAATGGATCTGGAGAGCTATACCTTCTTGTTCAAGTTTTCTCCTCTCTTAACCCTCTTCAGGATTGTTATCAGAAGTTACATTCAACAGAGAGAGTATTTTTTTCAAGTAAATGATAGAGAACTATTTCCTTCAGGACTCAAAGGAAATTATTTTTACTCTCCTACTTCCTAATTTCAAGGGGAAAAAAAGAAAACTTGTATCCAACCAGAGAAACTTCTCCAAGTAGTTCTTGTTGTAGTACTTTCCCAGATCATTTAGCTTCCCTAGATCATTCAACTTGATCTAGTACTGCCAGCTTATAAAAGTCTTCTGTGAATCTGTGCATGCAAAATACTTCTCATAGATTGCTTAGACTGTTGGTTTTGGAGACAAACCCATCACAAAGCCAGGCCCAGTTTAAAGACTGTCGAAGTGATTGCGTTAGAATATTTGTGATGTTAACAAGCCACATCTACTGGAAGGCGTAAGGGTTCATTTAGCTTCAGAGTGAGATGACTCAACAGCAGACTTCAGCAAAGTCCCAGTTGCTGAAGTTTCTAGACCATCCCCGTGGATGCTAACATCAAGATTAGGAAATCATGTGGAGAAAACAACTGTGCAAACTCTGTTCAGATGATCTCACAGCACGCCGCTGCTTTTGAGACCCATCTGTCCAGAAGTACTGGGAGAAAAAAAGATGCCTTATTCTGCATCAACAATGATTCTTCATATTGCCATACACATCTGCATTAAAGCCCCCCATCCTTCCTGGCGGTTCAGAGCCAATCATCTGGCCTTGCTGGGAACTCAGAGTCTGTCCCAAGTTGTAAATTCCCATGACCAGAGTGAGAGGGTGTCTAAGGTCTGCATGGAGTCCTTTGTACATGCTTCTAGACAGCGCATTCTGGGCTCCCATATGGAGAGGGCATCTCAGCACACTGCTTATTAAAAAAAAAAAATCACAGCCTCTGTAAGAGAATTAAATTCTTTCTACAGTTAGAACAGCCAGTAGTAACTTACATTTGCATGACCAAGTCAGTTTTGATAGCTGTTCCTGCCACAAAAATAGTTATGCTTTTGTCTAAACAGAAGAGGAGCACAGAATGGAAAAATTGGCATATGACAGGCTGAAGTCCTGCAGGGGTTTTAATTTTCACATACTCTTAAACTCGTGGAGCCTAATGAGCTTAACATTTTGGCCAGTTGCACAATTTGGAAATTTCAACAGTGAATGGGTTTTGGACAGCAAAAAAAAAAATGTTCTCACAAATCTGAAAAGTGAACAGATGTTACTATTGGTGCTTCCAACGCCTACTGACAGAAAACATCTGTGTCAAACTTCCTGAATTTTAGGATCTTGAGAACACTCCCACACACCACCAAATGCTATTTGAAAGCAATCGGGCTGGCGGATCAGTTTTTTGGGTCTATGACTGAATGTTCTAACTCGAGCAGGTGCTGGTTGTTGTCTTGCCTTGAGGAGCCAGCTAGCCAAGCAGCGACCTTACAGCTATCCAATCCACTGTGTTATGGAAGTTTTTAGTGTTTTCTGAGAACTGTGATTTTTGAAAAGTCATAAAAAGCAGTATATCTTCATAGGATGATGGTAATAAAATGAATGGAATGAATGGAAAGAATGAAAAATAAGTATTTTGGAGTAGATACTAGCAGATTAGGAAGATTGTATGATATCCTGGAAAGCGTCTGGTTTTTTTAATCCTGTCAAAACCCATGTTGAATGAGCAGAATTTTCTACTGTTTTGAAAACATACTCATTGTGCTAAAAACCTCAAAAGGCTCAGTCAAACATTCAATAGGTACCATGACCAAAGTCTGCCCTTTCACATGAGAATGATACAGCAACTGTCATGGAGTAACTGGGAGTTCCCTGCTTCCTCCTGCTCCACACCCATCGTCTTGATATTTGTCTGGTTGTAAAAGCAAATTTGGCAAGATGATTTTCCTCTCTGGTGAGTTTTTGGTTGGCTATCAAACTAACCTTCTCCAATTAATTAAACAGTAGTGAATGTTTTGCAAGGGTAAATCAATGTCATTTTGGTGTTCTGTAAAACATCATTAGCTCATGACCTCAATTTCAAGTTGATTCAAAATAACATATCTAGGTTATTTTAGTTAACTGTTTCTCAAAGACAGTATTTAGTTGCAAATCAGAGGGACATATTTGCATGTCAATAGAAGTAGGATTTTTTATAGTTGTCTTAGGCTGGTAATCTCAGTTTAACCTGCATAAAGTGAGTAACTCTGTTAATCACACTTCCATTCTCACGCCAGCCCAAAGTATCTGCCTGTGTTGCATGATGTCAGGCTAGCCCCAGCCCTGATAACTCCACGGGCTTCTGAGACACGAAGAACTCCCATGATCCCCTGATGTCTTGCCAGTGCCCTGTACCAGAATTTTAGCAGAGCCCGATGTAGGCAGAAATTTTGTTATGCCCTGAGCAAAGATGACTGAAACTGAGCTAAGAAGCTATACAGGAGTGTGGATATTTATATGGCTCCTAGCAGCCTAAACATGTGTCTGAGTAGCCAGAAAGGAAGTACGGTAGGCGCCAGATGGAATAGATGGATATGCTTTTGAGCACACAGCATTATCATCTCATCACTTCATGATGCCGAAACATTTCTAACATCCAAGAAAATCCTACTATTTTGCACCAGCAGAAACAACACTCCTGGCATACACTGCCTGCCAGGTTTAGTATCTGTTGCATTTATGCCCAGCTCCTTTTTCATGCAGCGTGATTTTCATGCTCAAGTTTATTTAAATCTTACTCCTAACTGCTAAATCCACAGTTCCAGGACTTGGTCTTTCAGGGTATCACCTTCCTGCACAACTTAGAAAGCAGCAATGTGGAGGTCAACATTCAAGCTAGGGACCTAGGTTCCTTCTATAGACAGCTAAGAAAAAGGGGCACATTTAGAGTGCATTTGTTTGACCTCATTTGAGGAGGAATTATATTATGCCCTAAAATGTCACCCTTGCCTGATGGGAGCTGTGGATGACTACACTGCACACAGATAAATGTCTCCATCTGTTCGATAAAGACAATCCTTAAAAAATACTTGGTGTCTTTCAAGTCATTACATAATTCAATAGAGCACGCTCACTAGATAAATGTATTTGCTAACACATGTTTAATTCTCATCCCAAATTTCCCAGTTCATCTGTGCAGCCATACTACAGGAGAGATGCGGCTTTGGACTTTCAGAGCTGTCCCCATACAAATCTGCAAACAGCAGCACCCTTACCCTCTGCCCACCGCTTCCTTCCCATGTCGTCTTCTCCTTCCTCTTCTCCTTTCCTCTAACCAATAACCTTTTGAAGACTTAGCATGGAAATCCTGGTGAGGTTTTGTCTAGACTTGTAGTTTCTGATCTTTGAGAGACCATTGCCATGGTCCCAGTACCGTACTTTCTTCAGCAAGTCTGCAAAGCACAGGAAGCGTTTCCAACACTCCTATGTATTTTTGTGACATGAAGAAACTTTTAACTGGTTCTTTTTGAGTGCTTGACCAACATTCCAGCTTATACTTCCTTCTGTGCACATTTTAGCTTCTTGGGTGACATAGCAACTTTCTGGACGATCACAAATTAGATCAAACCGTGGGAACAGAAACCAGTGCAAAATTATTTCATTTACTGACTACAGAAAAGGTCTGTGGCTTCTGGTAAAGAGAACCCTTTCATAGTCCTTACTTAATGAAGATTTCATGTTTATTCCTTCCTTAATGAAGAAAAAAAACCCTACCCAACAGAAAAGGAACCTTCTGCAAGCTGAATCACTGCTCTGGAATTAATGTTAATGTCATTTGGTCACTGCTGTCCTGAGAGAAAATGTGCATGTCCAGACAATATAGTTGAAAGAGCAGCAAATTGTTACCATGCCACAAGGCTGAACTAGCCTCATGGGTTTTTTTAGTTATTTTTAACTTGAAGTGAATTTTATAATTTTTTGTTTACTTTTTCGTATAAAGGAAAGAAAGCTTTTTAACAAATGAGAAGGAAAGTTTTTTTCTGAGAAAATGAGCTGGAATGTGAAACTTGGATATAAAACCATCTTTGAAGTATTAAAAGATAAATTAAAAATAGAAATGCCCATTAGCTATGTGCTTTTAAAGCCTGCTGACTCTCTCAGTGCTACTCTGCGTCTGAGAATCAAGCATCACGTAGCTTAAGGCATGTGGGAAAGGTTTGCTTCCTTTGCTTGTCAATATGCCAGTTAGATCCCAGAAGACTATCCCTTCCTGATGCTAGTAACTGTGTGGTAGCAGAAGCTAATGCCAGCCCTGCAGTACAATATAGAGTCAGAACACAGATTCAAGAAGATGCATTAATGTGACATTAAATGTAAATTTAGCAATCCGCTGCAGAAGTAAAATAACATTTTTCTTATTCTTTTTAGAAGACCAACTACACAAAATAGAGGGTGAACGGCAAAGCATGGGCACTGCTCAGTGCTCAACTGCCGTGCTGCTCAGTTGCATGATTAATTTCATCCCATTTCATTCGCACTTTCCCAGCTATCTCACAGCCAGACATTTTGCAGGAAACCTTCTTTCTGCCTTTGTTGCCTTAGGCCTCCAACAAAGATGTTTTGACCCTACCTGAACTCCTTATCAGATTTCCTGGAGGTTATAACATGCTCTGGGAACCTACACCTGCGGTGGTCGGGGCTGCGTGCAGCAGCAATGACTGGTGCCACCTAGTGAGGAGCTTCTGAATGCTCACGGCAGACTGAGGTTGATCATCTCTTGTAGAAAATAGTCATTGTTGCTACCCTGAAGACACAGAAATAAAGTGACATGCCAATATATTTAGCAGCCCAGTCTGCACAAACTTCAGGGGGTTTTGTCCCAGAGAATCTTTCTTTCCAGTGGCAGCATTAGCAGTGTTTTTTCCTTGGTATTTATATTCTCTACCATTCCACCGATTGTTTTGATCTGCTTTTCCCAGGTGGGGTTGCAAAAATGTTTGTATATTGCTGAAACAAAACTCTTGAGTTGCTGAGGTGGTTGGAACCACTCAAACTACGTTATTAATGTACCAACATCTTCTGCATGGTGGTAGATGTCCTCTTTGTTGCCTGAAGTTGTACCCATTGAAGCTTTGAAAATTAGGTGTTTTAAACTTGTTTCATTCCAGTAACCACTGAGAAGTGTGGGTCAACAAAAATTACATCGTAGTAGAGCTGGAAAGAAAGGAACACTGCGCAGGCATATTTGCCGTGGAGAGATTATGCAAAACTAACCAGTTAAGAACCAAGGGATTTTAAACTTGTTTTAGACTTGGTTCTGTAAATAGAGGGCGTTGTGCATTGAGCTCTCTGGAGCATACTGGGTAGTCTAGGGCTGACTCAAAATGAACGAGTTGAGCTATGGCAGCAGGATGCTCCATGTGGTCTGCCTTTCTCTTCCTCTCAGCCCAAAGCTGTGCAACCCCATACCTGAAGTATTCCTGGCACAGCATGCGCTGCATAGACCTGAAACCCTAAAGCTTTGTCTTATATATTCCTCTCTAATGTGTTCAAACCATAAACTGCTGGATTTAATGCTCCAGGAGAAGTACCGGCTGATATGCCATCCCTGTCTGACTCAGTGTGTCACAACAGTGTTCTTAAGATTGTTCCCTGTAGTTTTATTTTTGGGGGGGTGAGGAAAGCACTAAGGTCACACATTCTTTAGTTGGGCTCAACTATTGCTTTACTATGCCTACCTCCATGGAAGATGCCGCAGAGAATCACAGATTCCCAACATTTACACCCCATTCTCCACATTTTGCCAGCATTAAGGCTAAGACCTTCTCTGTTTCTTTCCTGCGTGCCTTTTCATGGGATAGCACTTTTAATCAGCTCAGAAGTTGCTTATATTTCCTTATAACCAATTTTGTTCCTTGGTAAGTGGCTCTCTGTTCCACTTCTGGTTTCCTTGTAGTTGGACTGCATCAAGATCCTTGTTGTCACGTCCTTTTCCCATCTGTTCTTAACAAGGACCATTCCAAGCTGAGACCTCTTGTCTGTCACGGTCAGATCACCCTTCCCGCAGGAAATGAACTTGTCCTTTCACCAGTGACCTTTTTAAAATGTCAGGGAATTGACCTCCTTTCTTTTTGCCCACTATTAAATAAATGATGGCCTACAAGGATTGTTTTCGTGTGGGGAATACTGAATCATCACATTCCGTGCACCAGAAGCAGTTGCAAAATGGAAGTCTGTAATGAGATGTGGAGAAATGGGCTCGATGACAGTGAAGCTCTGCAGTAATTCTGATTCTGTCTCCCCTTTATTCCAAAGCAACAGTCATCTCCTTTCTTCGAATCCCCATGCTGGTAGGTGGCTTTCTCAGCAATTCATGGTGATATTCTTGTAGTTTAAAGACCTTGGAGCTGGTCCCATCATTTACTGTATGTTTATCTGTATCGCACCTCAAAACAGTTGGTTGCTTTCAAAATTAGCACACCATCCTCTACCAGTTTTGTTTCCACACTGTAAATTTAGCAGTAAATTAAAAGGAAGAAAAGTATTGCAACATGACATCTCTTTCATTTGACTAAAAGAACTGGAAATTAAAGTTCAATCTGCAAAACACAGACATTCAGTAAGGGTTTAAAAGTCTGTTCAGGATCATCTGAAGTCCACTGGGACTTAGTTGCAAAATGCAATTATTAAATTCAATCACAAGCCCGACAGCATTTTCTTTCATGCACGTCACTGGATAAGCGACAATGTATATACAACATTGCAAATATTTTCTGGGAAGATTTCCTCCAGGCTTCCTAAATTTCTGACCTTTGCTCCTTTCTGTAAATAGCTTTTGCACATGGCTGGGCCGGCCACATGAAATGTGTGAGACCTCTTCCAGTCAGCTGAAGTCGCAGGATGAGGAAAGCAGGGCCTGCCTAGTTAGGAGTCTATCCCAATATTGAGAGTTTTGTCATTTGTCTGAACGGTCATGGAAGTTTTGTGTAAGAACAAAGAAAATAAACCCTTCTTAGTCTTTCTGAGATACTCCATCGGCCCACCTTTTCCTTCCCTTTTCATATGCTCTGTCTGAGGTGCTAGCACATTTCAGTAAGCCTCCTTGCCCTGCTGTGTAAATCCAGTGGAGGGTGACATGGGGTAATCATGCCATGCCTCAGGTTCAGGAAGAGATCCAGTTGACCCCAGCAAAATGGGAGGCCTTCTGACAGAGCACAGCATGGGCCAGAGCACGTTTCTGCACTGCTTTAGCATTTGAGGAAGGGGAGCACCAGAGAAAGTGCTCTGTGCGTTGTCTAAAATGTGACAGATCAGGATAGCGTGTTTCCCTGGGCTTTCGTGGGGTCGTAACTTCACAGCTTTGGAGAATTTTCTAGGATTTCTGACCCTCCAGGAGCAGAAGCAGAGCGGTACCATGCCTGGCGGGTTTCACACAGAGGAATCTGGGACTCTAATAATTGAGTCATGCTTTATTTGAATAAACCTTTCAAATTGATTGTCTTTGCTTAAATCTCCTCGATGACCTTTGTCAAAGAGAGAATGTCTTTAGGTCATTTGCTAAGGAAAAAGGGACATACTTGTGCAACAAAAGACCTAATAACATAAAGCAAGCAGAGTAAAAGCTGACAAGCTGACAAATTGACAAAGACACAAATTAACAAAGTTAATTCAGTTAACAAGCCAAGGTACTAAAAAGCTGATGTATTACACAAACATCATCATGATATTAAGTATTTCCCCAGCTCTGACTCTAACACCATGCTAAACTGGTCCCATAAGGATTAATTATCCTCTCTTTCTTGCAAATAATATTAAATAACCCCTACCCCCCAACAAATAAATGACTGGATAATTACCAGAAAAGCATGGGGAAGGGGTGCTGGCCTTGCTCAGTTCTCTTTCTCGCCTTCCATTCCTTGTTTACTTCTTCCTCCACACTAGTTAGGAAAATGGGACTGGAAGTGAAAGAGCAGTATTTGGTGTAGGAATTAAGAGAAGTGCCCATGCTCCATGGCGCTACATGGAACCTCATCTAAAACATGTAATTGTAACTTCTGATAAAATGCTGGTTGTATTCAGAATTGTCAGATCTGTGACTGGCTTTCTGCAGGGGCTGTGCTGGGTTGCAATACTTCAAAGGCCTAGGTGTTTGAGATGTGATCTGCCTGCAGCCTGCTGCAGACAGAAGGGGTACTAGAGATGGCTGGCATATCTCAGGTAGATGAGTAGTTTTGGGGATTTATTTGACTTCTTTTTCGGGTACTTCAAAAATGAAACGGTGCTTTCAGAATACAGAATCCATGTTTTCCTTCCTTTGTGGAAGTAACTGAGACGTTTGTTTTCAGAACCTCTGAAAATTTAATTGAAACTGGAGCCAACTCAGAATTTGAATAAATTTTATGTGTTCTTTGCTGGTGGATGAGGTACATTTTCATCCTTTTTATGTATTCCTTTCCAGATCTGGGTGTATGGAGAAGAACAAAGTATCTTAAGTGTTTAATTAAGTTTTAAGTCTTTATAGTAAGATGGAAATAATTTATATTGATATTTGCATAAGAATTTATAACTTCTCTACAAAAAAACAATAACACAGATTTTCTGTTTTTTAAATCAGTGAAATATCTATTATTTCTCTAAAAAGGCACTTCCATGGTTCATGTTCTTAATTCCTTGATACTTAAAGTTTATACCGTAGAAGGTAAGAAAAGTCAAGAAAAAATGGCATCAGAAAAGACATCTGTTTCCTGATCTTGGAGCTTTAGATTTTGCTTCAGATATTAATCATTCTTCTAGTGCTTCCAATCAGCGTCTTTCAATTTGAGCCAGCTAGCTGAGAAAAGTATGGCTGCTGTGAATCTGGCTAGACAAGGATCTGCACCTCCATAGGATAACTGTTAGAGATTCAGTGATGGTTTTTTTAACACCTTAGTTCTAAATAACTTTGGTCATGTCATCTTAGTATGGACTCATTTGACGTAATACAATAGGATTTGAAATCTAAAAAACCGCTCCAACTGTTGGGACAACCATTTTCCACAAAAGCAATGTGGAAAATTGATTTGTTTTAAAAATTAGAAGCAAGCTGTGCTTCGGGTATGGTGTGTGTTCAAGGTCTGGGATATTAAGACAACTGTAGCATAGATAAATGTTAATTATAAATAGATAGTTGACAGCGAAGTTTTGAAAACATGTCACAAATGAACCTATCCTTCAATATGAGAATAAAATAAAGTTTGCCTAAAAGCAGTAAGGCGTTGTGCAGTATCTTTACTACAGCTTTCTAAATACAAAGAAATTAGAATATTTTCAGGTTGATTTCTCTCAAGTCCCTATGCTACCCTCCTTCACTCTTCCCAAAGTTGAATTATTATTATTCTTGGACAGGGATTGCATTAATCTTCTAGCTCTTTCTTTCCAGGCATGGGCAAAACTGTAAGTATTTTATACCAAAACAAATTGTTATTTTTTTATTAGTTTGTTTTTATAAATATATATCTGATTGTTTGTGTTTTGTTGTAATTCTTGCTTTGTGAGATGTCAATGCTCTTGTAGACCTGTCTGTGAAAAAATCTAATTCCATTTTAAAAATCCTTTGGTTAGAATTGGCTTAATTAGACGTCTTGGTAAATGGTGCTTTGTGCCATTGAAACATTTTTCTCCAGAAAAGATTGCCATGATTTACTATTAGTGTTGCCAGTGCAGTGAGTACCATAGAGCATGACAAACACATGTGCCTTTGGTGACACCATGTCTGGAACAGCTTTCAAATACTTTGGTTCACACATCTCAGACATACTGTCACAACCCATTACTTAAACCACCATTGTGCCATTTCAGAATTATTTTTTCCCCTGTTGATCCTTTTGATGTTGGCAGTCAACAGGGGTTTATTTTTAAACAATGTTTGAAGTGGCCTGAAGAGCCGAACCAGCTCTGGAAGGGAGGATGGCAAGGAAGCACTGCACGCAACTCTCCAACCTGTATGGATGCATGTGTGTCTATAATAATCTTCAGTCTCCACTGCTAAATAGGAATATTATCTCCAAAGAGTGGGATAAGCTTAATCTGACATTAAATATCAGGCTCCATTCCTAAGAAATGTAGCCACTAAGCAGATTTCACATCCAAGCATATTTCACTTGCTTGGAGTGTAATTGGTTGCGTTGTAGGTCAGTGAGAATCACTCTGGAGCAGCCTTTTTCCAAAGATGACACTTCACACAATCACACAATCACAGAATCTTAGGGGTTGGAAGGGACCTCAAGAGATCATCGGGTCCAATCCCCCTGCCAAACAGGCTCTCTATCTCATATTACATAGATAGGCGTCCAGACAAGACTTGAATCTCTCCAGTGAAGGAGACTCCACACCCCCCTGGGCAGCCTGTCCCAGGGCTCTGTCACCCTCACTGGGAAAAAGTTCTTCCACATGTTGGTGTGGAACTTCCTGTGCTCCAGTTTACAGCCATTGCCCCTTGTCCTGTCCCCACAGACCACTGAAAAGGGGCTGGCCAATTCCCCCTGCATCCCATGCCTAAGATATTTATAAACACTAATTAGGCCCCCCCTAAGTCTTCTTTTTTCCAGGCTGAACAGACCCAGCTCACTCAGCCTGTCCTCATAGGGGAGATGTTCCAGACCCCTAATCAACTTTGTTGCCCTTCTCTGGACTCTCTCCAGAAGGTCCCTGTCTTTTTTATACCAGGGAGCCCAGAACTGGACACAGTACTCCAGGTGGGGCCTGACCAGGGCAGAGTAGAGGGGGAGGATCACCTCCTTCGACCTGCTGGACACACTCTTCCTGATGCATCCCAGGATCCCATTGGCTCTCTTGGCCACCATGGCACACTGCTGGCTCATAGCCAACCTGTCATCGACCAGGACCCCCAGGTCCTTCTCCATAGAGCTCTTTTCCAACAGGTCATCCCCCAGCCTGTACTGATACAGTGGGTTATTCCTCCCCAGGTGCAAGACTTTACACTTGCACTTGTTGAATTTCATTAGATTTCTAATGAAATCTAAATCTAATTTCATTAGATTTAGACTTCTTTCATAGAGCAACAGCAAATATTAAAGTTGTGAATGTTGATTCAAGTGTTCATTTCCATGTATTGATATTGTCATGCACAAGGTGGTCACTGTTGCTGAAGTTTCTCCTTATGGTGTTTCCAGATGATGTCCATCAAAGAGTCTGGCCTACTGGAATTGAAAGAGATTCTGTGTTTATTTTCTCTTCGAGAGATTGACTCACTCCATTGCAGCAGTGCTAACTAACCCAGTTGCATCACAACTGTTCCTAAATAAGTGGGGGTTTTATTATTTTTATCAGGGCCAGCCGGGACTGCTTGGATCACAGGGGTTCACTGGACCACCAGGCTTGATGGGCATCCCAGGAGTGCAAGGTCCCAAAGGTCACAAAGGTGAAAGAGGATATCCAGGAATAGGCGGACCCAAAGGAGAAGTGGTAACTTTTCAATATCCGATGGTTTAGCTACTGACCAGAGTACTGGGCAGAACATCATTTTCATTGTGCTCTTTCACTCTAGGGGCAAAGAGGAGTCACTGGATTCCCTGGGGCAGACGGCGTTCCTGTAAGTACTCACCACACCTTTAAGAAATCACCAACTGCAAATATTGCAGGCTAGTTTCTAGCCTTTGTACTTTAATTGAAATCTCTGGGCTAAATTCTGCATCAGCCACGTACACACTTTTAAACTAAGAGCACTTGCTGAAGTGAGTGGAAGTGCAGATACACAACAGGAGAGCAGAATCTGTGCTCCCTCTCAGTCCCTCAGATAATTAAGGTCCATTTGCTTTGTCCTACTGAGAAATCCCCTTGTAAAAGAAGAAAGGACGGAAATTTCCTGTGTCCCTGGAGGTTCTTTTGTAGGAAGGAGCTGTGAGATAAGTATTTCACCTCTCTTAAGCTTGTGAGCCAAGGACACTAGTGGGTCATTCCTTAATTATTTCAGAGTTGCAAAGCAAATAGAAAAAACAGTGTTTTTAAGAAGGGAAACCATTGTTATTTGCTTTATAGCTCATGTGGCATGCTTGAGATAGTCTTGAAAAACTTACTGAATACTAAAAAGTGTCAAACTTTGAATAGATTGACCAGGTCCATGAAACTGAAACATTCAAAGAGGAAAACCGGGTAAAGTTCACAGCACAGTATTTTCCCAGCTTACACTTCTTTACATCTTGTGTCATAAAATAACAAAGAAATCTGAGTCACTGGAATCCCTGGACAGAGTTCCCAGGCTTGGGTTTCCTTTGTAGTGCTCCCTGACACCGGGGCCCCGCTCTGCAGCCCACGCATCCCCATCCACTCTGCTTTCACCCTTTTTTTGTTTCCAGAAGAGCTCCCTATTGAGTTTCAGGGCTTTCTCTCTCACAATATTCCTCCTCTCCTTCTTTCTCACTCTTAAAGGAAAAGCAGAAGATCCTCTTTCCCATTCCTATTAACACTCCTGAAGCCAAGGATCTCATTCACCTCCCCACATCATTCTGAGTGTTTTCTAAGCACTCTGACATCCCGGGAAGGAGAGTAAATTGCTCCCCATGTCACTATAGCTGGACCACTTCTCTTACTTAAGGAAGTTTTCCTTTTTTAGCCCTGTCTTCCCAACCTCTGCACACTGAGTTGTGTGAGTTAGATACCTTCAGAGAGTACTGGAACTCTGTGTGCTCATTGTGTCCTGTCCTCAAGCTCCCCTGCCCTTCCCCCTCGGTTACACTTTCTGACCAGTTTTCTCAGGATGAGACACAACACTGACCATCGGAAGGCAGATAGACAGGGACATGGAAGATTGATAATGGCACAGTGGTGGGATGTGGAGCTGGAGGCAGAGTGAGAGCGGTGGCAAGCCTGACTCTCTCCTGGGGTGAGGAACGTCAGTACTCGATGGAGCTAGGTGAGGATGTTGACAGACTTATCTTTCTTCTAAGCCAGGGAGCTGAAGCAAAGAGAAAACTGTTGCTCTTGAGGGAGGAGAAGGGAGAAATGTTTTATTCTGTTTTTTCTGACTGAGTACCCTGAGAAGAAAGAGCTGCTCAAGGGCAGATTTGCTTCCCATCAGTCCCAGTACAAATTAGAAACAACACTAATTAAGGTGAATGTAGGTAAAGCAGTGGAAATCCAGGAGACAGGAGTAAATTTATGTCTCAGAGGCTCAGTGTGGAGGTTCTGCAGTGCCCCCTGTTCCCTTGCTTTGAGCCCTGCTGTTTTGTTCCCATCTCCATACTTACAGCCTCATCACAACACTCAACCTAGCTCCAAAAGCATCTCTGACTTTTTTCTCGGCTTGGAAGCTGTTCAAAGCCAGCAAAGAACCTTTCTTCCCACTCTTCCAGTGTGAAGCACTGCAGTGCTTAACAATCCCAATTCTTGGTGGCTCCCCGCGCAGCAGCCTCATCTGGCTTAGTTCTGTGCCTAACAGAGCGTGCATTGAACATAGCTTTCTTACCCTTTCTGAAAGGTCCTTCACTACTCATTTTTTCATGCTGTCTGGGGCATCTGGTTCAAGCTGCAGCTATATTAAAAAAAGGCACTGTCTGTTTCTGTCTTTGAAAATCATAGTTTCCCATGGATCCAAGCCTTGGGCTTAATGTGAGAATGTCTAAATACTGTGTGACTGCAGGAAAAGGAAAACTAGAAACAGATGGATAGATAAACACTTCTTTTTTTCCTCAACAGGGTCATCCAGGGCAGCCAGGATCAAGGGGGAAACCGGGTCATGATGGCTGTAACGGGACAGTAGGTGACCCTGGTGACTCGGGAACTCCTGGACTCTCTGGTTTCCCTGGCACCATTGTAAGTAGCTGGCAGTAAGCAACTACCTGAAGCTAAGATTACTGCTGAAGTGTTTCATTCATGTGTGATGGGAGGAAATGAGACATCTCTTAACGAAGATCCCTTTTGGCCCCAACACAGCATTGTGCGGATTTACCATGGTCAGACTGCACTATGCTTGGTTATTCATTGCAGCCAGGGCCAGGAGGTCTGCCCAGACCTGTACAGGTCACATGGGTCTTGCAGAGAGATTACTTCAGGAAAACCTGTACCACTTCATCCAACAGTGATAGAGGAATATTAAAGTCACAATTCCTGGCAAAAATAACCTTTTCCTTTCCTGCCCCATGCCCAAAGCATTGGCTTTCTGTGCGATGTGGAGGTGAGCAGTAGGGCTGCTAAATTCATGTGTCAGCCCTGGGAAGCTACAGCTTCTGCCCTAGGTTGGAGATGCTACCCCTTAGCAGCTCTCCTGGGTAATGGGGGTGTTCTTCCCCCAGAATTGGAAATTCATTCTTTTCTGTACCATGAGGGTTTATGCTTTGTTTCTCAACCATGAATTTCCAGTCAGGCATAGTCTGTGCCTCTAAGCAGCGGTACGTATATACTCGTGAAAAAAACAGCAAATACTGGGGTTTTGTGACTCTTAGTTGTTTATGTGTTCACATACATGATACAAAAGCTTACTTCTGTTGTGGGGTTTTTTGTCACCTCCAGGGAGTCCAAGGGCCAAAGGGACAGAAGGGGGAGCCCTATATACTGCCTCCAGACATCGCAAGACGGTACCGGGTACGTCTGTAACTCCTCTGAACCAATTTATGGTAACAGTTTGTTCTCAGGACTGTTTTACAAGCAGATGATGGAGAATTATTTTGTTCCTACACTCTGAGGGACAGCCTACACATGTCCCAAGAGGCTGACTTCAATCCTGTGCAGGCTTTGCAAGGCAGCTTCTGCTTTCTATGGTTACAGCAAAGCCGATCTGATTCAGGGGAAAAAGTCTCCATCCACTTTTATACAAGGAATTGCAGCCTATGGGTGGATAGGAACAGGCACAGGAACTGTGTCCAGTTCTGGAATCCTCAACATAAGAAGGACAGGGAACTGTTGGAATGGGTCCAGAGGAGGGCCATGAAGATGATCAGAGGACTGGAGCACCATCTCCTATGAAGAGAGGCTTAGAGAGTTGGGATTGTTCAACTTGGAGAAGAGAAGGCTCTTTTTAGAAGGGCATGTAGCGGTAGGACAAGGGGGAATGATTTTAAATTGGAAGGGGTTAGATTTAGATTGGATACTAGGAAGAAATTCTATACTATGAGGATGGTGAGGCCTTGGCACAGGTTGCCAGGGAAGTGGTGGATGCTCCCATTGCAGAAATGTTCAAGGCCAGGTTGGATGGGGCCTTGAGCAGCCTGGTCTAATGAGAGGTGTCCCTGCCCATGGCAGGGGGGTTGGGACTTGATGATCTTGAAGGTCCCTTCCAGCCCTAACCCTTCTATCATTCTGTGATTCTATGTTGTAGTTAAGGAGTTCCCCCTCTGTTCAATTGCTACCTCTGTAGCATCCATGGCTGAATAATTCCTTTGCCACGGTTTTGTCCATTGAATGATTCTATTTTATATTAATTTTCTCTTGTAGGAGTTTGGTTTATTATTTAGTATTCCTATGGGTGCTTTTACTGGACCTATTCCTTAAAACATTTTTTTAATTACTTGTAGCTTTTTCTCCCATATATAGTCCTGTATAATTTGAAAGCATTAGATAAAGGTAAGGGATTACATATGCTGCTAAAGTATAAATTCTGACAAATTTATGTACAAAGCTACATATGAGCTGTACTCAGCATAGAAAGGATCTGCTGATATCTTTTATGTATATTTTGTGCCAGTGATGACTGCCAAAATAGCTTTTTCTATTGACATATTTGTAATGTTCCTGTATTTTTAATGAAATCTTCCATTCGGAAACTCTTTAAATTCATGCTTGTTAGCAATTAGAAATGATTAAGCTCTAATTAAGAATTGCTCAAGTATATTGGGGCCAGGGATGGATTTTGACACCCGTATTCATTTCAGAAAGTACTTGGTTCCACAAATCATTCTGTTAACTAAACTCAAATTAACTAGGTAGAACGCTATTCAAAATGATTAAAGGTGTCTGGACTGAATGTTGCATTATTTATGGGTATTAGAAGGTCGTTGGACTAGAACATTTTTGGATCCAATTTCCAAAAACATTTCAACATGTACTGCAGTTAAAATATGTGGTCACTGAAAACAGTATGTTCCAAATGCTTTTAGTGACTCAGAAGAGAATCAAAACGATTCTGTAATTCCCATGCAACTCATGAAAAATGAGTTTGTACATTTCAGCTAAGGTTATAGCCCTAATTAAGCCACCGGTTGGATGAGGTTTTTCAAAAAGAAGAATTAAACATGGACTGCTGTCCGTGTCAGCCTTGGAGTTGGGATCCCTAAGCTCCCTGATCAACTTCATACCCTCCTACCTCATTGTATACAACGATGTTATATATAGAAAGTACAAAATCCCTGTGGCCCACATTCTGTTATCTCAGTACCTGTACTGCATGCGTATGTACATAAGAGTTTGTGTAGCCCTGTATGCTGTGATTAGTTTTTGGACCAAGAAAAAAAAATAGCAAGTAAGAAAATTATTTTATTCAATTTTGTATATAGGAGTTATTGCTCTTCTTTTATTTTTGGTTGTTTTTTTTTTTTCAGGGGGATCCTGGGGATCCAGGGTTCGCTGGTTTTCAAGTAAGTAGCATTACAGCAAACATGATAAAGTGTCAGTAGTAACTGATATCAGAACATTAACTGATGGTTGGGTTGTTTGGCTTTTTTTATCTAAAGGGACCTCCAGGCGCGCTGGGTATTCAAGGACCTGTTGGCCCAAGGGGAGAGAGAGGAAGACCAGTAAGTATGTTTAAAATATATTCTGTAGGAAATTAAACTAACAGAAGAATCATCTCAGCAAGTTCCATTATGTTGGATTTTAGCCTAGTAAATGGATAGAAAAAACAGGTTAGAGATAGTAAAAAGGTGTCCTTGGACACACGATGTTTTATAAAGCACTGGAAGGCACTGAATATTGCAAGAAGAAGGATACTTTCTTTCTCCCTGTATTGCCAGAGGCTTTTGAATTGTATTCTGTATCTTTAACCTCTTTGAAAGAGTCTTGTGTGCAAAGTTTGTTGAGTCTGCTTCAGTCTACATCCCCCTACACTGCGTTATCAAAGATACCAGGTCCTAAATAGGTTATCTTTCCTGCTCACAAAGGATATGTATATTAACTCTCCACCCTTCCCATGGGAGATTGAATAGATAACATTCTTCACTAGTATTTAGAATGCAATTTTATTTTTAAACTATTTTTCAGTCATTTTTTCCAAAATCAACATTTACAGCATTGACGTTGACAACTGTTGCTGAACAGTTTTTTGGGAAGATTGATTTCTCTCCAGATACTGTTTTCTACATTTCTTCTTACCATTATAGTTAATAGATTTGTGGGTGAGAAGCAGATATTCAAATGAAATACATTTCATTTTCTTTAGGCTTGCTTTATTTTCCTGTAAGACAGCTTTATAGCGTTTGCTTTTTTGTTTGTTTTTTGCTTGTTTTGTCAAAACCCACTCCAGGCCTGGCCTACATCAGTGATTTGGGGAAGGCAGAACAAATAATTCAGCGCTTCTTACATACAACTTCCACAGCTGTTTGCAGGAACACACTCCCTGCCTCCCCACCCCACCAAAAAAAAAAATAATTTAAAAAATCTAGGGCTATATCCACAGCACACTAAGCCTTTATAAAGTTAACTTTCTGCAGTGCCTGTTTTATCACCTGGAGTAAGCATCGCCTTGTCTTTCTCCTCTGGTCCTCCGGAAGGGAAATCTCCTCAGTGCTTTACTTACTCTTTCTCTAGAGTGAACCCACGGAGCTCATGAACTTCACACAGGAACCCAGCCTGGCATAACTCATATTCCCAGTGCACTGCCTTGGATGTTAGGAGTCCTGTACATTTTCTGAGCCCTGTGATGACATCTCTGTGATCGCCATCTTGGCAACATCTCTTTTGAAAGCAATTTTCTCTTCCCTTTTCCTGCATTTGACAGAGTTTTTAATGTGTAGAACCCTCTGGAGCCTGTTAACTACCACAGCTGACTGAAGCAGGGCAGGTTCTTTCCAATTGATGGCTTTCTAACTGCTTTTTGGAAGGCTCTGGCAGGATTTTTTCCCTTTATAGTTTAGTTTCCCACTCCACTGTCTTCCTTTGATTTCATCATGTAAAATACCAAATAGGCAATCTGAGGTGAATATGATAGTTCAACTCCCTGTATGGAACAATGTAGCACTAACACCACTTCAGCAAAGCACTTAGAGACACTAACTTTAGATATGAGCTTTAAAATGTTATTAATAACATTTTAAGATCAGGATTCAAAACCACAAGCTCTCATTACTTGAGATAAAAATGGGTTTCCCTAGGTCTAAAATGGGAGACTGTTACTCTGTTAGGAAAGATGACAGTGTGAGGGTATTTTTCCGAACAGCAAACACAGCTAATACAGCGAGGACAGGACATTGAATGCTGAGGAACACACTTCCTTCTAAAGACATACTTACATTTCAGACATGAAGCACCTGACCTGCTGCATGCATTGATTAGAAAGCAATAAGTAACTGCCTCTCCCCTATTGTGTTTCCCCAGGGACCACCAGGGCCCCCAGGACCACAGGGACCACAAGTAAGTCTTTGTGTCCGAGTTGTTTGTGTTGGTTTTGTGTCACTGAGGTTTATCCAAGACCCACTTGAAGGCAGTAAAATAAAGAACCACAGGCTGCACCAAAGGCTGCGTAGCACAAGCCCTTCTGTGTTGGCTGCATACCACAAGAAGTTAATCTTACACTGGGATCGCCTACCCTGAAAAGATTAAGCCAGTTCTAGAGCCAGATTTAATTTGCTACTGTAGTCACAGTAGCTTCCCGTGAACAGAGAATCCTTGCAATCTTTACAATATTCAATTAGGTCTAAGCAGAAAAAATATATGAGCTCATTGTTCCAGCCCACTTACGTATTTTTATTTAATGTGCTGTTAAAAAACTTGCAAAAGAAATGCATGATCTTTTCACAACATGAGTGGATGACTCAAAGTGTGTAGTAAGAAGCACTGGTAGCATGCGATTTTAATTAGAGTTGTCTTGCTGAATGTTTAGGTCTATAAAAATACTTTTAAATCTATAAAAATACTTTGATATAAGCCTAGACAGACTATTATTTGCTTGCAGTTTTTCAGTGGTGTGCTACAGACTTGTAAGCCTGCAAAGGCCTTCAAGTATGTTTATTTATTTGGATTTTACATTAGAAATCTGAGTCGTACACTTAGTAAATCTCAACCTTTTGATTTTTCAGGGCAACAGGGGCGTTGGCCTCTATGGAGAAAAAGGTGAACAGGTAAAAGAAAACGAATTAATATCACTACTAAAGGACAGATTAATGATGGTTTTTATTTATAAAGGAACCTACATTAAATACTCTCTTAATTTGCAATCATAGTAAGCAATTATAAGAGAAAAATAATCATGTATAGCTTTGAAAGTAATGGTAATCTCTGTAAGGAATGTCAGAGCTGAACTGACTCGTACATGTCTTGGTCTAGCTGTGCCCTCATATACACCATTGCAGAGGTAACACTTCCAAAATTTGTAGAGCCAGACCACTTTATTTAAAGGGATAATTTTTACCACCATTCTGGAAGTTTCTGGTAGCTTGCTATGTGCTAATCCAAGCTCAAAGTAAACTTCTCTTGCCATGAGTTTATTCCGAAGTTTAGGACCAGGTTTAGCAAGGGGAAATCTGCATTGCTCCTTTTGTTGCAGTCCCATAGACCTTGACAGGGAATTATAACTGTTACTAATTGTACCCTTACGCTTTTCTTGCAGGGCCCCCCAGGTCCTCCAGGTCCACCTGGGCTTCCTACAGGAGAATTGCTGGGTGTCCCCTTTGACAAATACAAGGTAACTAGGGGATATTTTGCCAAAATACATGAGGAACTAAGAGCTCTGTAGTGCCAAAGCTAAAATATTGTACAAATGTGCTTTTACATACAGTACTTAAAAGACTTCAGTATATCCGAAATCTGCTCTTTTCCCTTAGCTGGGATCATGACATATTTACTGACACTATGGTGGCTGAAGTAATTCAGAAAGCACTTTTCTCGGTCTAGAGGTGCCTTAGGCAAACTTCTTCTCTTTTTGTTCAAGTATGCAACTACTGGCTATCACTCACATCTCATTTTACAAGCAGAAATGCCTGCTGATAAATCATTCGGTATCTTATTTTTCATACTAACAAGTGAAATGTTCACTGTAAAAGAAGCATATCTTTAGGGAAGTTATCTGAATTACCAAGTTTGTTTATATAACTTACCTACATGGTGCAGCTATTTGTATACTTATAGTTAAGGCTTGTTCATACACATTGGAGAAATCCTCAGCAGCCTGATGCAGCTTATTCTCATCTGTTCGTTCTTGCTGGGACCAGAGGCACACATACCCTGCGTGTGTATACTCTGTGTCAGACACCAACATCCAGACCAGCAGTTTTTCATCCCAAATTTGATGTTAGAAAGTTTGCATCACTTATGCAATTTCTGCAGTAAGATAAATACACTGGTATGATACTGAAAGATCTAGAAATGCCTTTGACGGTCTGAAATCTGCATTAAGGAACATACATGTTGGAATATCTGTTGTTCAGCCTGGAGAAGAGAAGGCTGCAGGGGGACCTCATTGCAGCCTTCCAGTACCTGAAGGGAGCTTATAAGCAGGAGGGGATTCAACTTTTTAAAAGGGCAGATAATGGCAGGACAAGGGGGAATGGTTTAAAACTAGAGGAAGGAAGGTTTAGATTAGATCTTAGGGGGAAGTTTTTTACAGAGTGGTGAGGTGCTGGAACAGGCTGCCCAGAGAAGTAGTGGATGCCCCATCCCTGGAAGTGTTCAAGGCCAGGTTGGCTGTGGCCCTGGGCAACCTTGTGTAGATCCAGGCCTGCAGGTTGGTGGCCCTGCCTGTGGCAGGGGGGTTGGAGCTCTATGATCCTTGGGGTCCCTTCCAACCCAGACCATTCTATGATTCTATGATTCTATGTCTGCATGTGAGCTATTTATCTGGAAATCCTTTATATTCAGTGGAGATACCATCAGCATAGCGAGTGGGCTTTAGGCCTGTATTGGGTCTGGCTGAGCTGGAGTTAATTTTCCCTGCTGCAGCCCTCACAGCACTGTGCTGGTCACAAGCAAGGTGTTGGTACCACCCCAGGGTTTGGGCTGTTACTGAGCAGTGCAGGCACACAGCAGGGCTGCGCTTCCAACATTCCTACCCCCTCAGGAGTAGGCTGAAGGTGGGCAAGATCTTGGGAGAGGACACAGGCTGCACAGTTGACTCTCCTGACCAAAGGGATCTTTCATACCATTCAACCTCTGCTCAGCAATAAAATCTAAGAGAAAGGAACAGGGGGGGAGCGGTGAGATTTGTTATTTACAACATTTGTCTTATGGAACAACTGCTACACGAACTGAAGCCCTGCTTTCCCAGAAGTGGTCAGATATTGCCTGCTGATGGGAAGTAGAGAATACTTCTTCTGTTTTGCTTCGCTTCCACACATGTCCTTTTGCTTTATTAAACTGCCTTTATCTTGATCCACAAGGGTTTCTTTCCATCTCATTTTCTTCCTGCCCTGTCCAGCTGAGAGCAGCTTGGTGGGCACCTCCATCCAGGGTCAACCCACCACAAGGCTGTGATTTCTCTGATCCTAACAGGAGTATTTACTTTTGGTCAGACAATTTAGAGATAATCAGTAGGTAAAAATGTGAGAATGTGCATTTACTTAGGCACTCACCACCCAGACATCTCATGAACAAGCCTAGAAACATCCTGAGGTTTTCACATTCCTAGAAACCTTCTCAGAAAAAAAAACCCAGTATTTTTTTTAAGAAGCAATTGTAAAAACTTCTTATGAAAATATACATTTCATATGACAAGTGTATTAATAAAGGATGGTACAAGAGTGGTGTTTTTTTCCCCTTAAACATTTATCGCTTTGTGTTGTGGAAAAGTTATTGAAATGTAAATGGATATCTAACATTTCTGAATGCTGCTTCTTTATTGTTAGGGTGAAAGAGGAGAACCTGGACAAAAAGGGGAAGCTGGAATTCCAGTAAGTCAAGTGGAGAAGAACAAAGACAAATAAAAATATTGGAGTTAATGCTGCTGCATTCTTCATTGAGATGATGCAATATAGATAAATATAGCAATATAGATACGCATCTATCTATCTATCCATCTCTCTATCTATACAGAGACACCAGTTATGATGCTTCAGAAAACCTGAACAATGTGACATGTAATAACTACATAGTGCAATCAGTCGTTCTCTTAATTGGTTTATCGCAATAAGATTTACCTTCCCACCTTGTTTAATTTTAGCTTTAACTATTAATAAGTCTTTTTACGACTGATGATCAATGTTTTAAAATGCCCCTAAATTTCATTAAATAAGTAGATATGAAAATTTTCTCAATCCTTTCCAGTCTACTCTCCAGCATACATGAACATTTGCTCTCACTGGTCATTGAGTAAGTTGAGTCTGTTGCATAAGAGAAGAGTAATCCCATGTGTTGCTGTATCATTCAGAGCTGCCAACCAGGCTTGATTGAATGTGGTTTAGTTAACTCACAGGCAACCTCTGGACTGTCTAAATAGCTTTAGTTCTTTTTTACTTCCCAGAGTGGTTAAATATCCAGTCTTTACCAATTAGGGATGCCTCGCTGAGCATTTTGCAGAGCTTTGTTTTCTCAGATGGTCTGGTCAGCTTCTCCACAAGGTTATGGGAGAAGGTCGCAGTGAGAGGCCTGATGCCCTCCTTGTGCAGTTGCTACCCAGTTCTGCAGCTGTTCCTCAGATTTTACAAATGCAGAATTTTGATGACTACATTAGGAAAACTGTAGATTTTATGCAGATGTAGCAAAAGAAGATATGTGTTTCTCCCTTTTTTTTCCCCTTTGGTAGTAGGATGGATAGCAGCATGCCTGTGTTTGTCAAATATCGCTCTGAGGCTACAGTTTGGGCATAAGCTGAGCTGCTTAATTGGTTGTATAGCTGAACAATTGCTTTGGCTCTTCTTCAGAGTTGCAGTCACAGAAGAAGTAAAGGAGATGATAAGAGGGAAACCCTGTCCTCTCCCTAATGGCTTGCTCCTGCTATTGTGATGAAGCAAGCATGTTACACTTTATTTTAAGGACAACAATTCTTTCACATGCAGCTATTATTAGATCCTTCATGTATTACAAAGATGTTTTCATCTTGTTTAGCTTCCATTAAAGTGTTACAATTTTTATCTACATAATGAAGAAATATGTTGAACTGACTTGTAATGTTTCCTAGGGTCTAATTTCCTATCCTCTTGAAAAAGGTGAAGCAGGGGAAACAGGCCTCGCAGGACAAAGGGTGAGTCACTCATTACAGGTAAAATTCACCAGCTGAATTTGCAAATCCAAGCTGAGAGTTTGCCTTCAGGAACTGCCTGATACAGGAAATCAAAAAGGCAGTTTTGATATGGTAGTGGGAGGAGGACCCCACCGGACTCGCAGATATGCCTGTACCATCATGGAGAAGCCTGGTCCAATTCTTACCTAAAGCTGTGTTCACTAACCACAGCTAATGCCCTGGTTCTCAGCACAGTGTATTTCACTGTGCCCATCTTAGCTGGCTTCAGACAGTGATTAAGAAACATGAGTTTGACTCCAGCTACTTGGGACCCCAGAAAAAAGCTGATTTAAATGCTACTACCTTGTATCATACATGAACACCTTTTCTAAAGTGCTTAAACAGAGTGAGAACAGTACTCAGCATACATTAAAAAAAAAATCTCAGCTCCTTGTGGTTAACTTACAATGTGTTGATTAAAAGATAAATATGAGATCAGATTTCAGACCTGTTCTGCTTGCACCATATGTGAATTTCATTGAAAAAGTATCTGAATTCTGACTGTTAATGTTAGAGTTTCAAGCTGCTTGATTTATTTTAAATTAAGAAATAGTCACAGTTCTAAACTGTTAGGATGCCACTTTATTTTGCTCATTTTATTGTGCCTCCATAGGGACTGCCTGGCATCAATGGTTTCCCAGGACTGAGTGGAGAAAGAGTGAGTATTTCTTACAAGACTGTTGTTTCTAACATGTATGTAGATAATCTGTCTGAAAAGCAAACTGTAGAGGACAAACTCTGCCTGTAGTTACACCCACTCTAGTCTAGCAAATATAATCTGGATTCATCCATCAGTGTAATTTTGGGTCAGTTAGTTTTCTCATCAGTGAGGGGGGGAAAAAAAAAGAAAAAAGCCATATAATTAATGTCTAATTTTCTTAAAACATGAGCAAGTTCTAAGAGCACTACAGAGAGGTGTCATTGTCATTGTTCCCGTTACTGCAACTGTGATTTCTATAATTTTCTTCCTACGTGCAGAAACTTACTTTTTTGAATAGCTTTCTACAGATGGGATTGAGATGTATGGTTATCTTGAATATCAGAAAAGAACAGAAGGAAACTGAGAAATATGCCAGTTAAATCTCAGTCCCCATGGAAACACACACAAATATTTAAAATAGCATTCTGTCAGACAGAGAAGACCTCATACTTAGAAAAAGGCTTCTTCAGGAAGCATTAGGAATCATTTCCGTGAGATATTCAGGTAGCTGTGGGATGCATGACTCTTCCATGATTCTCCATCTTTAGTTCTTCAAGGATTTTTCCTGCCACCTAGGCAAAACAAGAATAACATGAAACACATGGAACACGAAAGCACGTGGAATATGAAAAGCAACATTTCCACAGCTATTCGGTCCACTCACAAAACCTGGTGGCATGGAAGGGAATATGCTGTCAGTAACACGTACATGGAGATCCTGGTGCAGAACCCAGTGAAGCCAGATGGTTGACCTGCTTTTAGGTCCCTGTTGCAGTCAGCAGTGTTCAGTGGTTTCCCCTTGTTGAAGGTGAATCTTGGCAACACCTTTAGTGGAACTTACATTGGTTTGGAAGGAGTGCCGTCATATAACGGGTGTCTGAGACGTAACGGGCTACTCAATGGGCTGCTCACAGTGACCCCCTTTTTCTTGGTTTTTGAGTGATTTGATTCTTAGAAAAGAGAGGAGGATGGTCAAGTCCTGCCTGCACACATTGCAGATAATTAGGAAGCTGCTGCCTTCACTCTTAGACCACCAGCTCCATCTAGTGTAAAGAGATTTTACACCTGATACTGCAGAGACTCCTTTTCTGGCCTCGTGAGGTACAGTTGCCATTATGGAAAAGGTCTCCAAAGCACACCGTCAAGTTTGCAGCATCTTGCTGAGAGCTGTGGTATTTGTAGAGCTTCAGAGCTGCATAAAGCGACTTACAGAACTGGTTATTAAAATACAAGTTCTGGGTAGGAGTTGTTCCCACTGAGAAACTCGGGAGATGCTGAATTTATCGAAGCTGACTAATAATCTATCTAGTGTGTGTTATATAAATCTACTCCTTCCAGTGAAACCGAGTTAATTAGTATCACTTGAGGGTCTGGCCACTTTTTTTCTGCTAAAAGCTCACCGTTTTAACACTAGGGGTTTTTTTTCCAGAGCATGTATGAATGTTCTCTGCAGAGTACAAAAGTTGTCACAGAGTGAAGCATGCAGGTTCTGATCTCTTCTGTATCGTCATCGCTGACGTCTGCACTTTGCTCTCTTTATCCCAGGCAGCTGACATACACTCTCACGTGACAGGATGTGTCTCTGTGGTTTACCGTGCATGTTTTAATCCATGTGCTTTGGATTTCAAACCTTTTCAATGAATGAAGTATTGTAACATGCTTTTGGGAGACAGAGGGAAATAGCCAGCCTCTTTTCAGTGGTCTGTGGGGACAGGACAAGGGGCAGTGGCTGCAAGTTAGAGCACAGGAAGTTCTGCACCAATATGCAGAAGAACTTTTTCCCAGTGAGGGTGACAGAGCCCTGGAACAGGCTGCCCAGAGGGGTGTGGAGTCTCCTTCTCTGGAGATTTCAAGACCTGTCTGGACGCCTCCCTGTGTGACCTGTCCTAGGGAACCCACTTTGGCAGAAGGGCTGGACTCGATGATCTCTGGAGGTTCCTTCCCCCCCCTAAAATTCTGTGAATCTGTGAACATTTCCTGGGGTAGGAATAGAAAATTTTCTCTGGGATACAGCGTGTCCCCAGGGTTGGGAGAGGTGGATGAAGGCACCTTCAGGGCTGGTCTTGAGTTCTTCTCGTTCAGCGGGGGAGTACCTCATTGGCCAAATGGGCTCCAGTCACCTGGACAACACAAAAAGGACCTGTGCACATCAATGCTATTTCAATGCTTGCTGTTTGCATTCCAGTCAAAATATGTCCCCTTGTGGTGCTTCAGACTCATTGAGTCTTCTTGCAACAGGTTGGTGTGTTCTGGCTCCCTCACCCACATGTCTCAGGGTCAGAAGCACAGAGGGGACCCCCCCTATCTGCTCCCCCATCCTACAGCTTCCAAAGGGACTGAGCAAGTGTCGATGCTCCTTCCATCTTCACCACTGCCAGGGGCAACAGGCTGCAGCAGGTCCATCTGGACTTTGAAAGGAGTTAGGCTTGGTCCAAGAGCAGGAACATCAAAACATGAGGAGATTTAATGCTATTAGCCAAATTACTACACCTCAGGGAGGCAAACTGCTCAGCTCCATTGCATAGTTTTCGCACTAACATGGGAGGAAGCCAGCTGCTACAGACCAAATAATTTTATTCTCTCTGTGATAAAGAGAAAGTCAATCACTTTTATGTGTATTACAGGGTTTTCCAGGAATTGATGGTACACCAGGTGGATACGGTCCTAGGGGAAGCAAGGTACTGCTTTACTTTGATTCACTAGAAGCAATAAACCAGATGTCATTTTGCTTCCTTTTCTTTTCTGTGATGCAATAACCGTTGTGTTTGTCACAGTTGTAGAGCCAGTTATGTGGGTTGTTAACTTGAAATCTCCAAGATTTATTCAAAATCCTATCAGAGCTTTGGAACATTTGTTCCTTTGTGTTTCATGGGCATACCTTTTCATTTTAAAAGGAATTCTCTAGAATAATGTGCTTAGATGTGATACTTCTGTTAACAGGGGGAGCGAGGCGAGATCGGTCCTCCGGGACCAGTTTCCTATCTTCCTTCCCACATCCCAAGGAAAGGTAGGTCGTCTTTGTTCAGAGTCCTTATCTCAGTTGTGTTTTACTACCTTCTACATAGATCAAAAGCGTGAAATCTTGAGAATTCAGCTCCTTGAGACCCTGTGGTTTGCTACACTGTTCCAGAAGGTATAATTGCCTTCCAAGAGAGTGCCCTAATCACCTTTTTGCAGGCAGGTGGCTTCTTCGTCTCACCTTCCAAAGCTGTATTGCTATTCAAAAGGCATCCATGCATTTCTGTGCCCCCAGAGAAGAAACAAGCAGAAGAGTGTGTGTGACATTGTTGTCTAGTGAAAGAAAGAACAGGAGAGTATATTCTGCATCCTGTTTCAGAGTCTGGATAAAGTACAGCAGTGGCAGCACAGCAAAGACCATTCTTAAAATCTAATATTTAGAAAGAAAAAACAAACAAAACAAACCCATATTAAAATAAAATCTGAGAATTTGTTTTGGTTTGTTTTTTAATTGGACGGATTTCCTGTATGAATTTTTCACTTGGCTTGCAGCACCTACTGTCAGCTGCCCCTCTGAGCTGCAGTGGTTCTGGCTGGCCAGACTAGAAACACACAGAAGTTGATATCACTTTGCCAAAGCCAAAACTATTCCAAGGAAGGTGCCAGCAAACAATGAGGATGATCACATGCCATTGCCCCAGACTGTGTCCTCATACCATTGAGTTTACGAGTCTTGTTGAAAGCCAGAGAGTCTAACAATGTATGGTTCCCTTCCTCCCAGAGTTAGGGGGAAAGAGGCTCAAAGCATGGTTCACATCATCCCAAATACCCTGCCAGGCTTCTAGGAGCAGGAGAGACTGTGTAGAGAGAGGAGGAAGCAGGGAGGGGGCTGGACATGCCATGTGTCCTCCACTATCATTGACCTGTGACAAAAGGTCAATAATTTCTACAGGCAGTAGCTGGGCCAGGCAGATGCTTTGGGTAGTGGGGAGCAGAGGAAAGCTCACATATGGCATATCGGTTGTAATGGGAACTTCTTGTAGGGAAAAGAAGGGTGTCTTCTCAGAGACCTAGTCTCCTGTGCTTTTCAGGAGCAGTACAGCTCTAGTGGCATATTAGTAAGAGTTGAGAGAGCCAGTCCTTCTTCTTGGGCTTGGTGGCTCCACACCATTCCTGTCACAGGCTGTGCTCAGTTCCCAGGTATTTGGGGTTTTACAGAAATCTCTGATATCCATCATTACTCAGACTGAGACAGCATGAGGTAGCAGGTTTCTTAATTTCTAAAGCTGCCTTTAAGCAACAATTGTAAATTTTAATACTCAAAAGCCCTAGAAGTTCCTGATTTTTACTTTTTGAGCAACCTGCTGTGTATCACAAGTCTGCACTTAGGGGTCACAAGCAGCATCACGCTACCATGTGTTTTGTGGAACTGGGGATGTCTTTCAGGTGCAAGAGGTGATCCAGGCTTTCCAGGCGTTTCTGGACTACAGGGAGACCCAGGAGAGGAGGGAGATCGTGGGCTGCCTGGTCTTCCTGGATACTCTGATGGTAATATCCCAGCAACACATGTTCCAACAGCTTACCTTTATAGCAAGTTTTAACTAATACAGGGGGAGGGGGGAAAATGCACATGCAGACTGGAGAATATGCAGTGCAGAGTGGTAGATAACTAACTGGAGGAGCAGAAACCAAGAGGAGCGTTTTCCTTTGGCCTCGATGGGGATCTGTCAAAACAACTGAAGTAGAAGTCATGACAGAGCCTTGCTTCAGTAACTGCTATTGATTTGCTCAAGTAAAGAGCAAAGTAAATTTGCTCTCTGCTAAATATCTCCGTTTCTCCTTGATGCAACTGCGTGAACTTTCCCTTCTGCCACATCACAGCTCTTTGAGCAGCATTGTTAAGAAATTGTTCTGAACTTCTTCCCTGGTTCCCTTTTTAGTGGATGGAGATAAGCCAGGTTTACCTGGAGAAATTGGACCGAAAGGTGAAAAAGGTGAATTAGGATCTCCTGCTTATCATGCGGGCCCACCTGGGTTCCCGGGTAAGCACGGCACACCAGGACTTCGTGGTCCCCCTGGTCCCGCTGGAGCCCCTGGTAAGTGCATGAAGAAAGATGATGAGAATTCAGAGGAACATCTTTGCTTGCTTTAAAGATAGCTGTTGGCAAGGCACAACAAGAGAGTAGATTGAGGGAATGAAGTGAAACGGGTGGCAGGAAGACACAAATAGGAACGGCGGTGTGTGCTCATCGATGAAGGAAAGGTCTGCGTGGCTTTTAGACATTCCTGCAACATTTGAAAGAAAAGAAGGTCTATTTTGGGCTGGGGGGAGGAATGGAAGTGTCAAGGAGTGTCTGAGAGCTGGATTTCTTACTTAGCCCAGAGAAGAGCAGGCTAAGGGGAAATCTTACTGCTGTCTTCCCCTACCTCTTGGGAGGTCATAGGGAAAATGAAACCAGATGCCTTCACTAAGGAACCCAGCAACTGGGCAAGAAGCAATGGTCAGAAGCTGCAACAACAGAAGTTCTGCTTAAATATTAGGAAAAACTTTTTCACCATGAGGGTGGTCAAACAGTGGAACAGGTTGCCCAGAGAGGCTGTAGACTCTCCATCTTTGGAGATACTCAGTACTCAGCTGGACAAGGCCCTGAACAACTTGCTCTAACTTTGAAGTTCATCCTGCTTTGAGTAGAGGGTCAGGTGAGGTGGCTTCACTTCTGACTGATGTTGTACTGTGCCCATGTGAAAAGCATCACATGGCAGTGCAAGAGCAGGACTGGAGAAAAAGACAAGCAGCAGGTGATCCAGAGCAAGATGTCTGTGGTACTGCACAGTACGTTGTGCTGAGAAAGAGGAGCAAAGGAATTCAGGGTGAGAGTGAGCAAAGAGTGGCAAGGATCATCCACCACAGCAGATGGAAGTTACTGAGAACAGGTGTGGGAAGTTGTGAGAAGAGGGAGGGAGGACGGGAGCGGGGAGTAAGTAACAACAGGCTGGGTTAGACAGTAAATGATATTGGGGGAACAGAAAAGGGCAGATGCAGTGCAGCTCAAAGGAGTAGGGAAGAAAAGTAAATCCATAGCACATTAATTTATATTTCTATTTAATTAAACTTCTAGGTGCTCTCTTTGGATTAAAAGGACTGGAGGGGACACCAGGTAGATTTGGCATACAAGGTTTCCCTGGGCCAAGAGGACAAAAAGGACCTAAAGGTAGGTTATAACAGATAACTTGATAGATGATCTGCTGTTATGCATTGTGTGAAGCTCCCATTGTATTCAATCTGAGGTTGTTCAACTATGATATACTCAGGGACCAATCAATTTGATCTGGGCCTAACACAGCAAGGAAGCATTGTATTAGTGTCTTGTAAGGAAAAAAAAACAAGTACTTTTCTCAGGTTATTTCAGAAACTACTCAAGTATTCTCAAGTCTCTGCATAAAATGGATACAGCTGAACATCTATTTGTTGTGACAGAGCATTTTTTCTTCTCTTTCCAATCTTTTCCTTAGGTGAAGAAGGGGATTGCAGTAAATGCCTTGTGGGTGATGAAATCAGAAGGGGATCTACAGGCCCACCTGGCCCTCCTGGCTTTCCAGGAATCCCTGGCCAGCCTGGGAGGAAAGGAGAACCTGGTGATCAAGGGCCACATGGTATTCCTGGCTACCCTGGAGCAAAAGTGAGATACTTGAAGTTTCATTCTGCATCTGCCCTGGAATTGAGTAAGAGGAGGCTAGGGAAAAAGCTAAGATGCCTGGCTTTTTTCTTTCTTTCTTTGAGCATGAATGTAATTATCCACAGCTAAAGCTATCTGGTGTAAAATAGTCAATGGTAAATGAGTGTCAAACCTCTGGGCCTTGGCACCTACCATCACTTTGGTCCTGTGGTTGGAAGGCTTTTGGTCAGAAGCTAGCCCACTTTCAGAGGAGGTTCTGCAGTATGCTAGGGGATCAGGAATGCCAGAGTCTGGTCTTCAGCTTCAGCACAGTTTGCCTTTGTGAGAAAGGAAATCTCCTTCCTTGGACATTTTCAAAGCTTGATTAGGCAAGGCCTTGAGCAACCTGCTCTAGCTCCAAGTGCTGGGCTGAACCAGGGACCTCTAGCTCTCCCTTCTACCCATAACCTTTCCCAGAGGTCTGTGGTTTGGGACAGGACACTTAATCGCTTCATGCCCAAGTTCTTGTCTCTGGTAGATTAAGACGGTACTACTTTCCAGCTGCCCAGAGGTGTTGTGAATCACAATCCACTGCCAGCTATGAGAGTGTCCTCTTTTTTAGTGGTGGGCAGGAGGAATTGAAGGTCAATGTAACCCTGAGCTGTGTTTCCATGGTGCCAAAGAGTTGCTTACAGCGTTTTCTTCAGTGGCTAGCACTGAGTCATTCATCGTGTTTTCTCCAGTGCCATTCTGCAGATGCAGTCATCTGTGTGGCTGTAGCTCATGGAAAGCCACAGTTGTCCCAATGCCATCCTCATGCAGGAGCTCCCCTACCCACACAGACCTTGGTCCTAGTTAGAACATATTAATAAAGATGCCAGCACAAGGATAGGAATTGCTGAAGAGGAAATCACTCATGGAAAGTACCATGAAGGCAGTAAAATGTAGAGACTTTTTTTTGGTTTTTTAAGCTGGTCAGCAGATCTTGATATTTGTTACTTAAGTAGTTCTGTTTGGGTTTTTTTCTTTCCTCCAATATATGTAACACCAGGGATTTTCGGGTCCACCTGGATTTCCTGGACGAAAAGGAGAAAAGGGAGATTCTTTACACATAACTACTAAAGGTAGAGTTAAAATTCATATTGTGTATCTTGCTAACATTTACACCTTTCATGAGAGAATGGTCTCACAATGAAAGGTCTTCTTTAGGCACCAAAGGAATCCGAGGAGATCCCGGGCTGCCTGGTATCAGAGGTGAAGACGGTTTCCCAGGCAGAGATGGATTAGATGGTTTACCAGGACAGCCTGGCCTTCCAGTAAGTAGTAAATACAGCTAAATAATTTCCACAATGCTCAACTACTAATACATTTAATTCTGAGGGGTTATGATCACCAGGCTATCCTTCTCTCACAGATAATGATGCACAATGAGAATTTTTTCTGGTTATTGTTATATTAAACATGAGGTTTACTCCCAGGGTTTTAAGAAAAATCTTTCATTTTTATTTCCATGTTATTTAAGCAACTAAGTAGTAGTCTATAATCTATTTAGACCAGCTGTTATTACTGGTTAGTTTGCAATAGTTAGTGGTTTATTAGTGACTTATTCTAGCTTTCTCTAAGAGAAATTCTGTATGGCTGAACTTCAGCAGCTTTGTTACGAGCAAAATTTACTACAATTTTACATCCTAAAAATGTAGTCTGTCATCATATATATGCTTGATAGCACCTCACCTAACTAACTGTAGCAATATGGAAATTAGACATGTAGGCTTAGTTCATTTTGTAAGCTTCTTTGTAGACAAAAGAAAAATTGAAATACCTTGCAAGAGGAATTTATCTCATCCATCATAAATGCTGATATGGACCACTGGGATGCTTTTGCATCCTATTTGAAGATGTGCCCAAGCCATGTCATCCAGTCTGGACCACAGTTCTTTTTACTACAAGTGAACATAGTACATTCTATTAGTAATGAGGAGTGAAGCATTTTCTAGTGATGACCATAAGATGTTGATTCAGTAGTGCAGAAGTATCACTAGAGCAACAGATAAAGTCTGCCCATTTGGGCACAACTTTATGTATTTAGTTCACAATGTTGATTTAAACAGCTGGGATGCAACACCTGAGGAATCACTGTCAATAAGATGTTATTCATGAGAGTACTTCAACCATTTGAGTTTTGTTTGTTTCTCAGCAAAGTTAGCAGTGGTGACCTCCATTCACTTTCCACAGGGTGATGGTATCAGAGGTTTCCCAGGCGATACTGGTTATCCAGGTGAATTAGGCCCAAAGGGCTTTCCAGGAGAAGCAGGCCTGCCAGGTGAAGGATTTCCTGGTCCAAAAGGGTACCAGGGTCCTCCAGGTGACCATGGACAAGATGGAAACCCAGGGCTTCCAGGTCTGCCTGGTCTGCCAGGAGACCCTGGACAACTAGGTAAGAGACATCATTCAGTCTTATATCTAAGCTATAGGAGATCATTGAAAACTGGATAGGAACTGTTTACAAGGGCACATGAAGTTACAGGACGAGGAGTAATGGCTTTAAGCTGAAGGAGGGTAGGTTTAGATTAAAGAAAGACATTTTTCCCTGTGAGAAGCTGTGGCTGCCCCCTCCCTGGCAGTGTTTAAGGCCAGGTTGGATGGGGCTTTGGGCAGCCTGGTCTAGTGGAGTGTGTCCCTGCCCATGGCAAGAAGTTGGAACTAGATGGTCTTTGGGGTCTCTTCCAACCCAAACCAGTCTGGTTCTGTGATTACTGAGTTGTCTGCAGCATCTGCACAGCACACTGTTGAAAAGGTAGCACTTGGTGGGGAGTTATTTGGGTAAAAAGTGATTGCTTGTAATACTCGCTCAGAAATCTGAATCCTGAAGCTCTTCATAGTATCTCTGCAGCTTTCCAAATCCTTTCCAGCATAAAAATGCCAGGACTATGTTCACAAGAGCTCAGGCTCAGAGTTTTATTGCTCAACTTCAAGGTGCCTGGCACAATATTCAAGCTAGAGCACCCACATACCAGCCCTACACATAGTTGCATAGCCTACAAACTCCAACAAGGTTAAGTTTTCAGGCCTGGGTGTAATTCATATATGGATAGAAAGTTCCAGTGTGCTCTAGTTTGTTTTATGCATGCATGATAAATAAACAGTGCACATTATCTGATGTTGTAATAGGCATTTGGGTTAGAATTGTGAGCATTTCACAACTTTCTCAGTAATAACTGTCTTTTCCTATTCTTGCTCCTAGACTGTGGGCAGGTCATTGAAGACTTTTCTCGGGGAGATGGAACCGAGCCAATATGGTCAGGTACTATATATACAAATGGCTTAGATATATTGTAACTATTAGTCCTACACAGCTCTTACGGCTTGATACTTCCTGATGACTACTTTGGATGCTCTGATTGTAAGCTGCTTGAACTTCAGGTCACAGTGATGCATACACTGGAGGTAGCTCTAAAGTAATCTAGTCAAATCAAACATATTCTATAATTATTGTAGTTTTAGCTCTTCAATTCAGAAGGCCTTTTATTTCATCATTCTGAAGTGTTTATTGTGGCAAAATAATGATTGCCACACAACCTAGAACAACAGTCACAGAAATTAGGTGCCCAAGAAAGTTTAAGCAACTTCTGTAAAGAACTTGGAAGATTTTCAATGATTTGACCTAAAAAGCCATTCATTTGCACCAAAAATTGACTTCTTTGCTTCAGAGGTATAACTTGCCCATGGGGAAACAAAACATCTCTCTTACTCGGAAAAATTAGAGTCATCCACAATGTTGCACTATCCTTCCCATGCCAGTCGAACTGGAGCAGCCACCATGGCCCCTGTAAAACAGGCAGAAGAGGAGCTCTTGAGGAGGAGCTCAGCTTGAGTGCTCCCTTGAAAATGCTACCCATGACATTTTTCATTAAAAACTTTTTTTGTAAATTGGGGTTTTGCCTGTTGACCTGCTTTAATGATGTTGTCTCAACTGCAGGATGAGAGGCAGCCTGTGAGCACGTACAATGCGACTAACTCTGTCTCTTCACAGGTGCAGGCTGTGTGAGGCCACCAAAGGGATCCCAGGGCAAGCCAGGTCTGCCAGGAGCCACAGGTAACATTTTACCTTCACCTTTGTTTCCTGAATGCACTACGTTTTGAGGGAGATCTTGCCAAATCAATGAAGTTGAGTCTTAGCAGACAGCAAGTTTTAGAAATGAGAACAAAGGACGGCATTAGCTTGAAGCAGGCAGAGATATCTGCACAGCGTGCAAGTGGCTGCACTGTGCCTGAGCTCATTCTGCCTTTGTTAATGGGTGTCAGCCATGGAACAAGACAGGCAGGACAGCCCATCTGCTATCCTCCACACACGGGTTAAGCAAAAGTGTGCAAAGAGTCTACAACTTTCTTGGTAGAGAATATACCAAGGTCTCTCAGAGCTGTCTGGACACCCCTGAGAACAGGGTGATAAAAAGTTGCAGTGGAGGGACAGTGGCAGGTCTTTAATACTGTTCCTCTTCGTGTGCTGTACAGAGCACCTTCAGCAAGTGAGCCTAGTTTTTAACGTCTCAGTGTAAAGGGCCAGTTGTCTGACTCGATGCAGTTGTGTTGTCTATAGCCATGCAAACCTTCCTTGTGGAGCTGTCTACCCTAGCCCAGAGGGACCATCTGGTGATCCTAGGCCTTCCCAGCGCTGAGGGTTCCTCACCTCTTTCTTAAAGGAAGAGGAGGGGTCTGAAGGACTGTGTGAGATGGAGTTGAGAGAAACATGGACAAGATGTGCCGAGTAGACATAACATTTGACTTTGAAGAGGGAACCTCTGACCAGCACTGCTAGTTTTTACAAGCTTATGTACTCCCAGCCTCAGCAATAAAGTTGTTTTTCAGTAAATCCTTCTCATGGCCAGCCGGTAAACGTACCAACAAAAGCCATAACTGTGTCCTTCAGAGTTTGGGAAATGTAAGTCTTGATGCACCTGTTCCTGTGCCCCCTGTGCTTTAGCCAAGGTCAGAGATCTGGACTATAAATTTTAAGGTCAAGCACTGTTGGTTTTTTTTCTCCAGCACAAGGTTTATGGCATGTATGGATTGATGGATTGATTTCTCAGAGACTAATGGATCTTAAAAGGGAACTTATTAGCTCTGTTGAAAGATGATGTGTTTCTGTGACCTATGCTTCCTTAGTCCTAATGCCTTCGTTTGTCATTAGAATGAATGCTTCTGAAGGTTGTTTTCTTTGCCACTCTGTGATTTTTTTTTTTTTCTCAGTATGATGCTTCGTTTATTCTTTCATTCATAGGAGCTTGAATTCTCTTTTAGAGAATTCAGCCAGATTTAACTCCTGGCTGTAACAGTGCTGTAGCACGAGTAACTCTCTTTTCATGTCTCTTTCATGTCGCTTATATTTTTGTACTCTTGGTTAGCTCTCTAACAAATCTTTCTCTGTCTTTTGACAGCTGTTTTAGTAATTTTAAGATTTGTTTTGCATCCCTTCCCTCCAAAAACTGGAAAAGGCCCCTTGCTGAGCCTAGTGCAGAACTCTGGAGCTGCCTTTCAACATGAGGCAGTTCTGGAGCTGGAAACCTGGGAGGAATGTGACATATTTTACACCTCCTTGTTGCTGTAGCTGTATCAGTCTAGTTTCCTGGAGCATCATTCCTACCCACATTCTCCGGATTGACACAGGGGCACCAACACCTCCTTTAGACTATTTAGTGCCTGCATAGAGTGATGTGGTTTTATCTACAAGATTTCCTACCTTCTTTTCAGCCAGGATGGAGCTCTGCTGTAGACAGTCAAGTCTCTCAGTGTCCTAGGTACTCACGGGCACCCAGTATATCAAGCAAGGAGTCTTCTTTATTGTCTCACACCCTTATGTCCATGTGCTCCTTTGAAATTCCTGGCAACATACACAGTCCACCCTAAGTTACATCCTGGCTATTCAGTACTCCCAAGACCTACACGATCGCTGTTGAGTGAAATGTTTTAAGTCACTTTCACATTCAAATGTACAGTGAAAGTGCTTGCAAGCTGAACATGGCTCTGAAAGAAAAAATACTTCTTACTGCTGTTTGGTACAAGATGTTAACACCAGCTAACATGGCATAACGAGTTACTGAAATCCATGGTAGGCAGTGGTTGCATTGTCTATTTCTGCCTTCTTTCTCTAAGGTGTTTTTTTTTTTTAATTAGTGCTATGCTGAACAGAATGAATGAAAGTGACTTATTACAGATGGGAAACAAGACCTTAGGTGCTATTTGGGTTAGAGACGCATTAGAATTTTTCATTGAGACCTGAAAGCCTTGGATTTTTCCTTTTAATTGGTTTCTGAGAAGTTATTGTTCATATAAGGGAGAGAACAACAGTCCTGTACAGCACCGGGAAAATGCTCTTTGCGCTGCATTGGCTGTTAATGTGCACTTTATTTGTGGGAGTCTGTAAAGGCTTCCTTCTCCCTTTCACAAGCAACAGCTAAACCTGCAGAAACTCATGGTTAAGCAAAGGAAATTCAGAAAACTGAAATGGAAAAAAACTATCAAGATTCAAGCAATATTTTCCTTGGTGTATCATAGTTTCAGGTGGAGGGAAACTGTCTTTCAGTGTAATAAATAAATGAGTTCTAATTCATGGTGATGCTAAGCAACAACACTTAAAATGTTAAAACAAGTTGTTGACCTTCAAGCCTGAATGGGGAACTTAAGAGTTCAAGGAGCTGTGGAGTGTAGGGAAACAAAGCATTCCACAAGGATTATTTTTGAAGAACTTTCCTTGGATTCTGAAATGAAGATTTTTCTGGTAATTAAAGAGCCTCACGTAATAAAACTTTTTCATGGGAGAAAAAACCCAACTTAACTATGCTATGAAATGCCTGCAAGTTTTGAGATTTTAAGAAACAGAAATATTTGACCTACCCAAATGCCAAAAGCTACAACACAAGGAAGGAAGGTCCTGCTTTACCTGTTAGGAGATAACAGGATCTGAAGGTGAGTTCAGTGCCAGAGGAACACTTTTTCTTGTACTTCTTGTACTACCAAAGCTATACACCTTTGCTGTTACAAATATAGCAAGTAGGCTAGTTAATTTGTATTCCATTTCTAGGTTGATTATATCTAACCTTTAGCCTTACGCTTCTGTTTCGTGGTTATCTAAACTAGTCTGCTCTCGTTCTGTGATCTGTTTAGCAGGGAAGGGAAAAATTCCTTCCTCCTACAGCATCGCATGCGTGCCCATGTCTGTTAAGCACTCACCCTTTGACATTGCCTTTTGACCTTAATCTAAAAGCCTGAATTTCCAAAATACTAGAAATCTGCAAAAGCCTGTGAGACTGATTACTATCAGCCTAGTTGTCTCTCTATCATTAGTCTTCCAGGCAGGCTAATCCATATTTGTAAGAGCACTTAGCCTAGAGTTTTGGTCCGTGACTTGAGATCTTGAGTGCTGCTAAAGAGCTACAGTATAGCCACATCTTTATTTTAAAGTTCTTCTTTGCATCCAGAGTACCATGACCTTTTGTTATACAATACACGCAAGTTCCTGTTTTGTTTGTTCAGATCACATTTTCTTACCTTATTTTATGTAATTTAGGTACAAAAGGTGCAAGAGGATTCCCAGGTGATCCAGGTCCAGTGGGATACCCAGGGTTAAATGGTACACGGGGTGATCCAGGTCGGGAAGGATTCCCAGGTCCTCCAGGTATCTGGCAATAATTAGTCATTGTTTATATATATATTTTTTATTTACATATATATATTTGACCTCTATGCCTAAGTTACTGAAAGACAATCATTTTATTCCAGATACATTTTCACTTATGTTCCCTTCTACATTCCCACTATCAACTATTATACAAACCTGCTGCTTTTCAATGCTAAAAGCATTTTATGTAACATTCTGCAATGATGCAAAGTAACAAAACCTCCAGCCTTTTAAGATCTGCTTTATATTGCAAAATTATGCATGACAGTAAAAACTCGTGAAGTTCACATAGAATAAGGAAACTCAATAGCAAGATGTTTCAGATTTCAAACAGAATAGACTCAGAAAGGAAGAAGATACTAGTATTAGTATTTTTATTTTACTCTTTCCAGCATTAGTATAAACTATGTTGGACACAGGAAAGGTGGAGTACTAGCTACTCACCTTGCCCATAGGTGGCTATGTTTCCAAACAGCATTTGCAAGTGTTAAGTGTCTGTCATATTTTATGTCAGTCTGCAATAGACACAGATTAAATCCCAGGACTTCTGTATCTCCCCAGAGGTTCCAGGATGTCCAAGACACGCCAATTAATAGTTGATCTTTTCGTAGATAGTAAAGTCAGATGAGCCTAAAATAGTGCCACTGCACAGACATATAAACTGCAGTGGGTTCTTTTCACAGATCATCAGCAAGAATTACAGCCACAAACTACCACTTCTCTGTGGCTGACCAGGTTAATTTGGTCAGAGTGAGGTTTTTTTCTGTAGCACAATTCAGAAGCCATTAATGCAAGTTAATTTAGCATTTCTTTTGAAATTCTCTCTATCTATCTGTTTTCCAAGTCCTAAATCCTCACCGATACTGAAGTGCTGCAAACTCCCGAAGCCAATGTCCAGGTGATGCTTTATCTTAAGGCAGCACACAACTTGAAAATATTCTCTAGGCTCATCTATAGTAGCAAAAAAGAAAGCAAAAGAAGTTCCTGCATGTCCTGGTCAACAGAAAAGGGATACATCATAAACCAGGGCTCTGTGCAGCATAGGGCAGGACTGTGAATCTGTTTCCCCTGCTAAGCTCTGCAAGGTGTTCTAAATGCTAAATTAGGGCTCCCATACCATCTAGTTCTCAGGTCACAGGGTGGTCAGTACTCAGACAAATTTTGTGCAGTCTTACCTACAGTCTTCCACCGGTGCTTGGACTTAACTTCCAGTTCAGGTCCAGTTTCCTAGTTCACAAGAACCCTTACCCCTGTCATTTGTGGTAAGAGGGGCTTGTGCCCTCCCAGTCATTCATCTACAGGGTGGAGGACAGGGATGTTGCTTCTCCATGAAGTGATTGGCATTGGCCCTTTGAGATGCATGGGAAACAGCAGCAGCAATGACCCATCAGGGCATCTCCCCAGTCCTTCCCAGTTTACCCATATGCAGTCACTCCTCACTTTTTTGCCCTTGTGGAATAAGACATTTATAAAACACTGTAATATTCATGCCAGAATAGTTGCACAGAACTAACTGTGTTTGGAGCTGTGACTCTTTTATGACCCAGGCACTAGGTATTCTGAGGGGCCACCTGTATGTTCTGCCTATTTCCACATTTGGTCAAATGTTCTTATAAATGTTATGTAATTTAAAGTTTTATCTAATGCTTTGTCTGATTCTAGAGGTTTCTGATAAGAACTAGGGGAAATTGCAATAATAGAAAAGGTGTTATGATGGTGTCTCTAGGATTTGAATGCCAACCTTTGTCCTGAACCCTGTAATGCCATTTTATTTATAGGTTTTACGGGCCCCAGAGGAGACAGGGGCCCGAACGGTCTACCTGGACTGCAAGGACACCCAGGCCTTACAGGAAAATCCGGGGCTCCGGGAGCAGAAGGACAGAAGGGCTTACCTGGTGATGTTTTAGGAGCAGCAGCAGGTTCCCGAGGAGATGTCGGGTTCCCTGGCTTTCCTGGGATGAAAGGTGCCCCAGGAGATCAAGGAGTACCAGGAGTTAGAGGTAACGCCTCCTCCAAATAAAGAATTGTTTGAGTAAAAGTGTGATATAAACGTAGCCAAATCATAGAGATGTGACAGAAGTAAGAGAACACTGTAGGACACGTTGGAGGTAGTGGTAACATCAGCATCAAATATCACTGCCTGATGATCTCCCATCCCTTCCCCATCTACCTCAACTGTTACCAATACACCTGGCTCCTCCAAACACCTTCCGGAGGTCCGTTGCTTATGACCAGCACTCCTTCGCATTGCCATACATGAAACCAGCTGCAGTAGGATACCAGAGAACCAGATTGTGCTCACCATTGCTGTGTTTTTCCTCCCACTGTACTTAAGGGAATGGCAATGTGATGATTGTCCTGACTTTTCACCTACGTACTGCGTGATACTCAGATTGTTTCCCAAGCCAGAAGATGTTTGGATAATACAGGCCTTTGCAGAGCAGCAGTGCAGTACTGCAGAATTTGTAAATTTTAACTGAGAAGACATAGTGTTTAGTAAATGTTAATAAGTTACCTGGTCAGTCTTTGGGCACTCAGGAATGAGAAAAAGACATGATGTACTTATTTGTAACATTAGGGTGTTCATTTTAATTCATTATTTGACAGAGCTTAAAAAATATGCTAAACTCCCTGTAAAAAAAAAAAAAAAAACAACCAAAAAAAACCCAGAAAAGCATAGTTTCTCTAGAAAATCTGACTTTGTCCCTCTCTGAATTCTTTGGAGGACTTCACAGAATCAGAATCACTAGGTTAGAAAAAAGCTTTGAAATCACTGAGTCCAACCATACCTGTGCTCTACTAAACCATATCCCTGAGCACCTCATCTACCCGTCTTTTAAATACATCCAGGGTCAGTGACTCAACCCCCTCCCTGGGCAGCCTGTTCCAGTGCCTGACAACCCTTTCGGGCGAAGAACTTTCTCCTAATGTCTCACCTGAACCTGCCCTGGTGCAGCTTGAGCCCATTCCCCCTCGGCCTATCAGCTGTTGCTTGGACTTGCAACAGCGGGTGTGGGAATTAAGCCTTCCCTGCTACATAGTTTCAATAGCATCTGGACACATAGTTAAATTTAGGAGTTCTGATTCCCTAATCAGTGAGGTTGTTGAAGTGAGGAAGGAGTATTAATTGTGTGACTACCTCAAAGCAAGGAAGAGTATCATATGAACCTGTACGGAGGACTCTTTTCATGATTTTTCAATAGAAATAAAAAAAGCAGTGCATCCTCTTACATGAGTTATGTGAAGTGAGGAGAGCTGGTTTCACCTTCAGTAGTGCCCCAGAGTGAAGGAAAGGCAGATCTGTGGCATTTGGCGAGTTTAAGGAAAGGCAGGAAAAAAAAATCATTAACACCTCTGAAAAGGGGAAGAAATTCAAGGTAAGGCATGGATTGGAAAGGAAAAAAATTTGGGTGACTTTGTACGTTCATTCTAAATATTTCTGTAGGACTGTTTCTCTAGTAATAAATTAAGTACAGTAAAAAGAAAAAGCATTAATAACTTGTTCTTGATTTATTTTGCAGCTCTGATAGAATGGCTCCCCAAAAAATGTGAAATCTTTTATGAGGTTTTGGGGTTGGTTTAAGTTTTGTAAGAAGTGGCTAGTCCGTGCCACTTCAACTATGCCACCACACCCCTCAAAATAGCTGAAGCCTGAACTCTGTTCTTGAGCAAACTCACCTTATGTGACCTCAAGCATAGAGGACACAACTACAGTCAAGCCAATGGACCTATGCAGATGTAAAACCTGAAGGAAGAGAAGCAAATCCACTTGGCCTGGATTTTAAGTGCTATGTACTTTTTAGGTCTTGTACACTGCCGCTTTTCAAGTCTGAACAGAAAGCAGGAATTATATTAAATCTTGATGCCCACACCCCCTGTGCTGTCAATTCCTAGAGATGTAAATTGTCAGCTGGTGTACAGAGTCTTGTAGAATCAGTGGGGTTTTGCTCAGGGATTTGTATGAGCCTTACACCAATGCCTTGTAAAGGCCTTACTTGAAAACTACTGAACAATAACAGAAAACCAGAACTCACCATCTGCCTTAAATGTTCCCTATCTGGCCTATCGCAATTTAGGAAAGATACAGAGCACTATTTCAGTGGTTTAGGCAGCTGATTGATTGAATTCTTGCAAAGATGTACGCAAGAGAGACATCAGGAGTTACAGAATTACTAGGGTTGAAAGTGGAAGGGACCTGCTGCATCTATGTCCACCTGGTGCCAGATGGTTTCCATTCCTTTGAAAGAGCCAGTCAGCCTTTCCAATGCAAGTAGTGAGATCAGTGCTGGTAATGTGACTTACTTTAAAACTAATGAGCAGTCTTTTAACTTGCTTTTCGTGCTCTCACTGAACTTTCAGAGGAAAAACATACCCTGAAAGACAGTGCATCCACAGAAGTCATATGTAATAATTGGCTGGCTAGAAATTTACACTCTCTCTAATGCATGATTATGGTATTTTAGGAGCGGATGGTAACCCAGGTTTCCCAGGACCCAAAGGAGATCCAGGACCACAAGGTCTCCCTGGTTTGATGGGATTGCCAGGACTACCGGGAACACGTGGATTCCCAGGGCTACCAGGAAATCCTGGGCCAGGTGGCAGGCCTGGCTCTCAAGGACCTGATGGTGAGCAAGTATTGCTGTCCTGCGTCACTCCTCCTGCCAGTTCTCTGTGGCAGGGCAACTGTGTGGTTTCTGCAGCAGAACATTAAGCTTGGGGTCATGGCACATGCCGAGCTTCAATTCCCAGGAGGGGAAATGACAGTAATAGTGCAGACACTGTGACTGCAAATTGTGCTGGGAAGTAGGGGTAATGATGGTCCTCACTGGTGGAGCTGCTGCTTTTTCTTTCTGTAGGCGCCTACCAACCCAAACCAGAGATGCTAGTGGCAGACTGAGAAAAGGGAGCTACAGAATGAGAGTAGACTTATGGAAAAGGGCCTTAATTCTTAAACTATAGAAGAGGAGAAGGTCCTGTTGGGAGTGGGTACAGAACCATGCTGGTAACAAGGCTGGTTTGTGTTCATGAGCTGCTTTGTCTTTATAATAATTTCTGCAGTTCTTTGCAAAAAAAAATTTAAATCCTCATTTTCTCCCTTCAACATGAAGGTGGTAGGACAGTGGGTTCCTCCCTCTTGCACTGCCTTGTACAAAATCATCATGTATGTCCAAACGCTTTTTAATCTCCCTGTTCGCATGTTCACACGGCAGGTCCACGTGGAGCTAGGGGAGAAGTTGGAGAGCAAGGTTTTCCTGGCCCTGTGGGCCTGAAAGGTCTGTCTGGTGACAAAGGTGAAACAGGCTTCCCAGGATTACAAGGTATACGTGGTGTGACGGGTCCCGCTGGCATAAGCGGAATGGATGGCTTTCCAGGAGATAAAGGTGAGCTCTGGACAGCTGCTTTGAAAACAGTCATGTTGCTTAAAGCTGTTCTATGCTGAGATGAACAGGACACGTTCTCTGCTGGGCTGCCTCTGTTTAAAACAGAAGAATTAGGGTCAGATGCCCAGTGTGTTCCCAAATCACTGTCTGCTTTCCCCCACACTGTGCTTTGTATAATGATAGCTTGTGACCTGCAGCCCTATTTAGGAGGACAGTGGCCAGTTTATTTATCCTTTTAAAAAATAAACAGCATTTACTCTTCTCTCTCCAAAATCCTTTCTCTTTCCCACTGGGTCTCGGTGAAATTAAAATGCTGTTTCCCCAAGCCTTTGCTTTAAAGTTTTATAAAGCTGGCAGGTCTGTACTGAGCAATGCCAGACTTTTACCATGATACTAATCTTATGTGTGGAGAAGGTGAGATTCTCACTTGCCAGCCAGAAAAGCACTACGTATAATGCAAGATGTCCACATCACACTGGGAGTTTCAACAGGATTCAACTCCATGTGAAGCCAAGTTAAACCCAAAAGGAGGGGTACATGTCTAAAAATGCTTGTTGCAATTTCATCAGTTGGAAAGACAGGACTTTTTCCCTGGGAGAACTCTGGAGTATTAATCAGCTCTTATTTGAGAGGAATGTAGTTCTATTTGTTAGCAAGACCCTGTAAAAGAGCATCCTCTTGTTCAGAGAAGAGGAATATGAGAATTTTTGGTAAGAAAGGGCCAGCCAGCCCTAGATCCGTGGTTTGTATCTCTGCATGTAGAATAACGGGCTGCCTAGAAACCTTGCGTGGAACTAGGTGCCTTCTTCTAGCTTATCTGAAGAAGAAGGTTTGAACTGGTCTTTCAGAAGAAGACACTAAGTTCTGGTCATCTCCATAACATCTCCTCTTGGCTAGTTGATGAAGTTCAGTGTACACCTGCTCTTCTTTACATCTCAGATTGCTTAGGTGCCTGATCTAGAGTTGCAGTTTGCCCCAGGCACCAAGGCACCCAAAAAGAGGTGCTCCTGCACCAAAGTTTTCAAACTGTTTTAGTCATGCATTGCAAGTTCCCATTGACTTAGTTTGCAGAAATCTGAGTGAGGTTACAGTTCTTTTCTCCTTCTTTCTTTAAAGGCTTGAAAGGTTCCCCTGGCATTGATGGCTTCAAAGGCATGACAGGCCTAAAAGGAAGACCGGGCATCAAGGGAATCAAAGGAGAATTTGGCCCAACTGGGGCTCGGGGTGATAAAGGCTCACAGGGTGCACGCGGCTTTAAAGGTATTTCCTTATGGGTGCTACTAGCATGTTTGCTTTTCACATCTGGAGAACTATTTGACAAGGACACAAAGACAACGAAGACACATTTTTCACATGGTAATTTTAGCTCAGACATTCCTCTCAGCCTCTGGCCGAGAAAGATTTTAGGCTTGGGGGAAGGCTGCCTCTTTATGAATCTTAATGCATTTAAGATTGGAGAGAGACATCTCATTATTCACCTGAGCTCAGATAGTGGCACCTGGGGGCATGTGCAGAGGTCATCAGAGCCTCTTCCCAGGAAGTATAGGGTTTGTGGGGGAAAAGATTCAGATATTGCTGCAGTTGCACTGTAAAGGCACTTAAGTATTCAGAAAACCAGGCAATTAAGTAGTTAAAAGTCAGAAACTTATCAGTTGATACCATCTGAGAAATGAAAGCTGTAGGTCAGTTGACTTTGCTTAAAATTAGCTTTAAATAACACACTTTATCACAAGGCCAAGATGTTGTTTCTAGGGACTCTGAGACGGGTGCTTAGGAAAAACTGGCCTGCAGTTCAAAGGTTGCAACACAGTGCTCCTGGTAATTCAAGGGAGGCCTGAGCAAAAGGCAAGTGTAGAAACAGCCCCTGTGAAGAAAAGCACAGATCGACTCTTTGTGGAGAAGTATAAGACAGTGCATGATCATGGGAGACGTAGGTGGCTGGCCTGTCTCCACATCCCACAGAGAACTAAAGACAGTTGGTCAGTCCGTGCGGGTCCTTTCTTCAGGATATTATTTACTGGTCTCACCAGTAACCTTAAAATCAAGAACAGGAGCAAAATAACTGCTAAGAAATCCAGATGCTTTCCTTCGACAAAGCCTTTTTGGCCAAGAGACTCTGGCACTGACCTACTTTTCCATGCTCTCTCCAGTGTGCATTTTGGGTTTTACGCACACGTGATACCTTAACTGATCTGCTGGGAGGTTAATTATCCATCACAGATATGTGTGGGTCCAGTACCTAGTTTTGTATGTACAAAAGTTTAACTCAGCTTCTATGTTTTCCTGTGCCTGACTGTTCTGTTCTGCTGACACGTATTGACACAGGTAACTTTTTATGCAAGTGGGTTTTCCATGGCTTGTGTGAGATTATCTATTAATCCCTTCTTGCTGAATTCACTCTTCTGTTTGCGGGGTTTGTTTTTCACCCAACACAGGTTCTGCTGACTAGCTTTTTGTAACAAGGTTGGGGGTTTTTTTACCTTTTAGGTGACCGTGGGGATCAAGGGCCCCCAGGAGAACCCCCAAAGATCAAGCCCAGCATGATGATGGAAGTCAAAGGTGAAAAAGGAGATGTTGGGGAAAGGGGCACGAAAGGATTCTTTGGCATAAAAGGTCAGTGGTCACAGCAAAACAAAGCAAGCACATTCAGGACTATTGATTGGTGCCTTTGCTCAGTTACCATACTAAATATTCCCCGCTCACTGTACCACTGCACTGCAGTCTCCCTCCCCCACCTCCTGAAAAGTCTCTTGACAGCAAAAGCTGATCTCCTGGCTGTCTTTCACAGAGCCATCCCTGAGGAAAGCTTTCCGGATTTACGTCACGTGTGTGTGCTCTGCCTTTTTGTGCTAGTGCCTCACAGTGCCATGTTCTGAGACAACCACTAGCAGGAAGACTTTACTTACACACAAGCAACTGTGCATCAGCCTTCCCAGCTCTAACAGTTTAAGTCTTGTTTGCTTTTCTTCTTCCCTCTGTGCAGGTAGCAAGGGAATGCCAGGCGTCCCCGGAAAGACAGGAACTCCAGGCTCCCCTGGGCAACCCAGCTACGTGGCTGGTGTGAAAGGGGACGTCGGTGCAAAAGGGCTGACAGGTCTGAAAGGGTATCCTGGTCCAGCTGGCTCTCCTGGCATCAGAGGCTTCCCTGGCAGCACAGGAGGCAGGGTGAGTTCGTGCCCATGAAGGAATAAGGGTGTCCGTGTGCTGGCATTCAACTTCTCTAGGGAGTGGTGTTCATCCCTTGAAATGGTGCTGAACAGCTACGGTGCCAAGATAAAAATGCAATAAAAATTGGATAAATAGATTGAATATTTTTGCTTGATCCCTCCAACATTCATTAAGCAGAGTTCTTTCTGTTCTTATTGGGAGATATCCAACTTCCACACACCAGCTTTTTGCTGATGAGAGTCCAGACAGTTCTTTCTCAGTCTCTGGTCCGGTTGCAGTAGCTGTTGGTTCTCAACACTGGGCTTACTATTCCCTTTCTCCCAGGTCTGATGGTGCTGCTGCCAAAAATTACTCACTGTCACTCATCTAACAGTAAAAGAGCTTAAAGAATCTCAGCTCCTAGAGGGTAATTCACTGTGATTCACTTTGGCTGCAAAATAAAGTTACATTGGAAAAAATAAAAGCCTGTACAAAAGGCCTGGCAGACTGGCAGACATCATTTATTTAAAAGCCATGTTCCATTCTCAGGTAGCTTTGCCCTTAGATTTCAGTAGGACTTCTTCCTAAGTAAGGACTGCAGGAATCACCACCAAGTATGTGTAATAGGATGTTCTCAATTTCGGACTTAAGTCTTTGCAAACATAACTTGACCTTTACCTTGTACTAGTTTGGTTTAACTGATTTCAGCCACGTGACTCTATAAAGCACTACAGAAACTCAAAAATGGTAACTTTGATAGCCTTTTGGGGCTTGAGGTTTTTTAGTATTTCCAAACTGTGCTGCTTGGAAGGTTGACTACATCCTCATCCTCATTAACAGATCCTTGTTTTCACTTACATGGTAGGGAGAAAAGGGTATTCCAGGTGTTTCAGGCCATCTTGGTACTCCTGGCTCGCATGGTGAATTAGGTGAGTTTGTTCTTTTACCTGAGCACTCTTTGTATTCCTTGCCCATCAGATGCTCAACGTGAAGTTCTGAAGAGTCTTAGGTGGGGGCTTCAGTCTTAAAAGAGACTTCATAGTTTTAGAGAATGATAATGTAGATGTAGGAGGCTGTGATGAGATTAATATTGTTCATTTCATGCTACGTGTACTGCCCATGGAGAAATCCCTCCGTGGCAGGGAGGGCAGCTGTTCTACAGGCTTTTATGGTTTTCTTTCTTTCACGTCCTCTTGTTTTTTTCTAGAAAGATAGTAATTACTGAATTTTGCCTCAGAAGTTGCAACTCCTTCAATCTAACAGGAAATACCACTTAAAGACTTACCACTCTTGTGTTCATTTTCCTTGTAATAGGTGAGCGAGGAGAGACTATAAACTTACCCGGAAGGCCAGGCCTTAAAGGGGAAATTGGTGTGCCAGGCTTAACAGGTACTAATTTCACACTTGCTGTGTATTACTTTTCACATACTGAAGTCCACAGAGAAAAGGAGGGGGAGCTTACCATGGGGTTTTGATGGCTGTTGAACCTGTGCTCCAGTGGCAGCTGTTGAAGAGGTTCAGCTTTCTTTATTGGAATGAGTATGTGCTACATTTACCTCTTCAACTGAAAGAACAGCTATGGCAGTAAACATAGAATCATAGAATGGTTCTGGATGGAAAAGACCTTCAAAATCATCGACTCCAACCATCTGTCCAGCCCTACTAGGTCCAACACTAGACCATTTCATCAAGTGCAACATCTTATCTTCTTTTAAACACCTCCGGGGACGGTGACTCAACCACCTCCCGGGGCAGCCTGTTCCAATATGACAACCCTTTCAGTAAAGAAATTTTTCCTAATATCCAACCTAAACTTCCCCTGACACAACTTCAAGCCATTTCCCCTTATCCTGTCACTAGCTACCAGGGAGAAGAGACCAACACCCACGTCACTATAACCACCCTTTAGTTAGTTGTAGAGAGCAATGAGGTCTCCCCTCAGTCTCCTTTTCTCCAGACTAAGCAATCCCAGCCCCCTCAGCCACTCCTCAGAAGACTTGTCTTCTAAACCGTTCACTAGCTTTGTAGCCCTTCTCTGGACACACTCAAGCGTCTCAATGTCCTTCTTGTAGTGAGGGGCCCAAAACCAAATACAGCACTCCAGGTGCAGCCTTACCAGAGCTGAGTATAACAGAACCATCACTTCCCTACTCCTGCTGGCCACACTGTTCCTGATGCAAGCCAGGATGCCATTGGCCTTCTTGGCCACCTGGGCACACTGCTGGCTCATATTCAGCTGGTTGTTGATAACACCTCCAGGTCTCTCTCCTCCATACAGCTCTTGAGCCACATTAACCACATGCAGCTCTGGTAAAATATTTCCATGTAATTTTTTTGCTATTGATGCCAACAGGAGCAATATCAGGCCATAATTATGGAAGATGGGATAGCAGAATTCAGTCAATTTTGGATTGGGTTGGTTAAGTAATCTGCTACAATCAGAGCTATCACTGCATAGATCTGTGGTCATATTCCACATAATTTGGGGAGCACTTCTAAAAGCCAGCATCCTGTACATGACACTTCATTCTCACAGATTATGTGGCAAGACCAGAACCCATTCAGTAGCCAACTTCACATCATGCTTGTTATCTTAGGGTCATAGAGAAATTATTAAAAGAATATACTGATTTTGTGATTTTCCAGGCACAAGAGGAGGCCTGGGACAAAAAGGTGAAGGCGGTGACCCCGGATTCCCTGGCATTGAAGGCCTCAAGGGCACAGAGGGTGAACCTGGATCTGTGGGACAAAAGGGTAAAATACACTTTCTTTACAATACTCCAAAGAATAAAACTGCTTAAGAAGACGACAAAAATCTCTTTTCCCTCAAAAGAAAGTCATTCAGTTTTTTAATAGGTCAATCAATCTTTCAGTTGGTAAAGCACAGTTAAAAGGATGTGGAACTCATGGTAGAACTTAAGAAGAACTTTCTGAAGCCAAACTCTGCTTCATACCAGCTTATCCTTTATAGCCTCTTAATGTCTGAGTGCTACAAGGATGTGGGCTTTTCAATGCTCTCTCTGTCATAAATAAAAGTCAGTTTCCCCAGGGCCCAGTTACTCAGCCTTTGAGCCAGGCTACAGTACAAGAGTGCTGGGAAAGCAAAGTTAGGGTTGGCTCTGGCTGGATCATGAAGTTGGAGCTTAAGAACATGTCTTAACTTCATGAGGATCATGACAGTGCTCTTTCAGAACAATTGCTCCGCAATTCTCACATAATTGCAGGGCTTAGAAACTCCAGCCAAGACTGGAGTAGTCTCAGTAGGTACCTCACTGGGAAATAGTCCTTGTCCAATCAGCTGTCCAATTGGAAAGGAAAAACAGAAGTGGCAGAAGGGGAAACTGAGGTGCACATAAATTACTTATTGTGTAACTGGCAGTAGAAGTAGAATTATCATTTTAATAGGAGGAGCCCACTATATTTTTAAGGTTATCAGAAACCTGAAGTTTGTAATTAATTGTTCTGTTATACTGTGCCTCTCTACCTTTTCTCTAATGTTCTTCAGCCTGGATGAGCAGTGCAGTGTCATACAATGACACTGCTAGGTGGAAAGCCTTCACTTTGCTACCTTGGCAAATGAAGGCAGGGTAAGCTGGTGCTTTTGGAGTATAGATTTTTGAGGACACTCATGGCTGATGACTCATCATTGTCACATAGGTTTGCCGGGCCTGGTCGGCGCCCCAGGGCAGCAGGGAACCCCGGGGACGCCTGGATTTCAAGGTGAAAAGGGAACTCCTGGCTGGGCTGGCTTACCAGGACAAGCAGGTACTCATACAGCTTCAGCTATTCAGTCATTCCTGTGTGAGCGCTCACTGTCGTTTCTTTGGGGTGAAGAAGAAACAAAGGGGGCTTTTTGCAGTTCAGACTGTCAGTTCCCTCTAATAGACATTCGTTCCTCATTAAGTTCAGGTGCATTAATGAAGACCAATGTGGTTGCTTTCTGATTTATGGGTACTGAAGGACTGGTGTCTGCCTAGCTCACTTTAACTGCTGATGACCTCCCTCTCAACCAGGAAAGCAGCTTTCAGGAAACATTTTCATTTTTCATGACAGCTGGGAAGGAAAAAGTAGTGATATACAGTATTATAATTTTATAAACTGGCATTACATAGCAAATACATCATCATCAAAACTGGCACATTGATCCAATTTCTGGTTTTAAGGATAAATGACTTCGAGCTTAGAGAGAATTCTGCTGTCAAACTACAGGTGATGGTAGTTTAAAATGAAGCTGTTTGTATCACAGGATACAGAGACTTATTGGTTGCCACCTAATGACTTTATATATAAAGACAGCAGATTTTTTTCCTACTATACAGCTTGAAATTGCCCTGCTTTTCATACAGTTCATCTGCCTGAATCTGCATCAAATCTAAGCTGATACAGCAACGAACACTGCCTTTCTAGACAGTGAGGAGAGAGAGGGAGAGACAGACCCTTATTTTTGTGAAGGCTGAGTTGTGCTCCAGAGCTCTGGCCATCCATTAGAGATACCTGCCTAGCTTTAGTGCCAGGCTTAACACTGTGATACAATCAGTTGCAAACAGATGGGGTAAACAGGTATGAACAGGTGATATAGATCTTACCTGTAGTAGAAGCAATTAGACATTTTGTTGGGGTTTCATTTGGTTTGGAGTTTGTATTTTTTTTAATGACATAGAGTGAATTTCTCCTGAAGAGAGCTTCATTATAATCACATTTAGAGCGTACAATTATGCCATAATTGTGTTGGTTTAAGGATTTGTGGAAAACTCTAAACAGTTATTAACAAAATTGTGGCAGCAAGACTGGAACTAATGGCATGCTACCAGACAGATCAGAGATACTTAATTTAAAAAAAAAAACCTCTTGTGGTGAATTTATTGGATAACAACCAGATTTGCCAATCACAAAACCTTGGCGTGGTGTATTTCATAAGAAGTTTATTGTAATAAACTAATTTACATATTAAACTATAATAAACTAATTTACATATAAGATTTTTAACTCAGGGTGATGTTTATTCAAGCACTGGAATTTTTTGCCTAGGAGTATGTACAAGCTCACAGAAAATACTAAGATGATAATGAGTGTAATTTTAAAACAGGCTTGCCTGGCTTAAGAGGAATCAATGGACTGCATGGCTTACCAGGCACTAAGGGCTTACCAGGATCACCAGGTAAGTGAGACTCTCATTCATCCCCTTCACAGGCTCCACGCTGTGTTGGCTGCAAGTCTGGCCAGTGAGATCTTTGCCATGAGACTTTCTTAGCTGTGTCATCCAAAGCCCAGTGTGGAATTTGCCTTCATTATTGTGGGCTCTGGCAAATGACTTCGTAGACTGTGTACTGCCATGCAGAGGGATTAGACCTTTTTTTTCCCATTATGAACCATTTTTTCAATGAGCCTTTAGAAGGTCGTGCATGCTCTATACGTGCAGATTAGCACGCTGATACATCGCTATCATCTTAATCTTTAACACTTCCACAACAGGTCCAGATGGCTACGGCTCTGCAGGCTTCCCTGGTGCAACAGGTGACAAAGGAGAAGCAGGAGAGCCGAGCAGAGTGGAAGGCAGCCGAGGGCCTCCGGGTCAGAAGGGAGACAGAGGCGTTCCAGGTTTGTATCCGCAGAATGGGATCTGCTTATTGTTTGTTTCAGCTGCGGGTGCTGTCGGTGTCACAAAATCCAGTGTAGTGTGGACAGGTGTACAGGAGAGCTCCCGATGTGGGGAAGGTCACTGGTGGTGCTGCTGCAGCTCAGCCAGCCCTTGCTCCAGAACAAGGATGAGCATCACACAACGCTGGGCAAAGCAGCCGCTCCAGGACACCTTGGGTCCTTCCTCATGGCAGCAGCATCTTGTAGCACTCACTGAGCTCAGCACTGCAGATGCCAAAGGCTACTCTTAGCCATCAGCTCCCAAAATACATGAATGAGGCTCCAGTTACACAAACCATGGCTTTTCTTTCTTTTTGTTGCAAATCCATCAGTATTTGCCTTTCTTCTGAAAGCCTTGCTGCCTGTCAGTGTGTGATACTGTCCCGCTGATCCCTCCTGGGCTCTATTGCCTTGCACGGTGCTGCACTCCTACCACCTCACCCTTCCAGCAATCGAGCCCACCTTGTTGTAGCAGGCTGTGCTCATCTCTGTATGGTTCACCACCAGTTCCTCCAGCAGGGAGCCACCAGACTGATGTTACGGATGAATCAACTAATTTCAGATGGGCTTTAAAAAGTTTTCCAACATTTTGGCTCTAAAAGGCTCGAGGACATGCCTACATATAAAACCCTACTGCCTTTGCCAGCTTGGTTCAACAGCTCACTCTTCCCTGTTACACTTCATTGTTCCTAACATGCTGTGCCTTCTGAAACACCATTCAGAGGTTTATTATCAAGCCCTGGAAGAAACAGCTATTTCACTTATCTCATTCGTGTTGGTTTGTCAGAACTCTTTTGAAGTTTTATTTTTTAAATGAATATACAAAAGGGGGGCTGTGGCTTCCTGACAACTTGAATCTACTTAAAAGAACAATCTGTCATTGGTGGGTGATAGTTTTTTACCATGTAATGCTTTTCATCTGTGGAGATCTGCTTAGATTCAAACTTCTGGTTTTAACTGACACCAAAAAAACCCTAAGTGTCTGTGACCCCCCGACTCCACAGGACACAGAAGAACAAAGGTGCTTTCTTATCTGCTTCAGTATACCCAGGATATTTTGAGTACTTTCTATCTTGAAATAATATTGTACCTGGCAGACTCAGGATTATTAGCATTCCACACTGTGAGATGTAATTAGCTCCAGAAAGCTTTGGCACAGAACTGGCATTTGATTCTTTTAAGAAAAACTTCCACAACACAGTCTGAAAAAATAAAACAAAAATCAGTGGGGACTGCAGGTGCTTTCCATTTCTGAAAATCCCATTCTTTATATTTAGCTTAAGGTGAGTCCTTAAAATTGCAACTGTGTGTTTTCCTTGCAGTACTGATTATTTCTCCTCTTCCTTTCAGGAGTCCAAGGACCCTTTGGCATTCCTGGGCAGGAAGGATTTCCAGGACCTCCCGGGATTTCAAATATATCAGGATATCCTGGCGATAAAGGCTCCCCAGGTCTAGATGGAGTGCCAGGTAATTCATGCCTTGTTTCCTGCAGACAACACTAGAAGATTAAATAAGGTTGTGCCCTTGGGCAACAATAGAAAATTAAGGACTGGGTTAGCAGCAGCAATCATCATTATTTGTCTTGATTCAGTCAAATATCCCTATTAAACATAACACTGAAATGCATGGGTAATTCTTGGACAGACCTAATGGTACATAAGATAATAGGGACAGACCTCTTGAAAGCAAAAGGCAGTTCTTCCAGGTTGTCCTGATGGAAGGGTTGGATTTTTCATGCAAATAACAGATTTAATGATCCAGAATTCTCTTATCAGCTTTCAGAAGCATTATGCTAATGTACTGCTTGAAAATCTGAGGTCTGTGGCAGACTTGCTAGTTTACAGAGTATTTTCTTAATCATTTACAAAATTTTCCTATGTAAAATTACCATGCAAACTAATTTAGAGGCTGATACACCTGCTGCTTATTGGACTGTGTGATGGCTTCAAACTGTAGTGCCCCTGTGAAGAGCTGAAATGCTGTCACCTTTATATGAGGCACGGAAAATTTTACACATTTTATGCAAAAACTTACAACAGGCAAATGAGATGAAAACCAATAACATACCTAGGGTTCTAAATGGAAACAGAAGGTTCATTGGCCTAACCCTGCACACTTATTCCCACTCCCCTGGCAGTCATTGGATTAAAAAAATAAAAATAGAAATGAAGCAGTCAGGAGAGTGGGAACAGGAACATCATCTCCCAGCCAAAATGGTGGGACAGACATGGCTCACTCATAACTCACCATATGCCCCTTGCACTCGTATCCATGCATGATCCAACCTCAACAAGAAGCTCAAGAGATGCCCCACCCAAAACCCAAGTTAGTAAGTCCCTCTCTCCTGGGAAACAAGGTCCAGGTGTCTCCTTAGGCAGCAGAGGAACAGAAACCCACCAAGTTTAGCTTAAGGCAGTATGTAATTCTGGAAAAAGTCACAGTTCCCATAATTCCCAAGACAGCATGAAGTAATTATTTGTATCCAGGTGTTCAAGGATACAAATCATTCAGGAGGATGATTAGAGGGCTGGAGCACCTGCCCTACAAAGAGAGGCTGAGGGAGCTGGGCTTGTTCAGCCTGGAGAAGAGAAGGCTGCGGGGGGACCCCATTGCAGCCTGCCAGTACCTGAAGGGAGCTTATAAGCAGGAGGGGATTCAACTTTTTAAAAGGGCAGATAATGGCAGGACAAGGGGGAATAGATTAAAACTAAAGGAAGGAAGGTTTAGATTAGATATTGGGGGGAGGTTTTTTACAGAAAGAGTGGTGAGGTGCTGGAACAGGCTGCCCAGAGAAGTAGTGGATGCCCCGTCCCTGGAGGTGTTCAAGGCCAGGTTGGCTGGGGCCCTGGGCAGCCTTGTGTAGATCCAGGCCTGGAGGTTGGTGGCCCTGCCTGTGGCAGGGGGGTTGGAGCTCTATGATCCTTGGGGTCCCTTCCAACCCAGACCATTCTATGATTCTATGATTCAACTGAAGCACCAATGATACACAAAACAGTAAGTCCTTGGCTTGCTTACCACCTGGCACCAAGTCAGGCACTTGCTGCTGCCTGATTTCTCTCTAGCTACTTGAAGAATTTAGGATGAAGTAGGGAGGCACCCGGTGAAAGTGGGGCACTTTGCTGGGGAAGAGGTGGCTCATCAAAGGCCATATCTCAGCAGGCACCCCACTGCTACTGAGATCTTGCTTGAGATAACACCACGTTTTGTGGGACCTTCATGTTCTAATTCCTCTGCCACCACAGCAGAAGGCTATGGCAGCTTGAGAGCAGGAGCAGAATTGGTGAACAAGTCTATTGGCGAGCTAAACATTAGTTCCCATCTTGAATTAAGGAAATAAAACCTGATGGGATACAATTAGATAGTACTGGTATTTCCTCCTGTGCCCGAGTCTTAAGTATAAGCAGATTACACCCTGCATCTTCCCTGAACAGGTTATCCAGGACTACAGGGGCAGCCTGGAATCCCTGCTCCACCAGGAAGCAAAGGAGAAAGTGGACCAACAGGTCTAAGTGGAGAAATTGGCGCAAAAGGAAGCAGAGGTGATACTGGATCAGCAGGGAGACCTGGTGTTCCTGGGTACCCTGGACCAAAAGGTAAGGATGGGAACTGCTGATCTTGACCACAGGCAGGGTAACCTCCTGCACTACAGCAGCTTTAATAACATGACTCTCACAGTCACTTGATCTGCGTTGAAATGCAGTAATGCCACCTGTCATTTTGCATTAAAGGTCACAAGGGTGAACAGGGTGCCATCGGCTTCAGGGGCACTGTAGGATTTCCAGGTGATCTGGGGCCCATCGGACCCAAGGGGGACAGAGGAGTAACTGGTGAGTAAGTAGGGTCAGAGGCATGACTCCTTTCTAAAGTACTTATTTGTAGCTCCACAGAGCCTGATTTAACTGGCCCTGCTTTGAGCAGGAGGTTGGGCTAGATGGCCCACAGAGTGCTTTCCAACATGCATGACTCTGTGTGACCCCTGGCAAATTCCAGTGGACAGGTGCCTGAATTTAACATGCATCGCCAACTTTTTTCCTTTATGAATTTTTTATAAGGTGCCAACTCCAAAATCAAACCACTTTGGGGTTAAAAAACCCCACAAAAACCTGATGTATGCTTATCCTGGAGAGTAGACATACTGGCTATTTAGAAACAGGTATTTTATATTATTCTTTCCAGCTATGCCATCGTGTATTTGTGTCTCCAGAAGCTCACCAAAAGATGGTACTGCACCTCAGAGACACTGGCTATTTAGGGGAAGCTTCCCAATTTCCTGTGTCAGAAGTGAGGGAGCAGTAGCATCATTCATTTCTTTCTGCTTATCTTTATGCTTTCCAAGAGCAGACAATCCCCATGCTCACACACATTTCCCCACTATAATAAATACAGCTACTACAGCCAAGGTGATGAGTTGCTGACCATAGTCCCTCTCTCACACATGCAGCCAAGTAACAGCAACATATCCATGGATGAAAGCACTTAAGGAAAATACAGTGGTTGGGGTTTTTTTAATCAAACTATCTCATCTTACTTCCAATCACAGGCTTTCAGGGCCCTCCAGGCTCTCCTGGGCTGCCCCCTATTCCTCGGACGCTAATTGCTGAGCCAGGTTCACCAGGTCCCCGTGGAAAGGCAGGACCTCAAGGAAGCCCAGGAGACACAGGACTTCAGGGTCCACCAGGCGATCCAGGTAGGAATCACACACTCAGAGTGAAAGCTTGGTTCCCATAGCAGAGTGAAGCCACCAGAGCACTGGTTTGGCTCTCTTCTACTTTGAATTCTGTAAGTCAGAAGGAGAGTTAGGTTTCGGCCTTTTAAAGCTAGGCCCTGGCTTTCCTTCTCCTCGAGTTCAGAACATAAGCAAAACAGGAGAAGACTTTGAGGACCTTAACATAGCCAAAGCAACATCAGATGTGGTTCTCACTTAAATCAAGGCTGAACGTCTTTGGTAGAACCATCCAAACCTTTGTGGACAAGCTTTTAGCCCAGGGACGGTAGCATTGGTGGTGTATGGGTCCAATGTGGTGTACTTCTACCCTGCTACACTACCCTCATCAGAGGTGCATGGTGGTAGCAAGAGTGAAAGGTGATGTGAGTGAAAGGATCCTGTAGCCTTGATCCCAGCAACCTTTTCCAAAGACGCCAGCACTCTTTGCCAGAGCAAGAAGCAGAGAATCTTGCCTTTAGGGTAAACTGGTAAACCTGGCAGACAGGACCGAGCACATGCTATTAGAGCGCAGGTCAAAAAGTGGGTAGCATGTTGATGTCTCTGCAGTCCCTGTACTTCTAACTGTTGTTGGTGTAAGGTTTCAGAGGCTCACCTGGACAGCCAGGATTCCAGGGCAGGGGTGGCATTCCAGCTCCTCCTGGCTCCAGAGGTGAACAAGGAGCAACAGGGTTTCAGGGTCCAGTGGGATTTGAAGGTAAGAGATGACGCACAGCACTTGTTCCTCTTTCCCATTCCACTGTCACAAATTGGTCTGTAGTTACTACATCACTAGATGGGGAGGAGGGGACAGACAGTTTCTGTCTTCACAATTTCTTCAAAAGGGACAACTAACTGACTGTTAACAGAGTTATCTTAAAGCAGTATTTTCAGGTAAGTTCTGATAGATGTAGAGGACAATCCACTTGGGTGAGTGAGCTTGTTTTGATCCAAGTGTATTTTTGTATTGTTTTTCTCTGAAGAGTTTCAGCATAGTGTCTTACTAACAGTTACACTTATGGAAAAGAATGGTTGGGTAGGTGATGTGTTTAACAGGACATATCTAAAAGAAATACCCATGCCCTTATCCAATCAGTGAATTATTACTGTCTTAATTAGCAAAGTACCCAGAGAAAAGGTATTTTTAGAGCACAGTTTTAACCACGTGAAGCAAAAGTAAGCAATTAAACATTGGTTAACCTTGGACTAGGGAAACGTTTCAAAGGAACATCTGTATCATATAAAGCTTACCTGTATCATACAAGGTATGCTCAAATTCATCAGAACTTTATCCATGACTTTCCCTGGCTCTAATAGTGAAATGCATCATCTTAGAAAGCAGGGAACCTGATCCTGCACTGATCTACTTCAAAAGCAACTGCGATAATCCTACAACTGCAGCTCTCCTAACAACAATTTACCATAAGAAACAGCAGCACACAGTTAAGCTTTGTTCATCAGAGCATTTGTGAGAGCACAAACTGAGATGTATTATTTCTATACCCCTCTCTCTGAAGGTCAGCCAGGCCGCCCCGGCAGTCCTGGGCTGCCAGGCATGCCGGGTCGCAGCGTTAGCATGGGCTATCTGCTGGTGAAGCACAGCCAGTCCGATCAAGAGCCAATGTGCCCCGTTGGCATGAACAAACTCTGGAGTGGATACAGCCTGCTGTACTTTGAAGGACAGGAGAAAGCGCACAACCAGGATCTAGGTACGTGCAGATATTTCTGTCAGCAGACTCAAGTCAACTCCATCTCACTGGCTGAAAAGGAGAAAAGAAAATTAAATAAATAGAGCTTAGAGGAGGCTGGGACTTCAGCAAGCAGGCTTAGGACCCCACCAAAATGAGAAGATAAAAACTGTATGTCTGCCTAGCGTGCTCCTGGGAGAGCTCCTGTAAGCTCTTAGTCTTGTTCAGGGGGACCTGTAAAGCCAGTGAAATACTCTCGACCATGGGGTTTTACTGACACATGCTTGGGAAGGAGCAGGAAACTGAAAATGTGTGCTGTCTTCTGTGAAAATTGCTGCCATAATTTCTTTCTTTTCTGTTTCACCAGGGCTGGCCGGCTCGTGTTTGGCTCGCTTCAGTACTATGCCATTCCTCTACTGTAACCCTGGAGATATTTGTTACTATGCAAGTCGAAATGATAAATCCTACTGGCTCTCAACCACAGCACCTCTGCCAATGATGCCCGTGGCAGAAGAAGACATTAGGCCATATATCAGTCGCTGCTCAGTTTGTGAGGCCCCAGCTGTGGCAATTGCTGTCCATAGCCAAGAAGCTTCTATTCCTCACTGCCCTGAAGGCTGGCGCAGTCTGTGGATCGGATATTCCTTCCTTATGGTAATTGTTCTCCAGCATCACATGCTGGGTTTTGAGTCGTAGATACCAGGAAGGCTGCTCTGGTTTAGAACCAAAACCACACATCGTGCTTGCGAACCAGGGAACTACAAAACCAGTTTCTAGTAAGCAGAAGAGGATGAAGAAAATTTCTGTGAATTGCAGAGAAAATTGCCTTTTGTCAGGCTAGCAGCTGGAGTCCTTACTTTATGTACAAGATAGTGCTTTAGAGCAGAACACAGGGACAGCTGTGGATTAGGAAATAAAATCGCAGGGAGGTGTGACAGTAGCCTACAAAGCATTTTCACAGCTAAAGATTGCAAGTTACTTAAGTACATAGCTAGTAAGAAGCTGATCTGGAAGAAAAAAGCCAAAACTTTTGCCCTTCTTTTGGAAACTCAAAATCAGTGATGCTTGGTGGAAGCCAGTCTTTCACTTAAGACTAGAGACACAGCCTCCTGTTGTTCTTAAAAACAATCTGTTGGATCTCTAATGGCAATGGGACCTGAGCTGTATATCCCATTGCTTATAGGATCTCTTGAATCTTGTGACCTTATAATCAGGAAATGGGATGTTACAGAAAAGCTTGTGTGCAGTGGAAGACCTACTGAAGGGCTGAAGACTGAACTGATTGCTGAAGTAAACCAGATAGAGGGGGGAAAAAAAGTAAGGTTTTCCGGCAGAAAAACATCTCAGAACAATAGTTAACAGTACCCATGAACTATTTATTTGTCAAAAGCCATAGGCTTCAGTTTTTCAGAAAATAAGGTAAAAGGAAATCTGGTATTTTTGATTTAGTTATAGGGAAAAAAATGCTTTGAGAAGAGCCAGGTCAAATTTTTGACCAGCCCTATGTTTGACCTTTCTTTTGCTTCTATGAAAAGCCCTGATACCAATCTCATAGTTACTTCACAATAATGCCAAGGATTAATTAAATGTTTGCAAAGCCCTGTGTAAACACTGAGCATTGTTAAGAGCGAAGGTATCGCCATAGCAAGACTTTTTTGCCAGGACAAAGTCTGCCAGCACCAAGGAGCACACAGTGAGAAGAGCTTACATTTTTCCCAGCTAGCACTCAGAGCAAATTAAGTGTTTGAAGTATGCATTTTTGCTTCTCAGGCAGCTGTGGAAGAGGTACAGCACACTCACGGGTATCTCAAAGCACATACTGGTTTACTTCTGTGGCTTAAATTTGTCACCCCTTCCCCGGGTAAGGCATAATCATGAAGGCCATCATCATGGACTCCTGCCCAACCAGCCTTCAAAATCAGTAAGATTTCATGTAGCAAGGGCACCCTGCTATTGTGCATCATGTAAGGCCTTGCAGGAGGATAGAAGGCCATGGCCAGTACAGGAAGAGATGTTATGGGTATTGAACTAGAACTTGTACATTGAGCGTGCACATCCTGAAGTCATCATGCAGATCTGCTTGATGACCCAAGCCAGGGTTTGAGTAACACGTGCAGTTTTTTACTGCTTTCCAGCTCCAACTGCGAAGGCCTCAGAGTTGTATTTATGCCACTGCCCACCAACTTTGTTCTTGTCAAGAGATGCTACAACAGTTTTTGCTCCTTGCAAATTTGTAAGACACCCAGTAAGCTGCTGCTTTGCAGGGGGAGATGATGTTTGTTGTTTGGGGGTTGGGGTTTTTTTTTGTTTATAAAAAACAATTATCTAAACCTCAGCAACATATAAAACCAGACTCAAGAGTCCTTTACTCTGTTCAAAGGTATCCGCTTCTGTCACTCATATGGACATGGTGGGCCTCGTGCAGCGCAAACCGAGCCAGCTACAGCTTGCTTTTCTGTAGTATGCTGCTTATTGAAACACGGTGGACGTGCTCAGCTTTCTCCCTGCACTTAGAAAACTGTTTAGCAACTTTATTTTCCAGCTGCTTTCCTTTTTGTATTGCAAATTCTTTTGGTTTTGAACAGAAAAATTAAACAGCTTCACTTAAAGGCAGCTGCACAGCTCGCAAAGGGACAGAGCTGTTTATCTGTTTTGTTAGCGAGGCCTTTAACAGAACAGTAACATTCAGTCTGTTACCACTCTGTGTGTCAAAGGTCACAGTTGAGTTGTGTAAAGACGCATGCTTTTGGTGTGATGTGCTGTCAAAGAATAGAGGGAACTAGCTCTTTGTATGGAAGCTAAGCTTGTTTCCACAGCTGTCCTCATGCATGATGCAGAGTAAGGCAGACTTCAAGACTGGGGAAATTTGTGTTAGATACATGGTGGAGAATTATTCTCAACAAGGGAAATCAGAGGAACAGGTTGCCCAAATAAGTTGTGGAGGCTTCCTCACTGGAGGAATTAACAACTTGACAGTGCCCTGGGGTGATCGAGGCCAATTTAGGAGTAGGCCCTGCTGTGAGCAGGGGCCTTTGCTGTGGTGAGCTCCAGCGGGCCCTTCCCACCTGAATGATTCTCCAACAGCAAAAATCATAACTATAGAAAAGTTGTTTGTCAGAAGAGTTTAAAGTGGCATCAGCAGACAAGCTGGCTCCTTTGTGTAGCTAAAGCATCGCCAAAACCTTCAGCTTTACGTGGTTGCAGGGTTAGCTGACTCCGCTCTGAAGCGAAGAAGTGGGAGCAGGGCTGGTGGTTTTTCCCCTTCGCCCACATGTCAGTCTCTGACAGCATTGCCTGAGGTTGTACTCTGAACGCTGCCCTCTGTCTCGTTTAGCACACTGCTGCCGGTGATGAAGGTGGAGGACAGTCGCTGGTTTCTCCCGGGAGCTGTCTGGAAGATTTCCGAGCTACTCCTTTCATCGAATGCAACGGCGCACGTGGAACCTGTCACTACTTTGCAAATAAGTACAGTTTCTGGCTCACTACAGTCGACCAGTCCTTCCAAAGCAAGCCCTCAGCAGATACGCTCAAGGCAGGACTCATCCGAAGCCATATCAGCAGATGTCAAGTCTGTATGAAAAATTTATAGAGGTCTTTCACAGTATAAGGAACCTGCTTATCATGTAGTTCCTATACAGTGAAACCTTCCATGACAGTTAGACATCTGAATAAATCATGTTGGTGCTTTTTTTTAACTTATTACCTCAAAAGCTGAACAGAAAATATTAATTTTTAAAAATGTCTATAAAAGCAAACTGTCACCTGATAAGTCTAACAAACAGATCTAGGGCTGTGTTCTCCTACTACACAGTATATACATGTTTTTTGCTAGTCTAACATTATGTCACTTGCCAAGTGATAGAAATATACTCACAGCTTTGAAACACCAAAAAACCTTCAATAATAAATGGTTACCTTGGTCAGATACACACTACATTTACTTTAAGAGAATATATGTATCTTTCCTATTTACGGCATTTGTCACCACAGTAAACACTAACAGCTGCAGTTCCCTAAATTAACCCAGGGTGATCAACGTGCTAAACCCTTGTAAAATACTGAAAATACACTCTGGAAAGTGCTTATGAAACCTAACTTTGATTTTAGTATTTTATGCTGGGGCATTTCAAGCACCCCCCAAAACAATCATCTTTTTACTCTTGTTTTGTTTCAAGCCTCACCTTTACTTTAGCACTTAACCACTGGCAATAGCAGAAAAGCCCACAGGCCTCCTAAAAATAGTGACCACAAACTGCAACTGTTCCTATTTTGCTTATGAGACTACATGAAGAAGATCAACATTTTATTTTACAAGCTTGATGCAAAATAAATTTATTTTACAATAAATTAATGTAACATTTATTGGTATTTTCTAGACATACCCCAGACCAAAGGATCATTACAAAGGTGTCGTGCTCCACTGTGTCGTGGACATCCCTTTGTGTCACACTAGCCACACAGCAGCAGCCCCACATGGCTTTTACATTGCAGCTTTTCCCCTCTAAAACCAGGCTGTCATCAGAGACAGATTTTAACCACATGCTGTCGGGGCAGCCATCACATGTAGGGTAGGTTTTACAGGAGGGTGTGTTGCTCAATGCCACATGACCTTCAAGCACACAACTTCCAGACCTGGCGGTTGTCTGTCTGAAGGCTGTCTGTCTGAAGGAGTGTTGTCCTGGCAGCTGGGGACGCGTGGCAAGGGGACAACCACTGCCCCAACCTGCACATGCCTGTCCTTGCAAAGGGAAAAGCAGCAAGGCATTTCTTTGGCACCATCTTTGCCCATGGGGAACCAGGTTACTGCATGACAGGCTTGATAAACAGCCTGAATGGTTCACTTGCTCTTTCTGTAGAAAGAAGCAATTTAGCCCCAAGTTGTCAGCCACCACTGCAAGGGGGGAGTGTGGGGGGAGAAAGGATCAGCTGCGAATTTTGTGTTCGCATAGTCTGATCATGCACCTGAGTGCTTAAAACTGAAACCAAAGAGACTTTTATAGTGATGACAGCTGATTTTTCAACACCTCACGCCTGCTTCAGGTGCTTCTTGGCTTTTGTAATTACATTCCATCCTCACTGTATCATAAATAAAACCAGGGGTTTTTCTATGCCTCTATTTGTTGATGATTTCCACTTAGTGTTTTTCACCCTGCACATGGACTGGTCTGTCTGATTCCTTTGTCTGCACCAAAGGAATTAGAAAAGCACTGCCAGAAAGCTCCCTTCCACTGAACTTCGACCAGGAATATACGAGCTTAAGTGCCATGAAATAACAAGATCCAAGAGAGGGAATCTTTGTTTCTAAAATGGCTTAAGCTGAACTACTGAAATAATATTCCAACTGCTGTTGGGAACAACAATTTAACCTAAGAAATCACCACGTTGAGATAAAAGTGATGTGTTATTCATGCTCGACAACACTCAGGAAACCAACGTTAGCCAAACTCAAGAGGTGTCACCTCCACAAAAAAATATAAGGTGTAAGCTAAAGTTCTTGGCTAACACACTGTCTAACCTGGGTTAGTTGTACATAGAATTAGGTATATACATAAACAGAGAAAATTCCTGAGCATGAAATGAGCTCTTTGGACGTGCCATGGCTCTGAAAGGCAACCCCAAAACTAATCACACCAGTGCTCGTTTCAGTTACGTAAAATACTTGGAACTGAAAAAATCACAGTCAGTGTGAGCCAGATCTATTCTGCATTTGCCAGTTCTTTTAAATTATACATGTTGGTAACAAAGACCCAAGAATTGACAATTTACCTCTTCCAGGTGTTCCTGGACATAAGGGGCTCTGGGATGACACCACGGTTACCACTTGTGATTTTTCCAGCACGCACCTCCAGCCATGCAGCACATTCAGTGTGTCAGGAGAATTCAAGTGGAGGTTATGCAGAGCTGTGAAAACCTAGTCTCATGGTGAATACATTGCCTAACCTTCCTGTGAAGCTATCTTCTTTTGCACATAAAACTTTTACCAGATAGGTCTTCCTTCTTTCAGTTGCTTTGCCTCTTAATTTTCTCTGAGTCAGGTGAGCTGTCCTTACCAAGTTTGTTCAGCACAGTATCAGCCCAGTGCTGCATTGAACACACAGACATGACACAGGAAAAATAAAAGGCAAAAACCTCACAAGGTGCCAAGCAGACTTGAACTTCTGTACTTTGTGTACATACATCATGTGCTTCAGGTCTGTGTACTTGTACCGGTGTTTCTCCAAAGCTTGTGCAATCGCTGTTTGAGAAGGGGAGGGAGCTCGCCCATGTAAACACCCAGAATACTTGGAGCAGCCAGAGGGTTTCACCCAGGGAGCTGACCTGCAGCTCAGCACGGACAGGAACTGGCTTCCTCAAATTGTCTCTTAGCTGGAAGTTTACCTCCTCTCTTATGAGGACAGGCTGAGACGCTTGAGTTTGTTTGGCCTAGAGAAGAGAAGGCTCTGGGGAGACCTTATTGCAGCCTGCCAGTACAGGAAAGCTGGGGAGGGACCTTTTACAAAGACCTGAAATGACAGGACAAGAGGTGGTGATTTTAGACAGGACAGGAGGAGGATGTTTGTTATAATGGCAGTGAGGCCCTGGCACAGGCTGCCCAGAGAAGCTGTGGCTGCCCCCTCCCTGGCAGTGTTCAAGGCCAGACTGGATGGGGCTTTGGGCAACCTGGGCTAGTGGAGAGTGTCCCTGACCATGGCAGGGGACTAGAACGGTCTTCAGGGTCCCCATTCTAGGATTCTGTCATCCCAGCATCTACCCCCACTAAGTTGAAATGTTTTTATACAGCAAAAACTCAGCTACCACAACAGCCATCTCTTTCCTGAAATACAACGCTCCAGCCTAGGAAGTAAAAACCAGGAGTGTTGTGCCTGGTTCTGACCAAGTCAAATCTTCTGCTTCAAATCATGCTGTTTGTTTCCTACACGGTCTTGTTTGAGAACACCCTGAAGTACAACATGTTGCTGAGCCTGGAGTAGATAAAGCAGATCATATTCCCTTACGTAGGCAATAGTGTATCAGCATAGGTTCAGCAAGCTGAAACAGTGACATCAGTTGACACCAAGTATTTCCTCAGAGTGTATTGACAAGATTGGCTGAGTTTATTCATACCCTACATGACCAGGCTTGCCCACAGCTACTGGAAATAGAACATGAGCAAGTGGCAAGTAGCAAAATGTGACCCCACAACAGAAGATATCCGACTGCTGCCAGAAGAGAGGCTGGGGTTGTCACTGCTGATGTGCTAATGGTGCCCCAGTGTAGTCAGCAATACCCCATCACCATGTAGAGTCCAGTGGCATACCCAGGGATGGCCACCCATGCCCACTGAGGGTGAGAGTCCAGTGTCACAGTCCTTAGGGACTATGCACACGTCAGTACAAGACACTGGATGAAGGGAACAAGTAACATTGCTGCAGAGAAGTAAAACCAGGCAGTGGTGCTTCCCATATCGATGTGGGCAATGACACAACTCAGCCAAAGCAGGTGACTTGGCAGCTCTGCCTACACCATGGGCACCCCAGGGGTGTTCAGGCTCCCTTTTGTGGCCCCCATGGGACTTGAAGCACTGTTGGGGTTGTCAGAAGCCAACAGCAACCTCAGTCTTGCACCACCAGCATCATCAAGGGGCAGGAAGCAGGATGGGACCTTTCCAACCAGTGAAGACCCTCACCCACTCATCCCTCCCTCCTACCACCTCACCTCAGGCACAGGTAGGCCTGTAGCTCACATTCACCCAGCATGGCAAAAAATTACATCTTGTATTTCACTGTTCGAACATTTCATACAATCCAGACAAACCAGTGGCCAGTCAGTCTCACCTCTGTCCCTGGAGAGGTGATGGAAGAGCTTGTTCTGGATGCCATATCCAAGTAATTGGAGAGAAGAAGGTCATGAGGAGTAGTCAGCATGGATTCACCAAGGAGAAATCATGCTTGACCAACCTCATAGCCTTCTGTGATGTCATCACCAGCTGGGTAGATGGAGGGAGAGCAGTGGATGTCATCTACCTTGACTCCAGCAAAGCTTTTGATACTGTCTCCCACAACATCCTGATAGCAAAGCTGAGAGAGCATGGGTTAGATGAGTGGACAGTGAGATGGGTTGAGAACTGACTGTTGGGCCGAGCTCAGAGGATCGTGATCAGTGGAGCAGAGTCTGGCTAGAGGCCTGTGACTAGCGGTGTTCCCCAGGGCTCAGTGTCGGGTCTGGTCTTGTTTAACATCTTCACTGACGACCTTGCTGAGGGAACAGCATCCACCCTCAGCAAGTGCCGATGATACAAAGCTGGGAGGGGTGGCTGACACGCAGGACACTGCGCTGCCATCCAGAGAGACCTGGACAGGCTGGAGAGCTGGGCTGGGAGAAACCTAATGAAATTCAACAAGAGCAAGTGTAGAGTCTTGCACCTGGGGAGGAATAACCCACTGTATCAGTACAGGCTGAGGGATGAGACCTACTGGAGAAGAGCTCTGTGGAGAAGGACCTGAGGGTCCTGGTTGATGACAGGTTGGTCATGAGCCAGCAGTGTGCACTGGTGGCT
>VZTU01002609.1:37632-77581 GCA_013400835.1 Zapornia atra | reverse complement strand
GTCTCTTCACCCAAGCGACAGGAAGTAGGACGAGGGGGAAATGGACTCAAGCTGCACCAGGGCAATTTCAGATTAGACATTAGGAAAAAGTTCTTCACCGAAAGGGTTGTCAGGCATTGGAACAGGCTGCCCATGGAGGTGGTCAAGTCACCAACCCTGGATGTACTTAAAAGACGGGTAGAAGAGGTTCTCAAGGCTAAGGACTCGAAGATCTCAAAGGTCTTTTCCAACCTAGTGGTTCTGTGATTAGGTGGTGCTGTAATGGAATTGTAGCAGAGCAAATTGTGTCATGATAACTGTAACTTAATAGTAATTTTATATCATACTTCTTTAAATCATTACATGAATTTTCACAAATGTACTTGTTCAGCAAAGAATTAAGCTGAGTGCTAAGAAAGGAAAGAATTTAAAGGGCTACTCATCACATTGTGTTAGCATTCAGACACCATGTTACATTTTTATGAAATGGAAATAGAAAGCCCAAATCATTAGGCTACGATATATGACTCTGGTATCCCAGACTGACATAGGGATCCTTATGTATAGGGAACTGACTGCATGAGCTGTGCATCTTATTGATTCCTTGGAAAATCACAATTTTCTGTATCAGAAATTGAAACCACATTATATTTTTAAGCTTGATTTTCAAGTACCTTGCAAGAATCTCTCTCTGGTTTATGACAGACATTTATGTGCATATGTTTCATAAGAGGCAGGACATTGAAATTAGTACCATGTACAATGCTTGGAAACATGTAACTGCCACAAGTTTCTAACTCGCCCAGCCCCAGATGAGTCCAGGCTCAGCTCTGGCTAGAGCTGAATTAGCTTTAAATACATCTCTACAGTTCTCCATCTGGCTGTCAGCCAAGATCAACTTATGTAAGGAGAGATGCTACTGTTGTTGTACACTGTTCTTTCCAGAAAGATGAGTCAGTGAGTCCCCGTGTTTTGTGGTTCACTTGTACAAATTTTGTATTAAAGGAAGTTTATCCTCGTTACTTCTCCTGGAAAAGGACATCAAACTGACTTCTAATTTCTCTTTAGTTGATTGACCATGACTGCTCCTGCCCCAAATGAAAATTGGGAGTGCACGCTACATTCAATGGCTGCAGGCACCTCGTTTCTATTCATGGAGCTCTAACCCACTGAAGCAATCAACTGCATATCTGGATTTGATTTAGGGTTCACTCTGGGCACACACAGAGGCAAGAGTTCCCTGTTGAAACTGCAATGAGTGTAACTGTAATGGGAGCTGAAATAGAGACAGCTTCCTCAGCACTGGCAGCCAAGGCCTCTGGTTTGCAATTAATCCATGCCATGCCAAAACAGAAATAAACCTCTGTAAATCTCCACCATCACAGTGACCCTTTCCTCCACAAGAACCCAGAGAGATGTAGCTGAGGGATTCCCACATTGTAAGCCTGTGGCTGCAGAGCGTTAGGGAGTCATTAGTTGGGTCATTTGGTCACACACACAAATCAATTCATTACAAGCTATTGACTGCACACAAATTCATCACCTTGGTGATCCCTCAAATCCCACAAGGTTATGATTTCTTTACTACCAGACCAAAAGGTCAAATTTCTTCTGGTATAAACCTTGCGGTCAAGCATATGCAATCCAAGAATGGTTTTAGCCCTAACCATTTTTAGTGGATAATGCTTTATGCCAAAAGGCAATGACCTTATTTGCATCTCCAAATATCAAAGAATGCAATTACCTGTGTACGTTGATTCTCAACTCTCTGGCTGGAGTCTCTGGACACTTGGATCCTGTTCAATTCACATGTACACGATTTTAAGTACACAAAACGTTTGTTCATATGGGACTGGTGTTTAGGCACTTCTTTAAGTATAGAAACTAGCTCTGCAGAATTGCCAGCAGTCCTCTCAATAAAAGGCATATCTATGATGGAGTGAATATGGTTATCTCTGTCCTTTTCCACAGGAACTATTATAGCTCACAATCCAGTCTACAGCTAATGTCCATGCAGATGAATATTGTTTTCTTTGTTTTCACCATTTCAAAATATTTCTGCCTCCTTTTGCCTCATCCTATTCTCTCATGCTTAAGTTTTCTGCCCTCTCAGTAGAAGCACACACAGAATTGATCCAGCATTCAGCACAGCTAAAAGTTTCACAACCCTCAGGAACAAGAAACTGAAAGACCAGGAACCTATTCTCTTGGCTGATCCTAGATACCTTATGTTTAATATTACAGGTGTAATAACTTTTATCCTATACATTTTTAAGAAGGAAAGGTGTGGAAACTCCAGGGAAAAACTTTTCAGACAGAAGGAATGTTATCTGCAGGAGGTCAGGGAAAATTGGCAACTCATGCCAGTTTAATGTAAATCAATAATAAACCCATTTTCTCATGAATCTCTACATTTCTGGAAGGCATTTGCAAATATCCCAAGCTTTGGTGTATCTAATCTCACCCTGGTGCTGGCTGTGTCCCTCTGAAAAAGCAGGGCCTGAATTTTCTCTTGGAGGAACTTTTAACTTTGGTTCCTCTTTTGTTTTTCTTGGCTAAGTCAAGTCACCTACTGATTACAAGTTTTTGGGCAGTAGTGAGAAGTGGACCTGAATGAATCACAAAAGTAAAACTCTTCTATGAATCATAATGTTTTTGCTGAGAATGAGTCATGCCAGGATGGAAACAGCTGTACTGAGTACCACTAGTTTCTCTGTCAAACGAGCTCTCCAAGAGAACTGGTACCCCCTCAGCAGGGGCTGGGAGCATTGGGCAGCATGGCCATGACTGATCCTGCCAGTGATGCACAGCAGGGGCAGCTCGATGGGGCATTTCCGTCTCTGACACTGACAATCTGATGGAAGATGCTATGCACAATGCTTATCTGATGCAGCTCCTTGAGTAGCACCTAAGCAGGAATCCTGAGTGCTGCAATTTTCTGAACCCAGTATCAGCTCACTTCTTGCAGCACCCCCAGTTCCTCCTAATGTTGCTGGAGTGCTGGACCTCACTACTCGATCTGGGCAAGACATGCTCCATATGCTCAATTCTTCTCTCTGGTGACTTTGCATGGTTCAGGCAAAAAAAATGTAGGCTGGAAGCTTCCTGATAAAGTCAGCTGGGAGCTGACTTTTCCTCCAACCCTCCTCTTCACCATAAGTAAGACAAGGTGTAATTACCCTGAGTGAGAGCGATCCCATCTAGCTGCAGTAATCCACCCTGTCAGCCCGGACGTGAGCAGCACACAACTAGAGCCAAGAAAGGCACACTGGGTTTTCATATCGTTTGTGCCTTCACTTCCAACTTGAAAAGGTCTCAACATGAATCACAGAGCCCAGAAAGTCCTATGGGCTCTGCCAAGATAGATCACATAGATCTGTCATGTAATTCTGTGATCACATCAGCCCCCGGGAGACAATTTGTAGACTTAAGGACACATGTCCTGATACCTACTCCAGGATTTGCTGAAGGGGCTTTGTGAGGTAGTCATATGACTCATTAGAAATGCTCATCTAATTGGATAGTGATTTCCAAACATTATTTCAGATTTTTCATTGCTGCAGAATGGTGCTGGTATAGTTAGGATGATCCTTACTATATGAATGATGGACTTACAGTGCTCACCCTCTCTGACCTACAGACCACCTATGTTCAGAGCTAACTCTATGGATACATCTTTTTTCCCATGGAAGAGCCTTTCCTCCCTTCCCAAGCCACCGGTCTGTGCTTACTGTTTCTCCTGACTTGCTCGGACAGTATGAACCGAGGTACTTTCCAGGTAAATGATTGGAAGTTAGTTAATTGAAGACTCACAGGAGAAGAAAATAGCTCACTAGATGTGTCTGTTGGGCATCCTGATAGATTCATGGCATTATGGCAATGAACTGGTTGGAAAGCGATTTCTCTGAAAGCTTGGTAACAACTCATTTTTTAGTTATAGTTTAGTTAATATTATTATCTCAATATTTTCTCTTACGGGATCTGCTTTCATTCTAAACGTGACATTATCAAACCGCTGTGAGTAGTCTCTATTTTGTGACTAAATCAGTCCGTTGCCTAAGTAACTATGCCAATCAAAAGAACCAGCCTCTCCATGAGGACTCCTTAACATTTCATAGACTCATCAAGGAGGGACATTCAGAGAGAGCCATGTAATATACCAACTGCTCTTGTTTTGTCCAATCCCATACTCATGTGTCCAGAACCACAAAGATTTCAGGTCTAAGCCTTCTTGAAAAACCTTGCTGAAGTATGTGTATCTTCTCCCAGCCTTCCTGGGCCTTTACCTCTTGCATGTTAAGCCACTGCTTTCTTGAATAAGATTTCCTTTCCGAGTCTGCCTGAGATGGGTCCTGCCTGAGCTGTTGGGGCTCATCCTTGTATTTTGTAGGCTTCTGATAATCACCCCTGTCATTCTCTACTGACCTCAGTCCAGAATCAGATGTGAATGAAGGGCCATTTTGCTAAGAACCTTCTGTTTTAAGGGTGTTAAAAGAGCAGCATCTCTAAGCTGCTTTTTATAGGTAGCATCCATTCTACTCCTTGGCCTTTACATCCCTTGAGCACCTTGATCCAACGCTTGTTTTAACCACATTACCAGCTACTCTCTGACATTTCTCTACTCCCTGTTATTGATTAATATGTCAGTGGCAATTATGTTTCTTCGATTTCTGAAGCAGCAAGCCTTAAAATGAATGACCAAAGGAAGCCCATGGAGGTACTTGTAAGTAAAAGTTTAAGAAGTTTTGTTTTAACATCCTGCCTTTCCAAACCATTCTACTTTCTATGCAGCTACAGGTACATGAATTTCTCAGTTTGGCCTCATAATAAATGGCACTGCTTTTTGTGTAAGCCTAATTGTTCTTGATTCTAGCTTGTAAAGAACTATAGCCATGGTTACAATAAATCTAGGATGAGGGTTAAGCCAAATTCCCCATTCACCTCCATTCACACAATAATCACAGAACAAATGGCCTAGAAGAAACTTGAGAAAGTCATCTAGTCCCCTGCCATGTAGCTGGCAGTCTCATAATGCTGACATAATTTGTGACAGATGGAAGAGATTGTTTTATCTCATCCTGATACCTTTTGGTGAGTTTTATTATCCTACTCTTAATATTTCTCCCAAAGGCTAATCTAAATGTCTCTTACTATAATTTAAAATAATCTTTCTTGTCTGTTCCCAGGTAATTTATTCACTTCCTCACCAAAGCTGGAACACGTAAATGTTTTCTTGTTTCACAGAGTTCCTTCTCTGTAACATCCATCTCCTCTGAAACAGGATGAGTGTATCTGGTCTTCCCTGCTCTCCCCCAGCATGTCTTTAGGAAATCTTATCTGGATCTTTGTTTCTCCTTGTGCATCTGATCAGATAATTTGTGAAGTTCTTTGTACGTCTCCCCTCTTTTGGATATTTCTCCCTGATCTACTGTTAAGCATATTTGCTCAGTAGGATAGACCATACCAACAGAGTTACATGGGGTGTAGAAATTGCATAGCTGAGTTTTGGGAGAATTGTAGACCTCTTTCCCTGGCTGAATTAATGAACCAAGGATGTGGTGCTGCTGTCAGGCAAGTTCTGTGCTCTAACAGTGCAGATGATGGTGTACTTAAGAGTTGGCAGGAGGTTTCACAAGAAATGTTGAATAATTTCTTGAGGCTTCTTGCACAGTTCTCTGTTCATCTACAAGTGACGATAAAATTCCTTTTACATCTTTAATGGTTCAGAGCAGCCTCAAAGCTGGTTTCATGGACCATTCCAGCATAATGGATCAAGCAGTGAAATCTTGCTTTTATGGTACCATCATTCAGAAGAAGTGGTATAACCTACTCACAGACTTTCTCCCTTTCTAATATAGCCATGCACAAAGCAGGTTTTAGTTACTACACATGTAGTAATAAATCAAATAAGGCAATATTCATTCCTTGACCCTAAGGCCCAGCAGCACAGCACTGAGGTCATCCATGTGGAAAAACTCCCCATAACCACCAGAAGAAAAAGGAGGGTAGCTTCATGTAAAGTACCAAGTAACATAGGTTCCTGGTGAGGACGTGACAGAACCATGCCCATGAGAAAGCTAGCTGGTACAGATCACACCATGCCCTGATCTAATGATATGAACATCTCCTGGTCATTATTTCAGCTAATTATAGTCTCTGATTAGAGCATTTGCTTAGATGTAGCTGGTAAGACCTTAAGGTCTAGCCCAGGCTGTCAAGGAGTTCCATACCATACTTTACTGATGTGCAGCACTTTTATACCCGTGAAATCTTTTACAACATTTGAGCTTAAAAATCCCTCTCTATAATCTGAAGAAAGGGAAAGAAGACAAAAAGTAAAATATCTATCAAAGCATGGCTGAACTAGAAGGTCAAAATTGCTTGTTATGTGACTTAAAAGACTAGCACCGTACTCCAACTAAATAAATTGTCCAAGCCCACTCACTCTCCTCATCCCCTGTGGAAGTTTGCCACTTAGTTAAATTTAGCTGGAAGAAATTCTCTTGCAGGCTAGTCTTCATGATTGTATGAAGTCATTCTTTGATTAGGAGTGCAGAGAAAAATCAGGATGAGTATCACCAAAGTAAAAATGGAAACAGAAGTTAGCTTGTGAAATGAGTCATCGAGGCAGAAATATGTAAACTAAAAACAAGAAACCCAGAATAGCTCTTTGTGAGGGAAAATATCGTAGTGGCTGAAATCTATCCATGCAACCATCAGAGTAAACTACAGGAGATTCGACACACTTAGTATCGTATTTGTGAAAGGTTTTGTAAGCGTTAGAAATATTTTTGGAAAAAAATTAAACTAAAATTTCCAGATTTGTTGCAAAATTATAACAATATCTAAAGAATGGTGTAGTAGGTTGACCTTAGCTTGGAGGCCAGGTGCCCATCAAAGCCACTCTGTCATTCTCTTACTGTATTGTACCAGATGTACAGGGGAAATAAGGTATAAAGAAAGACTTGTTGAACAAGATAAAGACAGGGAGATCACTCACCAATTACCATCATGGGCAAAACAGCCTCAACTTGGAAAATTAGTTTAAAATATTACCAACAAAATCATAGTAGGATAATGAGAAGTGAAACACATCCCCCACCCCTCCCTTCTTCCCAAGCACAACTTCACCCACAATTTCTCTCTCTCCTTCCCCTGAGTGGAAGAGGAAGACAAGGAATGAGGGATGTGATCAGTTCATCAACTGTCTCTGCTGCTCCTTCATCCTCAGAGGATGACTCCTCACATTCTTCCCCTGTTCCTGATTCACAGGAGACAATCCTCCATGAACTTCTCCAACATGAGTCCTTCCACAGGCTGTAGCTATTCATGAACTGCTCCAGAGTGTGTTCCTTCCATGGGGTGCAGACCTTCAGTACCAGACTTCTCCGGTTTGGATTCCCCACAGAGTCACAAGTCCTGCCAGAAAACCTGTTCCAGCATGGGGTCCTCTCTCCATGGGGCCTCAGGTCCTTCCAGGAGCCTGCTCCAGCACAGGCTTCTCACAGCCTCCTTCAGGTGCCTCCACCTGCTGTGGTGTGGGTTCTTCCATGGGCTTCAGGGGAATATCTCCTCTACCATCATACTCTGTGAGGTGCAGGACAACAACCTGCCTCACCATGGTCTTTTCCATGAGCTGCAAGGAAATCTCTCTCTCCAGCACCTGGAGCTTTTCCTCCCCCTCCTTCTTCACCTTCTTTGGTGCCTACAGAGTTGTTCCCATCACATATTTTCACTTCTCTGGCTGCAATTACTTTTGGAACTGTGCAGGCTTTTCCCCCCATTCTTAACTATACTATTCCAGAAGTGCTGCCACTGTCACTTCCAGCCTCGGTCTGCAGCATATCCATCTTGGAGCCAGCTGACATTGGCTCTGCTGGACCTAGAGGAAGCTGCTAGCAGTCTCCTGCAGAAGGCACACCTGTAGGTTCCTGGTACATACACCTTACCACAAAAAATCATGTACAAATAGAAAATAAACAAAGGAAACTTTGATCTCTTCCTTATAACAAAGATGTTACAGATCAGACCACAGCCAGCATTTCCTTATGATTTAGCAAGTTATTTTCTCTTCAGATAAAACCTACTATATGCAATAATAACATATGTGATTTTTACACCAGTTAAAAAATCCTTCAGCTATTCACCTTCATGGAACAAGCTTCTTCACTGACTGCTTGACAGGTATAGGTAATTGATGGATCATTCAGGAAATTCCACATGGGCAGACACCATATGCCACAAGGCACACTAATTCCTACACTCGCTTCCTGGCTTCTCTCTACCATCACTTACAAAATTTTGGCAATCCTCAGTGGAAACTGTTGATCTTCAGGAAATTACGTAACTTCCTATAAATTTAGCATCTGCAACGCGTAAACAACAAATGTTGTAGCTATTGCATTGATAATGCAGTCCCACTGTATGCTTTCTTTTAAAGGCAAGTGGTATGGCCATAGATGCCTGTGTAGCACTAAGGAGAATATTCACACTGCTTTGTCATGAAGTCTTTATTCTACATTTTTTGAAAGGTTCAGCTTCCAGGTTACTAGGGAGCTCCCCCTCTGCCACTGCTCTGGATCATTTCTGATCTATTAAATCACTACAAATAGCAAACAGACTGTATCAATATTAGGTGTGTCTGGGTCAAGTTTAAATTACGCAAACAACCCAACCAAACAGACAGCGTCCAGGTTATGTGTTCCTGCTAAACTAGCCCTATTTAAGACAATTCATTTCCATATCCATTGGGAGACTCCTAGCTCAGATTTATGAACAGAGATTTTTGTTGATGCCTTTTCAAAGATCCACCTTCCATAGTGTGGGACTGTGCTGTTGCTTTGCTTTTCAGACTGTCGACAAAAATGAACAACTTTCTTCTAACTGGCAAATATCAGATCTTAAAAAAAAAGAAAAAAACTTTAAAAAGGTAAAAAAAGATCTTACAATCTATCAGGCAGAGAAATCATCAATAAAATCAGTTTTGAGCATTGTCATTTTTATCAGAGAATAAGTCTTTTTTTTTTTTTTTTTTCCATCTGGAGGCTGGTAAACATGAAAGAGAAATTAGTTCAATACAAACTCCAGTGGAGAAACTTTGTTCTTTAGCGCAAGTGCACAAATGATCTTGGGGTTTTCAAAGTCAAAAATAGCATTCTGCAGATAGCCTAAGAAAAGTTACCAAAAAATTACCCAAACTCAATAAGACCCCATAACTCACCTGCATTTAACTAATTCCCAAGTCTTTCTTCACTCTGTAATTCATTAGTTTTGCTTATTAATGTCTGAAGCAGTAGTTGTAGCTGGCAACATTTCTCATCTGGGCCTGTCTCTTGGCCATCTCTACTTCACAGCACATTAGCTTGTACAGATAAAATCGAATCCTTCAGAGCATGTGCTGTCAAGGGCCCAAGTGAATCTAAACCATGTCCAATAACACAGATTCATCTCTGACCTGTAGCTGATAACAAGAGATCTAGAGTCAGATTCCTGTGCCCCTAGGTTAGTTTATTAGTAACAGGTATTTTATTATTGATACCCATGGTTAGTAATAGAATGAAGTTTTCAACCTGTCTGTGTGTGCCTGTGTAAAATTATGGACTGCTTTGGGAAACCTGGCCCTCTGCGCTGCCTGTGTGTGCTGCTGCTTGGGGCTGCAGGCAGCAACATGCCAGCACCATGCACAAAGATCATCGGAGCTCCCTGTAGCCCTGGGACTTGCGAAGGAAAAGAGGGAAGATGACTTACACTTAAGCTTCAACAATGGGCAAAAATTAATCTTTTTTTGAGAGGTCTTATGGTACTTGAAATTCAGGTTCCCTCCTAGGGAGAGCCTTAACCCCGCCTTCTGAAACTCTCTGTGATTGAGGTCTGCGAGGTGGAAAAGCATTGTGAAAAACTAAGGTATTCATCATTCAGGAATCTAAATGTTCCTTTCAAAACGGGTACATAGTAGCCTTCTTCTTCTGATATTGGTGGACATATGTTTTAATGCTTGCATGGGCTACTGTTTAGGAGAATAAGAAAGAATAATCTTAATTCAATGAAAAATACAAAAATTTAGAGGTCTTTTCCATCTTTTAGTTCTAATAAATAGTAAGGATCCCAGAAAGATCCACTGATGTTCAAATAAAGTGCCAAGACTGGAATAAAGCAACCCTGGGGTTTTGTCCTTCCTTGGCGAAACCATGAATAAATTGGTGCTGCAGTTCTCACTTCTTCGTACTTCGTAACAGCTTCAGTGAGGAAAGACGAATTCCCAGGGGAGACTTAGAGGAAGCATACAGTTTTGGGTTTCAAAACAATGCTAATTATTATACAAAGCATTGCTGTTGTGATACATGAGGCACAGGGTATGCCTGGAGGTGACAGAGCACTGCCTGAGTCTTTGGGCAACCTGGTCTAGTGGAAGGTGTCCCTGCCCACAACAGAGGGTCTGGAACTAGATGACGATCTTTGAGCTCCCTTCCAACACAAAGCATTCTATGATTTTGCTTTGAAGAGTTTCTTATGCATTCTTCCAAGTCCAGTCCAGCCCATCCACCTGGTACAAGGTGTTTTCCCACCTGATGCTAATCACCACTTCCACCTCTGCCTCAGCATCGTTGTTTCTCCCACTCTTCTGACTCAGGTATTTTCAGGTACTGATTTGCTTCCAATAACAAGATGGTGCTTGTATTTGTTTTCTTAGTGAAGGAGTAAGCCTTTGAAGAAACAGTGCCTAGTGTGATAGGAACTATTTTCATTAAATTTGACACATTGCAATTTCTTCACTATGTTCATGTGCTTTTTGGCAGTTCCTGAGAGACCAGTGGGTTCTGGGAGCTGGGAACTGGCATTCTGTCCTTGAGTTTTGAAAAAAGGTTTGCTTAGGGACAAAAAGAAGTGCAAACAAAAAAAATTACACATGACTTACTTGATGAATTTCACTCTATCAGGAACTCTGTCTACAACGTTGAGATTTTTGTTACTTCTCTATACTTACAGGGAATGTATAAATAAGCTTCAGTGACCTGAAGCCCTGCCTAAAAAAATAAAAGTCATTCATTATTGCACTCAAGAAAAGTGAAGAGGCTGGACTCTTGGTTTTAAGTTAATTGCAATCAATTCAATATCAGTCTATGAGAAGATTGTTAAAGACAAGATGTTACCTTATTCAATGAGATTCTCCATAGGGACGCTCTTTCAGACACTCCCCTTGATTATCCTTTTCTCTAAGAAATATCTCTTAATGTATATCCTAAAGTTTTCTGTTTGTATTTCAGGCCATTTTTTCTTATCATGTCATCCTCTGAGTATGATCTTCTTTATATTTATTGTTAGTCTGAAGGAAAAACCATGATCATATCCCTCCTGAATCTTCACTGACTATAAATTCAGTTCCTGCCATATTTCCACTTATAACTTTCTCTCTAACACTTTTCTCTTTCCTGTCATGTTTTGTATTTCTTCGGGTGCTCCATTGCCTTCCTAAAGGGTGCCATTCTTTTGCTGAAAAAAACCCTAATTTTTACGAATGACAGAAGAAAATCAGAAAAAAAAAAAAAGACATTTTTTTAAAAGTTCACTTTTTCCTTTACAAAGCCAGAAAGATTAAAGGTAAAATTCTTTAGTATCATTTTCTACCTGTGGCTTTTCCTATTTTTCACCACAAGGAAAGATCATAAATTGCCCAGGAATTATGAAGCTTATAACAGCAGTCACTGTCTATAGCAGCTGTTTCATATTCATTAAGTGTTGGGTTTTTCTTCCAGAATGTTTCTCCAGGTACAAACAAAATATAACAACTATAGAAAATGTTGTGGGAGAAATTGAATATTCCAGGGACAGTCTTTTCAGTGTATCTTTCAAAGATATGTACAGCAAAGGTCTGAAGTAACTTAACATTGCTGTCAACAAAGAGGAAGGTGAGTCTGTATATAAGAAACGAAGTGTTCTCTGTAAAGCTGCTATTTCACACATGCAAATGGATAAATTTGTAGAATGAGCTGCAGATGGAATAATGTTTTCTAACATTTCCCACAGAAACTAGTTTAGTTCCTAATGAGGCTTGGCTAAATTGATAAGTATTGTACTTTTGTCTGCATCATCATTGTTTGACTTGGCAGAATGAGTATCTTTGAGTCTTCTCCTCTTATGCCCTGCATTTTGATGTGAACTTAGTTACTAGCTTTCCCAGTATCTTTATGTCATGGTACAGGCAAACCTCCTCATGAAAACACTGACATTCATCATCTTTGCTCTCACTGAACAGCAGGTTTTCCTTAGCAATATGACAGATATCAGAGGTACCTGGTTTCCATTACTTTTCCCCCTACAGTCCACATTACTACAATGTGATGCGTACATATTTTTATATGAGCTTTGTGCACTGAAAGGTCTTTTGGAGAACCTGTGCTGTTTCTGAGGCCCTTCTGTCTGCTGGGGATAGGAATCTGCTATTATGCCAGGATTTGGGGTTTTTCTTCTCTTCTGTTGTCAAAGGGAATATATGGATGTGGAGCATGAGGATAAACAAAGACTGGATAATTTATAAATCTTGAGCTATTCTTAGTTTCTGATTTCTCTCATCCATAAGAATAAAACAATTTATGACATCATGTTCACGCTAAATTCAAAAAGAAAGAAAGTCAGGACTGAAAACCCCAGTGTTTCTTTTTCTACATCCATAATCCTTTCTCTCCCGCGAGCACTCACGAGGTTCCACAATGTATAACAGCTGACACTGTGTACTTTATTTACCGTATTCTCTTCTGCAGCAACTATCAATTCACCTCCAGAACTCACAAATGGGAGGCACATAATATTTGTCACTTTGATATATAAATACTAACTAATCATGAGGTGAGCTGGAAATATATATCCCTAGACTAGGAAGCCTGGGTACCAAACTAAAACCGAGGAAGTGTCTTAGGTGTTGAGACAAATGACTTTGGATTTGCTATATTATGCTGTACTTTGCCCTGTTATCACAAGTACAAGCCTGACAATGGTGAATCCTCGTACAATGCTTGTGCAATAGAGCAAAATAGCATGAAAATGTGCAGCAGTGGAGAGAGAAAGCAGGTAACACACCAGCAGGCAGGTCCTGTTTCAGCAGTTTCAATAGTAGCCCTTTGACTATTTATAGCAGGGTGTTTACTTTTTAAATATTTTGCAATTTTCTAGTGCTGGCCTTTTTCTGTTGTATTGCTAATACTGATCCTGAATGTACAGTTCACTGATTGCGTCTTAATTACGGGTCAGTAATATATCTATAAAGAGCCTCGATGCTGATTTGAAATAAACCACGTGAAATGAGCAGTTTTCCCCTGCAGCCATCACCATCATTCATGTTATCTTTCCAGGAACAAATGAAGTAAGTTAGTAGTTTTGCCTTTAGTACGGTATGTTGCGGTTAACTCTGGCAGAAGGTAGAGGCCATTTTGTCTAACAAGAAGGGAACTGAAGTTCAGCGCTCCTGTAATTGAGGGATAAGGAACACAACAGCCATGTGGGAGAGCTGCACCCTTCTCAGTTTTCCTGCTCACTTCCTGCAACATCAATAACAGGACTATTTGCTTCTTCAGCCCCTGAAATTCTGAACTTTGTATCCAAATACAATGAAGGTGAGGCAATGCACTTTCCCATGTGTTGCACATGTCCAGAGTCAGGGTGGCACATGGTGGCTTTGAGGCTCTCCAGAGGTGCTGAAACAAAAACCACTGAAATTGAAACATTCACTGACTGCATCATGGCTCCCTGCAATTTGGCCATAAGCATACCAGTATGACAGAGCACAGACAAGTCACCTTCATCTCTTCTCTCTCTGACTTTGATGTGCACTAGTTAAGGATGTGCCTATTTATACATACTTACATTCTTACAGAGAATATAGATACACTCTTTAATCTTGGCACTAACTGTTTTCCCGGTGATCTTGGTTGATAGGAAATGTTTCATTAACTCCTCCAGTAAGTACAGAGACATTGGGCTTCCCAAAAGTATTTGGTTTTTCAGTTTTAAGGGGTTTTTTGATGCATTTCACAGCAGGTAAGAATAAAACAAAATAACGAAGAACTGCTTTTTTTTTTTTTCCAAACTGTGGCTGTGGGAAAGTAATGAGTTTGCTTACTTTAATTCTTTTGACAGTCCTCACTAAAGGGTTCGTTCAGGTATTGCTCGATTGTCAAGAAGATACTGTAGAAATGAGCATGGCCTGTGTGGCTTTGAGAAAGTTTTGTGCTTTGAGAAATGCTGTCATTTGAATTTGAACCAAATGGCTTCATGGGGAAAACATTTCTGCTTCTGCCAGGGAAGACTGCAAACAAACACCATGGCTGAAATTCATCTGAGTATGGAGAAAGCTAATATGTGACTGTGCTCTTCTGAAAGCCTTATGCATAATAGAAAATAACATTTGCAGTCTTCTCTCTTACTCAGTTTTGAATGTCTTAGTTTTTGGAAATATTAATTATGAGGGTGGATTTAAGTGTGCATTCCAGATCCTCACACTTGATCTTTTATTTTTGACTTCAAGTCTGCATGACCCCACAGTGGACTGTGACTCTTGCTGCTTATACATCTATAGTCTCTATAAACAGGACACCAGATGGGAATATGAACCCCGTCAGCAGTGTCCTCACAGCTCAGGAACTCAGAGAGACTAAAATGATGAATCGGTGCTATGTACCGCATGAAGGTAGAGCGTGGGAGGATGACCCCACACATCTCCATGCTCTCTTGGTCCTGGTCAAGGTGACAATCCCACTGACTAGCTAACAGCTGGCAGGAGCTGGGGGCTGTGAAATACCACAAGGTGATATAGACAGATTTCTGACCATGGTAGTGGGCTCAGAATGCTTCATGAGGATTAGGAGTTTAGAGCAGATCACACAGAGAGCCTTAGATGCTGCCTCTCCTCTGCTGAAACTTTTGCATCTGGTGTTTGTCACCCTATATCCAGAGGATAATGCAGTCCCCCCCTACACTCATCTCAGACCCAGAGCATCAGACTGATCATGGCAAAGCATTTGTGATGCAAGGACTCCCAGAAATCCATTTTGCCCATCCTCCTCCTCAGAGAACATGAGACCCGGAGCAACGGGGTTCCTTTCATTAACCATTTATTAATGAGTGTGTCCAGTTGCTGAAGGCACAGGATTCAGTTTTCCATTACCCCTATTTGGCATGGGGAGATGTAGAGAACAATTGGTACTGGAGAGGGCAATAGGTACTAGAGTGTCACTTGTAAACCACAGGTGGAATTACAGCACGTTCTCCATCAGTGATGGTGACAAGGGATGCTGACCTGTTCTGGCAAGTCCCTGACATCCACAGGAAGCAGCTGTGTCATTTATAGAGGAGCTTATAACCAAGGAAGCAAAACTTTTTGAGTCAGTTTCCCTCCAGAAAGTTTTGCACCACATATGTAGTGATGACTTTTTGCCCAAGCAACTAGCCTTAGACTAACTCATAGATACTTCTTTGAATTATTTGTAACAGAGATGGCAAAGACTCAACACAAATCATTCAAATTACTGATCCATTTCCTCTGTGCCCCCAGCACCTGTGTTGAGGTTTTTTCAAGCCAAGAGCCTTCAGACAGTACAGTGACCCTTCAGGTCTTAGAGCAGGAGGTGACTTCTGCTATTGTCCAGGTCAGAATGACAATTGGAAGCCAAGAGCTCAGAGATATCCAGGAACTGTCATAATATTCAATCTTGTGAGCACTGTTCCCTTTTTCCAAAGGTCTAATTCTGATCTGGGTTTCAATAGTTCCATGTCAACAGAAGTCCCGATTTACACCAGTGTTCAAGACCTAAAAATTCACCTTTTACCATATGTCTGTTGAGTGAGAAAACAGGCTGACTGGCACTTTTATTACTACATTCTCCACACCTTGATGAATAAATCCAACACAGCTGTCATTCATGGGACAGCACGACAGCAAAACACAGTGGAGTTTCTCCATGATCATTCTTACTAAAAGAGAAAATGGGGATGGAAAGCAAAAAACTTCAATTTTGCAGAATGCCATTTTCAGTTTGATCCAGAATGTCATTACTATATAACAAATGTGATCTGGCAAGCATCTTCTTCTTAGCAGAAAGGTGAAGTATTTGGGGGGGGCTGAGGATAGTTTAATATCTGTGATAAATCATTTGTAGGAGGTAGAAAAGATGGAAAAAATTGCTACAGAGCTCATGCAGAGAAGCAGGATTGTCTGTGCCTGCTTAGAATTCAGAGCAGAACTTCTGCGTTTGTATTAACACCAGGAGCTTTGAGAGATCACACCTCAGTAGCCAAATTTTGTTCCACATCATAGGAATTTAGCCATCTAAGAATTAAGCTAAATGTGTTAACCATTGTGAAACTTCACTTTCCTCTTTCCTTTTTTTTGTCTTTTGAGAAGAACAAAATAAAACTAATTAACGTCCTGCTAAAGGGATCGCATGAACATCTATGGACCAAAGAACATGGGCCAGTGTGAAGAGAATGTAAATCAAGGCAACTGTGGCAACAAGTCAAATGAATAGAACAGCATTTGACAGCCTGAACTGGAAAAACGCAGCTTGCACCAGCACAGGAGAGCTAGTCTGCTTTGCCATATTCTTAGATTATATAATGAGAGCATAAATAGAAAGACAAGCAGAGGTAACCACAGTCCCAGAATAAATATGAGATCAATGAACCATTCCACACTTAAAAGACCTCACCCAAATGACCTTGGCACATTAAAAGCCAGCAAAGTCTACGCCTTGTGCTAATCTGTAATAAAAAGAACTACAGAGAACTGAATCTGATCAGGGAACAAAACTGTCCTTTACCTTATGTTTATGTCCTCAGTGTCCAGATTATAGGACTAATGTGGCCTTTGCATTGCAGAGTCCTGATTCTTGAATATAAGAGGGAGTAGAAGGTGAAGGCACCCCAAACAGAATATAATCTGTACCTTATTATGCCTTCTAGCCTCAGAGTGCTCTGGTTTTTCTCTCACAAAAAGAATTCCAAGAAACTGAACTCTGATGAATCCTTTACTGGAGATCAACTGTCAAAAGACATGGCAAGTCATAGCTATTTCCACAGCCTGGTGGAGGCATGGATCTGGCTTCGATTCTCTCTGGAGAAGAAAAGTATGTGGTCCCATTTTATACCACCATAACCACTAAATCATTTCCTGAAGCCCCTCATCTACCCATTTTTTAAACACCCCTGGGAACAGTGACTCTATCACCTCCCTGGACAGCTTGTTCCAATGCTTCACCACTCTTTCAGTGAAGAGATTTTTCCTAATACCCAATGAGAAGATATTTCATACCATAGAGAAACCTTGGCTGAGATTCTTCTGAGTTAGTTACTGTAGCCCCTTTCATTTTAGTCACTTGTCCCTCAGAATATGTTCCAAAATCCAGAGCTGGAGCTCCTGAAGGAGGGTGGGGAGGCCCTTTCCACTACATCCTGATCCAAGCTTATCATGTAAGAGATGGCCTTGAGGATCAGCAGCCAAACTCCTGGGCAGGAGGGGAAATGTTGCTGAGCCCCTTGGTGTGCTCAGAGCCATGACAACCCTCTGGGGATTCAACCTCCTGAGATACTCAAGAGCAGCATTCCCCATGTTTGGTTCCCTCTCTTGAGTTTTATCTGCTTTTCTGAGGAAAACCTCCTTCTACTCATAGAGCCAAGGCCAGCCCAGGGCTTGGCATACTCAGGTGCAAAACCCAAGCACTAGTAAGCCCTGTTCTCAACCTCAAGGGATTCAAACAGATCTTCCCTGGGAATATGTGAGGAAACTATCAGGTGGATGAGTTGTTTCTGGAGAGTATCTGAACATCCTGATTAAACCACCTCCTCATCCAGTGATGTCCACATGATATATTGAACAAGAAAAAGAATGCCCAGATAGAAGCTTTAGTCAACAATATAAAGTTTAGACAACTTTGTTATAACCAAGGAAGTCCTGGGACCCTGGTCTGTGTTTATGCAGGAAAAGATTTCTTTTTTTTCTGTTTTTTTTTTTCAAACTAGTAACTAATATAAAATGAGTAAACACTTTTTGGTAGCTAAGACTGGATCCCAGCCTCCCTTTCACTGCATACTTTTTTAGTTTTAATATTACCTTCTGTATAGTACACAAGCTTAAAATAACCAAGAGGTTGGGTTTTTACCTGTCAGACTGACAATAGAAGCAAAATTCTGAATGTGCACAGTCCTATTGAATTGAATGGCATCAGTATTCTCATGCTGATGTCAAATTATAACTGAAGTAAGAGACTGGAACTTGGGGAACAAGGACTGGGATTTGCTGTTTTACCTAGTACCCAGACATCTGCTTATATGTAACCTCCTGAAAATATCCTTTCTTTGAGGAAGAAAAGCATTTTCAGCAGAGGAATATGCTAACGAATGGGCCTGGGGAAATCACTGAGGTGAGTCTGTTCCTGTACAGGTAGTTTGATGAGAAAAGTTAACAGGAATGACCTGCTTGTACGTAGACATTTGCTGCTGGCCAGAAGCAATTCCTATAACCCCCTTCTGCCCCTTAACCTCTTGGGTCTCAGATTCTTTTCAAGATTCAATCTTCCTGATAAAGCAGTTTCTTACTAGAGGAAGAAGGAAGCAATTGGGAAATTCCTGATTATACAGAAAAGCAGGCGTGTGATTCTTCCACCGACTTTGAGCTACTTCACAGAAAAGAGGAGGTTGCTGCTCAACTTCAGCAAGAATTGTGGGCTCAGGTGGTCACCCAGGTACCTGTTTCCCCATGCATTTTCAAAAGGACCTTTGAAAGTCAGATGAAGTCTGAGCAGCTGGGGGTGTGTTGAGCTGTTAACCAGGGCTAACACACAACAGCACTGAGGGAAGCAAGGAAATGGACAGTCCTACTATGTCCTTATATGCAGCTGGGATGTAGCCAAAACATTAATCTGTGCTGAAGAGACAAGAAATATGAGCTGGCTCCACAGTTAAAATCCATCAATGGAAGTCACAGACTTTCCACTTACCATGGAAAACAATGAACAGCCTTTTTTCAAATTCACTTTGAGAGTTTTCCTGATGAATACCCTTCATACAGGTGCTCTTTCATCAGGACATACTCCTGCAAGTTCTTTCTATTCTCACAGTTAGCAGGGTGTTTAAATTTTTTTGTACCAGATCTTTATCCAGAAGAAATTAATGTTGGAAATGTTGTGTCTGGAACATAGGATCATAGAATTGTAGAATGTGTTAGGTTGGAAGGGACCTACAAAGGTCATCTAGTCCAAACCCCATGCAGTAAGCAGAGACATCTTCACTAGATCAGGTAGCTCAGAGCCCCATCAAGCCTGACCCTGAATATCTTCAGGGATGGGGCCTCCACTGCCTCTCTGGGAAACCTATGCCAGTCATCTACCACCCTCATATTGAAGAATTTTTTTCCTAATATCCAACCTAAATCTCCTCGTTTCTAGTTGAAAACTATTGCCCCCCAGCCTATTGCTACATGCCCTTGTGAACAGTTCTTCCTCAGCTTTCTTAGAAGCACCTTTCAGGTATTGGAAGGCTGTTATAAGGTCCTCCCAGAGCCTTTCAAAGTTAAAGCTAAGAAATGTGCTGATAAACTTCACCAGGACCTTTGGGAATGACTCCACCAGGGCCTTTCAAACTTATGCCACGTGTTTTATGAATGTGCATTTCTAAAGCTGTAATTTCTCTTCAGTACTTTCCTAACGCTCTCTCCACTGCACTTCCCCTAATTCTCAAATGTGCTTTGCCTTTTGGCCATCTTGGGCAGAAGAATATTCCATTAAGGGCTGGCAACTTGGAGCCCTCCCAGGATGGCATCGTTCTTGCCCACGCCTCACATATTGCTTAGCAACGCCGAGGAACATTTATCGCACATCCTGCTATTTATGTTTCATGCTTCTCATGTTGACTTTCTCTCCTGCCTCCAAGTTCCTCTGATGGAAGTGCTGTATGTTAGATGCCCCAGTAGTGAAGGACAAAAACAAGAAACCATTCTGTTCCTACAGACTCAGCTGGCAGGTGTTTTCACCTACTGTCACAAGCCTTTTCCTACTTGTTATGGAAAGTTACTGCACCTGGTTGCTATCCAATATACACTCATTGTTTAAGTAATGCTATATTCACAGATAGGAGAATTACAATAAGGATGTTCCCAACCTTCAAAGCTGATAATGATTCACTTAGAGTGTTTTTTAAGATAATAAAGTGTTCCATTTTGTACTTCACTGCCCTATTGGTACGCTCCAAAAGATCTCCTTGCCCTTTGGTGTCTCTCCATGTTACTGGTACAGCAGTATCTCCACACTGCCATTCCATATATGCACTTTTTTCAAGGAGCATAGCTACTCAGAATGACTGGGCAGCAGAAGGTCCAGGAAAACCAGCCCCACTCAGCAAATTCTGGCTTGGGTTTTATAATATTTTTGCTCTTCCTGCTTTTGTGCGTCTAGAGAGCATACAGAAAGCCTAGACTGGCACCATGATGTGCCATGCTACAGTGCAGCAGCTGCAGCATGCATAAAAATAATAAGGTGTAAGATTTTCTGTCTGAGGGGCTTCATATTTTAAATATGTGACTCTGTTTACAGTTGTTTAGAGAGGAGTTCATCAGCTCAGTATAAGTTCAGAATAGAAATTTGCCCTGCTATCCACAAATGAATGTTTTTCAGGGTGGAAGGAGAGAGGAAAGTCTCTTTAATATCCAGGCGGATTGCTGCACAGTGAATTAAAATGTCTAACAAAGAGCAATGGCTATGTATATTCAATATAAATAAGGTGTGGAAACATAGAGGATAATATCAGTGATAGCTGTCTGAAATGCAATGGGCTAGATGCACAGAGGTGTGTGAAAACCTATTTTTGCTCTCATTTCATTTAGCATCTCTCAGATTTCACTTTGGGATTTGGGGCTTCAATCTTATTTTAAAGAACTATTTCTGGAAGCAGCCGAGCTGTGTTCTGGGAACAAATCCCAGCAATTGAACAAGAAAAATAAACTATGACCATATACCTGATGCACTATTTCCATTTTCCTTATGCATTTGACTGGGAGGAAGATGAGAAAGAGCAATTTATGAAAGATTTTGTATGAATGCAAGATAACCATGGGTAGAATAAATATACAATATTGGACACTGTGACTTTAACACAAAAAATCAATTTGGACCTTGATGCAAGAGGAAATAATTTCTGCATGTAGTCAAAACCCACATTTCTAGAGAAGAAAGGAACACTTTGTGGGAGAAGAAATAACTATTATTTTAGAAGAAGGTAATGAAGTAGAGTTGTGAATGTAGGAAATTCCAGGTTAAAATTGTAGAAATTACACTCATAGAAAAATGGGTCAGTTACCACCATTGCAAAACAAATGAAAGCGCAACAGAGGCAAAACAAAACTATCAGGAGATTCAGGAACCTCAATCCCTCACAGAGTTAAGTGCTGTGAATCAGAGTATATGCACACAAGGTTTTTCTGATTTTCTACAGAAATTGCAGTGAAATTAGACATTGTGTCAATGCTGCTTTTTAAGGTTTCAAGGCACATCTAACTGAAATGGCTTTAGAGCACAGGTAAGTCTTTTAGTTGTTTTGGTGATGCCTGGAAAGAATCAACACAGGTCTGAAAGCTAACAGTGGGTCAGTAAGAGAAACATACAGCAAGGGAGAAACTGCCGTAGAAGCCATACAGGAAGCCTCCTCAGCATAAATCTAAATAAGCAGCAACATCCTACTTTGGATGTGAAATAAAGGTGTTGAAAATAACACGGACATAATCACCAGTTAAAGTCAGGTTTTTCCCTTCTGCCAGTGAATGCAGGTACAAATGAGAGGACCAAAGAGGACAACTGTGTTCAAAATGCATTCACTCAGTGGAAGTGGCAGCTCACTCTCATGCAAGGCAGAGATGGTTGCATCCAGAGGGTAAATGTCAATACTTTGATGTCCAGATGGAGATATGAGACAAATGTTGTCTCTCAGGGGTCCATACAGGGACTGGTACTATTTAATACTTTCATCAGTGACATTGACGGTGAGGTTGAGTGCACCCTCAAGAAATTTGCAGATGACACTGAGCTGAGTGGTGTAGTTAACGTACCAGAAGGACAGGATGTCATCCAGAGGGACCTGGGCAAACTGGAGAAGTGGGCCCAGGTGAACCTCATGAGGTTCAAAAAGAACATGTGCAAAATCCTGCTCCTGGGTCGGGGCAATCCTCATCACCAATGCAGGCTGGAAGATGATATGACAGAGAGTAGTCCTGCAGAAAAGGACTTGGGGGTGTTGGGTCAACAAAAGCCAACAATGTGCTTTTGCAGCCCGGAAGGCCAACCATATCCTGGGCTACATCAAAAGGACCACGTCAAGGGAAGTCATTCTCCCCATCTCACTCTCGTGAGACCCCATGTGGAGTACTGTGTCCAGTTCTGGAGTCCCCAAAATCAGATGGAAATGGAACTCTTGGAATGGGTCTAGAGGAGGGCCACAAAGATGATTAGAGGGCTGGAGCATCTCTCCTATGAAGACAGGCTGAGAGGGTTGGGATTTTTCAGCCTGGAGATATGCCTTCCCCTTCCCTCTCCCTTCTTCCCATGCACAATTTCACCCACTATTTTTCTACCTCCTCCCCTCAGTGGCGCAGGGGGATGGGGCATGGGGCTGTGGTCAGTTCACCACACATTGTCTCAGTCCCTCCTTCCTCCTCAGGGAGAGGACTCCTCATACTCGTCCTCTACCCCAGTGTGGGGATCCCTCTCATGGGATACAGTCCTCCATGAACTTCTCTAACATGAGTCCTTCCCATGGGCTACAGTTCTTTATGAACTGCTTCAGCGTGGGTGCCTTCCACAGGGTGCAGACCTTCAGAGACAGATTGTTCCAGCATGGGTCCCCCAAGAGGTCACAAGTCCTACCAGCAAACCTGCTCCAGCACGGGGTCCTCTACAGGACCACAGGTCTAGCATGGACTGCCTATGGGGTCACAGCCTCCTTCAGGTGTCTGCATATGCTCTAGCATGGGGCCTCCATAGACTTAAGATGGAAACTCTACACAATCCTCTATTGGCTGCAGGAGAACACCTTGTCTCACCATGGTCTTCTCCATGGCTGAATGGTAATTTCTGCACTGGCACCTGGAGCACCTCCTCCTCCCCCTTCATCCCATCCAACATGGTCTTGAATGCTGCCAGGGAGGGGACATACACAACTTCTCTGGGAAACCTGTTCCAGTGCATCACCACTCTCATAGGGAATAATTTCTTCCTAATATACAATCTAAATCAGCTTAAAGCCATTCCCCTTTGTCCTGTCACTTCATGTCCTTGTAAAAAAACCCTTTCCATCTTTCCTATAGGCCTCTTCTTGCACTAGAAAGCAGCAATAATGTCTCTCTGTAGCCTTCTCTTCTCCAGGCTCCACAGCCCCAACTCTCGCAGTCTTCATAATCATCTTTCAGGGCAGAAGCTTTCTGAGGTCAAATGCATCCAAAGACAGATAACCCAAGAGTTAAAATTTCAAATACAACTTGGGCTGCTGGAAACTACCACTGATAGCAAAAAACATGTAAAAGCTTTCAGTGAAGTTATTGTACAGCATTTTAACTCAAGTGGGAACCACTGGTAGTCAGAAAATGCAGGTCAAGATGGTACAAGTCTTCAGGTCTCCCAGCCAAATATTGTAAAGAAGCTGATAAACACTTGCTGCTGCAGAAATGTTCTTTCAGAAGACTACAGAAAGTGCAAATTGTTTTTAAGACAGACTCATGGCCTTTTTTTTTTTATCCAGCAGAATTCCAAATATCTGCTGACACCCTCAGGCAAAAAAAGGTAAATTTTCTTTTAGCTTAAGAAAAGTGCACTTCTCTCTCCCTAAAATAACCCCAAACAACAACAAAAACCTTACCTTATCCAAAGTAGCTTAGGAGGAAGAATTTCCTCATTTTACCCAACTGAGCTGCAAAATCATCCAAAAGTTGCTCATCTGTAGTATCATGTGCTCAGGGTTGTGGATAATGGGCCACACCTTTCCTGTTGCAACCACAGAGAAGAGTGAACAACTCTGCAGACACCAAGGTCAGTGAAGAAGGAGGGGGAGGAGGTGCTCCAGGTGCTGGATCGGAGATTCCCCTGCAGTTCATGGTGGAGCAGATATCCACATGCAACCTATGATGGAAGACTGAAATATAATCTATTTGCTTCTTTATCCCTGGTTATTCAGAGATTTTATTTCCTACAATATCTTCTCTTACTAGACAATAAACACTCTTAAAGTGAGAAGAGCTCAGGAGGCCCAAAGCATGCTTTGGGAACTGCTGAAAGCCAGGCAATAGGTGCCATCTTCTCCAGAAGTAAAAGCAAACTGAGAAGCAAAGAGGCAGAATAGCTCCATGTTCCAACAGCAGTGATGGGGCTATGCTGTTCCTGTAATGCTGGTCCTGAGCACCACAATGGTTGGACCATATCCTGGTGATGACCCAGAGTCCTGTTCTCAGCTTCCTGCTACTTATATCATTCTTTCTAAAGTGCCAGCTCTACGTGATTAGGTGAGAATTTAAGCACCTGCTTAAAAATAGGTTTCTTCACTTGCAAAATTAAAAAGAAAAAATAAAAAGGGTGGGTGGGGGTGGGTGGAACTATTTATTCCAGTCTCATTATCTTGAATTTGTTTCCTCCTTCTTGGGTGAGAAATTTTACGCTTCTGAGGCTTGTTTAAACCTTTAGCATCCTCATTTCCGTTTCTTCACTGCTAAAAGGAAACAACACCAGGGACACTGCTCAGTCCTGATACAGGTTTCCTGTGCCATGTGGTTTTCTGGAGGAGATGATTTTCCTCAGAAGGAAACTACCTGTTACTGCATACCACTGTGTACCCAGGCACCACTCAACCCACAATTTCTCTACCTCCTCCCAACAGTGGCACAGGGGGACGGGAAATGGGGGATGTGATCAGTTCATCACACATTGTCTTAGCCACTCCTTCCTCCTCAGGGGAAGGACTCTTCACATTGTTTCCCTGCTCCAGCGTGGGGTCCCTCTCACAACAAAAAGTCCTCCATGAACTTCTCTAACATGAGTTCTTCCCATGGGCTACAGTTCTTCATGAACTGCTCCAGCATGGGTCCCTTCCATGGGATCTTGCCAGAAAACTTGCTTCAGCTTGGGTTCCTCTCTCTTGGGGACCCCAGGTCCTGCCAAGAGCTTGCCCCATTGTGGGCTTCCACAAGGTCACAGCCTCCTTCGGGTGCCTCTATGTGCTCTGGCATGTATCGTCCACGGGCTGCATGTGGATATCTGCTCCACCATGAACTGCAGGGGAATCTCCGCTCCAGCACCTGGAGCACCTCCTCCCCCTCCTTCTTCACTGACCTTGGTGTCTGCAGAGTTGTTCATTCTTCTCTGTGGTTGCAAAAACTACTTCTTCTTTTTTTTTTTTTTTCACTGATGTGCTTTGTCTTGGACAATGGCAGGTCCATCTTGGAACTGACTGGTGTTGACGCTACCAGACCTAGGGGAGCTTCTAACAGTTTCTTGCAGAAGCCACATCTGTACCTTTCCTGCTACCAAAACCTTGCCACATAAACCCAAAACAATCCTAAATGCATGAATTATGACCCCTCCGCTGAGCTGAGATTTGCACCAATTCCTTTGCCAGAAAAGCAGCTACAACAAAGGTGGTTGAGATTTCATCAGAACATAAGGAGTGAGAAACACTTCAGAAGGAAGAAAATCTGAACATTCGCTGTGAACAGGAAGAGGGCTCCAACTGGGAGGACCAGGATCATGGGCATCATTAAGTATCTGCATGAAGTCCAAATGCAGTCTTAGTAGATTTTGCCCATTGCCAATGAAGCATTCAAAGTCAAACGGGATGGCAAGGATAATTATGTCCCTGCAGCTATGATTGATGTGAACCATTTGACTAGACAGCAAGATTTTTCTTGAACTCATAGAGCTGGTAGCAACTATTGAAGGAGGAAACAAGACCAAAAGGTTAGGTCCAAGCTACAATTAGAGGCATAATTTTGCATTGACCTGAATAAATCTCAGTGGTGCAAAAATCAGGCTATTCTCCTGCAGTTGGAGGTCAAATATGGGATCAGTGGGAAAAGAAAAATATGGGAGTATTTTAAGGGAAAGCCCTGAGGGAAAGTGCAGTAGTGCAAAGAATTGCTTGACAACATCCAAGAAATAAATGAACTAAAAAACGGTGGTATGTTTATCTGGAGGGCTCATTTGCTCAGAGAATTTCTTCTTAAAACTTGTGCTCCTTTTACCCAAAGCATGTCTCTGACTCTCGTTAGTTCAGGAAGAAGAGTAGGTCAGTGAGGGAATAAATATAGCAGAGAAAGAGAAAAGAATGAGTAAAACCAAATTTGAAAAGTCAAGCTGAAATCCAAAATGCGGGTTGAAAGGTTAATTGATGCAAATAGCTCAACTGGGGTGCTGCATGTTAAAAACCAGCAATCATGTTGAACAAGGGAATAATCAAGGAAGGACAAAAGAGAAACATACTGGGCCATGGTAAAGGCACAGTTAAACTCACTGATCTAAGTTTAATGCTTTTTCTTGGAGATACATCCCGTGCAAATGTGGTCCAAATATGGAAAATATGATTTGTCACCTTTTTCTAATGAAAACATTTCTGTTGTTCTCATTTTTCTAGAAACAGCTGTTTATACAAGTAGTGTTTGGTTTATATAGCCAATTTTACTCCATTAGCTTCCCCCTAAATATTCCCAAAGCTAAAGGTGAAAACAGCAATGCTGTACAGAGTAGCATTCCTAATTGCCACAGCTCAAGGTCTCAGGATGTGAGTGAACAAAACAACCGCATTCCAGGACTGATTCCTGAATGGACACCAGCTGAAGTGAGAGCCTACAGACCAGCCTCATACATGGACACAGGAAAAAACAGTCGAAAGTTTATTATATTTGAACAGTGTGGTCAGCAGGGCTGTGCACAACTGTCCTGCACTGCAGAGAAAGAACTTCATAGAAGGGAAAGGTTTGAATGTATGCTAAACAAGGCAGCCAGGAATGTTGTACCTGAATAAGTATCTGGCAGTGCCTTTCTGTGATGCACTCGGGCTGCATTCAGTTTCTAAGTGAGGTTTAATTTGGTGCAACCTATCCATAAAGAGACTGAGTTGGCAGAAGTGTGTAAGGAAGTTGTAGCCTTCCCCACTGACATCACTTGGGGCACTCAGCCTGCACCGCATTGTGGAGAGGACACACCAGTATGAAGCTATGGCCTCCTTCTTCTCAGCTCCTGGTTAAAAGGCTTAAGATTCTTCCAGCCTGGGAAATTGCTTCTGTACTTCCCTTGGATATTGCAGAATGACATCCAAGGAATGTGAAGCTAACTTTTTTCTTTCTTTAGCAAACAATCATGCTAAAAGCACTTATACATAGGTCAAGATAAGGTAAACAGTACGACTCCATCAGTGAATGTTTCTATTAAATGAAGATAATTTTCCTAGTAACGGTTATACAGCATCCTCAACATCTCTATTTTCACTGCTTCTGTCATTCTTTTTTTTTTCTTTTTTTTTTCTACCAGTATAAAAAACCCAAGAGACAAAGTAAAAAACCCAAAACAAACCCCATCACACTTCTGACATAACTGGAGCTTTCTGATCCTTATTATGATCAGGGGTTTTGTTTCTTTGCCCCATACATTGTGGTTGGTCCTTAACAGTGGATTGTGCTCTGTCATGGGAGAAGGAGCTTTTAACAGTTTTTAAACTGAAGGAAGCTTCTTGGGAGAGTATTTTTAATCTAAAAAAACTGGACCCTAGTGAAGTTGTTGGGCTTGAAAGAGATGAGATGGGTTGTGTTTTGATGCAAGAAAACAAAGCCTCTGGGAGACAGAGACTGCCAGAGCTCACGTCTTGTCAGAGGTCTGGGATTTATCAGACTATTTGCTGTGGACTTGCTGTATTCAAGAAAATCAGGCTTTGATTTCTATTTATTTCTTAATTAAAGTTTTTCTAGGAAAATCTGCCCCCCAAAATAAGTCACAACATAAAGAAGAAAAGAGCTCACTGTAAAATGACTTATTTCAGGCAACAGCAAATTCCAGGGGAAAAAAAAAAGAAAAAGAAAAATAATAAAGCATCTTTCTCCTTCAGAGCTCAATACAAGTGTTGTGGTTTTTTAAATCTGTCCTGTGGTGACACATGTTTAGCACCCACTTCTGACCTTGGGTACTGGCTTAGGTCTTAGTGCTGTAAGATCTCCAATACTTGAGGATGCCATAGAGCAATACAAGAGAAAGAAAAAGGAAGAAACATGTCACTTCTTTCCCTTTATTTTCTGTAGAGGAAAAAACCCCAACCAACATGCAAGAGGTATCTGATGACTCTGCATGAGTTAAAAAGCTGCCAGTAAAAGGAAAGAAAAAGATCACCCTCAGAGCTCAGAGTGTGCTTTGGCGCAAGGGTTTTTCCCTGGGTTTTTCTTTCTCAGAGAAAGGCAAATAAAACAAAGAAAAACAAGCTTCAGTCTGAGGCTGGTAAACAGACCCATAAATGTGCACATTGCTTCCAAAGCAAGGTGATCAAGGCAAAAAATATTGGCATCATTGAAAACAGATTAGAGGTTGCCCTGGGGGAAGTGGAATATGAGGACTGGACAAACCTTGATGGGCTGAGGGACTTTTACTCATTCCCAGAACAACTATACAGTTTCCTCCTAATAAGCCATTAAGTTGCAGTGCTGAAATTACGTGGTTTCAAGGTCTGAAAGGAGCTATTAGTCTTTTCTCAGTAAACCCAGTAGTAAGTAGACTCAAGACACCTGCCTGAACCAAAGTGTTACTTAATACATTACACAGAGCACTTTTAAAGAGTTTATTCTTTAAAATGGGGAGATGGTAGAATCTCAGTGCACGTAAGCAAGAAAAACAGCTCGATGTGCAAAGTCTCCAAGAGTAAACAGCAAACAAGCAGTTTTCAGTTTATTCTTTCTTGTATAACTCCCACATCAGTAAAACAACCCTGAAAATGAATCAGCAGTATTACCTCCCAGCATCAGCCATCTACTCCCTTATCAAGGGATTGCTGCACGGAGGACATTCTCCTTTCTCCTCTACAGTTAAGAAATGCATCTGTTTTCCTTTCTTTCACACAGAACATACTGCTCTCTATCTTCACCAGGGGGAAAAAAGCTAAAACCAACCAACCAAAAAAAAAACCCCAACCCAAACAACTTAAAAAAACCCAACGCAAACAAAAGCCCCAGTGAAGTCAGAATTTAATTCTCCAGTAACAAATGAGGTTATCAGAGGCTGTTAAGAGAAGAGGCTGGGGATGCTCTGTGGAGAAAAAGTCCCTTAAGTGCCAAACTAACAATTCCATAGAGTCTGTTTTTTGCAAGTTCTGAAAGAAGCTTTATTAAATGATTTATTCTTACTTTAAACACAGCACTTACCTTAGCAGAATCTGGTCGGAAGTTGTCTGCAGCCTGTTTCTAAAAGGACAGCCTTGTGTCAAACCCAAAGTGCAGGAAGAAGAAATGAGGGACTCAGTTCTGTCTGGGCATTTTGAGACCGTTTATTTTGTTTGGGATGTGCTTTCAGCAGCAGAAACAGTTAAGTGTTAATACTGTACTGGGACTAAGTACACAAGCAGGACATTGCCAGCTCTGGTTGCAGCACTGGTGGCAGCAATGTGAAGAATTGTGTGAGTGGGAACAGCGAGTGGGGAGTTGAGTGTAGCTGACAATTCGCTGTGGACCTACTGCTTTTTTGTGATATCTCCAGTTTTGCCTTAAGTATAATTACTGCACAATTACCATCCTGCTTTACTACTTTGGGTGTATCAATTTTCATATCTCCCTGACGTGTAGCAAATCCTATCTTTTTGTAATCTTCAAAGGTCTTCAGTTAGTTCTGCCCTACCTGTCCTTCGTACCTGTTAGCAGTTAGGTTGGCTCCTTCCTTTGCTTTTTGAATGGCTGAATTGTTGATTTAAATACTCTTTCCCACCCCAAGTTCCTTTATGATGCCTTTCCTGCATGAGATAAATATAATTTTTAAAGTTTTAAGCCTGCCAGCTTGTCTGCACCTCAGCCTCATCTCTGAACCCAGGTTGGCTTACATCAGGAGCTGCCACGAGAAACCAAGTGAACTGCTGTGCATTGCCACCAAACCTGTTGACTAGGAACTAAAAGCAAAGTCAATTTATGCTGATGCTTGCCATTACTCTTGTTGCATTAGAATTTTTCACTACTGCTTATTAATAATTTCCTTCTCCTATTATACTTTCTCTGAGGGAAAGTTCTTGGTGCCTGGAGCTAAAGTCCATTGTGCAATGGGATGAGACCTGACTATAGCATGCAAGGAAGGGAAGGGACCTGTATGTTTTGGGCTATTAATGGAACGTTGTGGACTGTGACACTGCCAAACAGTTCTTAGCAGTCACATCCTAGCCATCTACAGGCAAGGGATAGTAGCCTTTATCCTGCCAGGTATCACAGAATTTTGAAGAGGTGGTTATGCTAACATTTTAACATGTTTGTAGCCTAGCCATGTGGAGCTAGTGCCTGTCATTTGCCTCACAGCTTGATCCTCCACAGCTCTGCTGAAAACAAAAGGCAGCTTATTCAGTTTTCCCATACAAGAAGCTCTTCTTTGAAGAGATGCAAAGAGGATTTCACAGTTGTTAAAAAAAGCAATGCTGGGACACTTAATATACCTTCTTTCTAAATTATCTCTGGGTTGCAGAAGGGCTAGAGTATTTGTGCAAGACTATGGTGTGTTGCATCTGCCTGGGAAACTGATTTTCGTAGGTTGTGGGTTCCTTGTGAACTGTACTTTAAAAAACCAATAACCTCACACTTGCCTCTCTCACCGTTCCTACAACCTCAGCTTGCTATTTCTTAATATTCCCCCAGCTGCCACCCACCTCCCTGTGTGCTGTTCTCAAAACATGGTGCTGTTTGGTTGAGGAATAATTCCCAACTTTGTTAACAAGCACACAGATCCTTCTTCTTTCCAGCACCTTCCAGGATGCCACCCAGTTGGAGTGCATGGTCTATTGGGGCAGATGCGGTTGTCAGATGGGAAGGGGAGAAACCATATTTCTGCCAGGCAATAAGGCAGTACCAGAGTCAAGATCTCCCCAGCTCTGTACAACAGGTTGAACCTCTTGTGATCTGTTTTTCATTCCCTGCTTTTTTTAAGACTTCCACTATATTCTTTAGATACTTCCCTTTTCCATATATAAAGCAGGAATAATTATTTCTTCTTTCCTTCCTTCCTTATGAAGATCAACTTGTTAAAGTCTAAGCTGTTGGAGTCTACAGTACTACGGTCATATAGATATTAGAACCCAGATAGACACAGATCAATCATATGTGTTTGGGTTAATGTGGATTTTACTATGCCTTTCAGCTATCAATGATGCCATTGACCACAGGTGCAGTAGGAACCTTTAGAAAATTGGTCTCTACAATACCACATTTTGTCCCATTCTTTTGCCACCATCTCAGAAGCTGAGTGGTGGCAAAAGAAAGGAAGATAACAAAGAGCTGAGTCTCACTCAAGATCCAAGTTTAGACCCTCAGAAAATTTTGAGAGACAGGTTAGAATCTAGCATTGCTAGAAAGATCCATCTTTCCTGTCCAACGCTACTAACCTCTCTACATAATGTTGGTATCTCTCTCAGCAACAGCCACCCAGTCTACATTTTCAGGCTGTAGAACAGGCACAAGGCAGCCAGAGGTTTGCTATCTTTCCTGACAGTGCCAATGTTTCAAATATTTGTGCTGTACTCCATGTAGCTATATCGCTTATCGTGGTAATATTGTTTCCAATGAAATAAGAAGCTGCATGATTCAGAAACCTTCTCTGCAAGGACCTTGAAGAACTGCAAAAGGATGCAGTTTCTGTGTGTTTCCTTTTTAGCAAAGGGTACAAAGTGCAGCATCTTATTGATGCACGTAACTTGATTCATGAGAGCCATCTCATGAATGTGTCAAGTGGGCAGCTCATGGAAGTGCATTTTTTCATATTTTGCTTGTTCTGTTTCATGTTGTTTAGGAGTTGTTAGTGCCTAGTTCTTCAGAATTGCATGTTTTAAACTGAAGCTCCAGCACAGCTTTCAGCTGGGCAAGTTCTGGGTCAATTTGCACTTGTAATCTCATTGAGAACTTGCCAGTGGTCCAGCTGGTAGGAGATTCAAAGACAACTCATAAAGTACTGCTCACCAGACCCATTGGAAGGGTGTGTTCAGATCCTCCTTCCCTTCTTTGTCTCCATACCTACCCCTTACTATAAAGCTTTAGTTTTAGTTCAGTTTGTGGCAGCTGATAAATTTTAATTCCAGATATTCAGTGATTGCTGCCAAGAGGTAACTGTCACATAAGAATTTCAGCGTCTGCAGAACTAGGCCATTAGACCTTTATTTGATAAACAATACTGTTGATTAGCAGGGTTCAGAGAGCCTTTAAATGAAGGGTGTTCGCAACAGAATGTTTGGAATTGGAAAACTGGAGAACGTGTTGATTTTTTTAATTTTTTTTTTTTTAGATGTATTTGAAAATACAATCCAGCATGTGCTAAATTAATGATCACAGGCATGGATCAGATGGTTGGTGCAGGAAAAAGAATCCACGCGCCATGTGCCTGTTTCTGCTGTGATGTGTTGGTAATTAGTTTAAATATATCTGTTGCATCTGTTGATTTTTGGTTCTACTTTTGAGTAATAATCTAATCTGCATCATTATTTTAAAAAGAAAATCATTTAGCTCTGTAGTGCAGCACAATTTATTATAATACTGTAAATAAACCAGAGCAAAGACTGCCCAAGTCCCAGGACTATACTGACATTAATGAATAGGGATGGATAACTCATTTTAACACACACATAAAATATTATTTAAGCTGGCAACCTGCTGGGTTTCTTCATTATATTATAAGCAACCTTTAAGATTATGTAACAGCTGTAAATATAGCACTGAAGCATTCCATGGTTAAGAGAGGATTGACGGAAGCACTGTCTTTCTTAATTATTGAGTTATCAAACCCAGAGTGGCTTTGTTGATCCAGCAGCAGCAGACTTCTGCCCTCCAGTGTAATTCTTGCTTGTTCTGAGCACCACAAAACTGAAGTATGGTCTGAAAAAGAGTGAATTTATCTCCTTCTCCATGATAAACTGAATTTGTTGCTCTTTGTCATATCTGATTGCTTTTTTTGTTTACAAACACTGAGCTAAGCATTGTGTCAGAGCCCGGTTGCCCGTAGAGACCTTAGATCTGCAGTGTTGTCCCTATTTAGGGCAATGCTGAAGCACCTGCTATTGTGTAATCACACACACAGGTGCTTTCCTGAGCTGGAAATAGCTAAATATGCCTGTACTCAAGTGATTTTCACCTTCTAGGCCAGATTGGCTTTGAAAATGTTCTTTTCCATCCTGCTCTAGCAGCAGAACTGTTTCCTCAGTGCTGAAATCTCACAGTCTCAGGCTAATTCCGGCCTGTCTTTAGTTAAACAATTCAGGCCCTACTGCAGGATAGGGTTTTCCACTCTTTTCCTCTGTGCATCTCACAAATGATTAGAGCAACATCAAAAACTAAAAGCTTAGTGATGAATCTAACCAGGACCATACCAAGCCATGGTTCTGTGACCTGACTGTCAGGGAGTTGCAGATTGGGATATGAAATGTTGGATTGCTGCTTAAGCACCCAATGTATTGAAAGACACTATCTAAGAGGACTGTCTTACCCTGCACGCCTTCCTTACGGAGGTGACATCCTCAGAGGTGCAGATACAGGGGTCCTCTGGAAAGAGTCAAAGAGGACAACGCCCTCCCTCCCTTGGGGACTGGCTTGCATCAGAATCCACTCACCAGGTATGTCTCCAATAAACCCAAATGTTTTGCCTTTTTACAGCAAATTGTCCTGCTCCCTTTTTTCTCAAAGAGTCCAAATTACTGGATCATGACAAGGATCCTTCAAGTGGAACTTAAAGGCTGGAGCACAAGCTTAAATGGAACAGCAGCAGGAATATCTTTGTCTGCTGTTAGGATGAGTTTTAAAAGTAGAGCAAAGTTATGGTTGACCTTGATATTTAGGATTTAATCTGTAAAATCAAAATGGACTTGAAATGTTTATTTTAGAAATTAGAACTGTCTTAATTCAAATCATAACGAAGTGTAGGTTTTTCCAAAGAATGAAGAAGGGGAGAAACAAGAGAAATGTGTTCAGAGCACACGGCAGTAGTGAGAACCAGATACACTGAAGAATTGTTTCCCTGAGGACTATGCAGAACTGGTCTCATGTAACTGAGTGGAAATGCCATCTTCCTGAAACGCATAGTCTTAATCAAATGTTTTCCTTTGAAAAATCCATTTTTGGGGAGGGGGCAAAGGAGAAATGGAGTTTCACTTTAAACCTTCATAAAGGTTTAATTTAAGCTATAATTTAAGAACCGAGTCTAAATATAAAAACACATCTGCAGAGTGTGTCAACTTGGGTAAATAGAGTATTTTTTTTTACCTTCACAGTAATAAAGTAGACGTTTCAGTAAGCATGATCGTAAGTTCTACTTCTAAAGCTATTGAAAATTTTATTTGAGTTTGATACTAGGGGGATTTATATTTCTATTAACATTTCACGAGCCAAAACTACTAACTTTCCCAATAGATATTTGATATTCTTGTATTGGCTGGCTAAAATGAAATACTTTCCTCAGTGTTTAAGAACACAGATCAGGAGAAGAACTGATTTTTTTGTGTGGATAGAAAGGAGATTTCATCTGACTTTTATAAATTTAGGACAAAACCAGCAAGCAATCCAACTCACTGCAGTCTCAGCTGCATACTATTTAGATTGTCAGATTCATGGAAAAATAAATCACATTCTGGCTGCCGGATTTATCTTTCCTATAGATTTGAATAATTTAAAAAGAATTCTCAGGGTGCCGTTATATTGTATGGATTTCATGTCATTTTCAAAATTTCATGGTGTGGAAATACCGTATTTGATAGGGAGATGGATCACGAGCTCGTTAGTTGGGAATGGGTCTAGAATGCTTTTGACCCTTGGCAAAACTGCATTGTCATTTCTGGGCACATCAAAGATAGATCTGTTAAATCCCTCAGTTGCAACATCACTGCTTATTGAAAGCAGAAAAAATCCACTCAAAATATTCTCCTCCGTCCAATTTTTAATTTTGTTTCTCTGTCAATAATGCATGTGCACAAGCACCACTGCTACTGTCATGAACTGGGAATAAACCCGGATCTTCCCTCTCTGAAAGCAGAAATCCACACTATTTGAGCAAAAGCAGCAGTTCTGTCACATGCTATTAAGTAACACGCTGCTCTAGTCAGTGTTGCTCACTGTAGGGAAAGCAAATTTGCATGCATTAAACACTGTTTATAATATTGAATATAGAGTGCTAGCGGACAATGTAGAGCCTTCATCTGATCCTTTTTAAAGGGTAAGGATCAAGCATGACATGAAGACAGATTGTAGGTAGCTCTGCTTGCAAGCACGTCTACCTCACTGCTAATTTCTTTGGCTGCGCTAGTCATTAACTGCCATAGCTGTGTTATTCAAAACAAAACAGACTAAAAGGAGCAATTGCAAATGAAATCATTAAATTCACCTCTCTTTTGCCCAATGTTAAGGAGCTAATTGTTCTACATTCATTTACTGATGACCTGTATCTTTGTGTGTGTGTGTGAAGGACGGAAAGCATACTTAAGTACTGCCAATGTGCCTCAGATGATCCAGCAAGAAGATCAAACTGATCCAGCTAAGTGCTTCAGTGGGAAAAGGGAAAGAAAAGCCTGCCTTTTTCTGAAGTATCAAAGTGATGGAATCTCATTTTAGGGGGGAGGCTGTCTTGAAATGCCTGAGAAATAACCCACTGCATTGCTATTCTGTCAGAACAGTCCACTGCTGAAGATACAAAAGTAAAACAAATAAACCCCTTCACTAAGGAGCAAACCGACGTCAATACTGTACGCAGTGTTTGCAAGGTCAACTCCATACTCTCTACAGGCAGGTCTCTTTATAACTGCTGTGTTCAAAACCACAGCTCGCTGCTGATTCCCATGTGCTGGCAGCAGATATTATCACACTGAAACCAAAATAAACAATCGCACCGAGCATTCTTCAAAGGTAGAACTGTATTCTTCAGGGTTAACGCCAGAGAAGACAAAAGTGATCTCAGAAAGGGGGTGAATATTAAAACACATGCTGGTGAAGCTTTGAATATCACTTAGATTTTCTCTCTTCACTCTTCAACCTGGGGAAGAGTCTGGAAGTCACATTGCTTTTTCCGTCACTCTTCCTAAACAATATCCAATTTTCTAGTCCTCATTCATGTTTTCTGTGCCTTTCATTGTATTATTCTTCCATACCTGAACAATTCCAGGTGGCAGAGGAACCAATGAGGAGAGGTGCCGTGCTGGACTTTCTTCTTGTTAACAAGGAGGGCCTGGTGGGAAATGTGAAGCTTAAGGGAAGACTTGGCTGCAGTGACCATGAAATGGTGGCGAGCAAGATCCTGAGGACAGTGAGTAAGGCACACAACAAGATCACTACCATGGACTTTAGCAGGAAAAACTCTGGCCTCTTCTGGGATCTGCTTACTAGAGTACCATGGGACAAAGCCCTTGAGGGAAGAGAGGCCCAAGAAAGCTGTTTGGCATTCAAAGATGACCGCTTCCAAGCTCTGGAGTGATACATACTGAGCAAGAGGAAGTCAGGAAAAAATACCTGGAAGTCTGCATGGATGAAGAAGGAGCTCCTGGACAAACTCCAAGACAAAAAGGAAGCCTACAGAGGGTGGAAGCAAGGACAGGTGCCCTGGGAAGAATACAGAGAAACTGCCTGAGCAGCCAGGGATGAGAACAGGAAAGCTAAAGCCCTCATAGAATTAAATCTGTCCAGGGATGTCAAGGGCAACAAGAGAAGTTTCTATAGGTACATAAGTGATAAAGGAAAACAAGGGAAAAATGTAGGCCCCCCCCAGGATTAAACAGACCTTGTTACCCAGGATACAGAGAAGGCAGAGGTACTCACTGCCTTTTTAACCTTGGTCTTCACCATCAACAGCTCTAGCCATGGAACCCAGGTCACAGAAGGCAAAGGCAGGGACTGGGAGAATTTAGAACCGCCCACTGTAGAAGAAGATCAGGGTTGAGACAATCTAAGGATCCTGAAGGTGCACAAGTCCATGGGACCTGATGAGATGCACCTGTGGGTCCTGGGGGAACTGGCGGATGCAGGGGCTAAGCCACTCTCCATCATATTTGAGAAGCTGTGGCAGTCAGGTGAAGTTCCCACTGACTGGAAAAGAGTAAAGGGAAACATCCCCCATTTTTAAAATAGAAAAAGGGAATAACCAGAGAATTACATGTCATAATTTAGCCCCAGCTGCAACTGAGTACCTCACCCCTGCTCACTCACCTTCCCCTCCCCCCCCAAGAGTGGAATGGGAGACAAAGGCAAACCTTGTGGGTTGGGATAAGGACAGTTTACTGGGACAGCAAAGGGAGAAGGAAATAACAAAACCAAGATTTACAACAAAATATACAAAACTGATGACACACCATGCCATTTCTCACTGAACTGCACAACTCAAGACTGTACAGCTGGGACCCATGTCAAAGCTGGACTGTCCCCAAGCTGTGTGTCCCAGAGCCACTCCTTTGGTTGTTTCCCACCCCACCTTCTGGTCCTATCCTAGCCAAATCCAGGATAGCCCAACAAGATCATGGAGCAGATCCTCCTGGAAACTATGCTCAGGTACATGGAAAGGATGGAGGTGATTTGTGACAGCCAACATGGCTTCAATAAGGGCAAATTGTGCCTGACAAATTCGGTGGCCCTCTATCATGGGCTTACAACACTGGTGGATCAGAGAAGAGTAACTGATGTCATTTATATGGATTTGTGAAAAGAACTGTCCCACATGATATCAATGTCTCTAAATTGGACAGACATGGATTTGATGGATGGACCACTTGGTTGATAAGGAATGGCACTCAAAGAGTTGTGGTCAACAGCTGAATGTCCAAATGGAATGCAGCAACAAGTGGCATTCTAAAGGCATTCTAAAGGGGTTGGTATTGGGACCAGCACTGTTTGACATAGACAGTGGAATTGAGTGCACCCTCAGCAAGTTTGCCAAGAACACCAAGCTGTGTGGTGCAGTCAGCATCCTGGAGAGAAGGCATGGCATCCAGAGGGACCTTGACAGGCTTGGGAGATGGGCTGTGTGAACCACATAAAGTTCAACAAGGCCAAGCACAAGGTCCCAAACTATTCTATGATTCTATATTTCTAAACTGGAAGAGTCTCTTACCATAACTTTTTTAGTTGTCTCCACATGCTTCTTCCCCTTTCAGCCTATGTGAAGAGGAAAAATTGAAATGACGTGCTACCTTAGGATATGTGGACCCCCTATTATGTGTTGGATAACTGTATGTTACCCACAGACACATTCATTCAGTGAATACACAGATTAAAACTGTGTGCGGTTCTGTTTAGCTGACCAAAACCTCACTCTTTACCTTCCCTGTCACCATGGAGAAGGATGAATGATGTTGCCACCCTTAGAGGTATCTGTTCCATGGGAAGGTAACACTGCAACAGGGCTTGACCTTCTTAATGGCTCAAGAAGACAGCTGATCCTCCTACTAGGACATGAATAATCATGTTATGGGAATCAGCCTGAAGCCCTGAACCTTCCCGAGCACATTTTCAAATCAAGGAGAGAATAAATGATTGAGGCAGAGAGCAGATGTTTAAGCTGCATCTGCTTAGTTTGAAAGAGAGAAAGGTGTTTTCCTCTGTTGATATCGATAAGGTTGAGTTGTTTAATTCTCTTATTTAATTGAAAATAAAAGCTGTCTTGAAACACTAGCCTGGAGTTCCGGTGGCACCCACTGGTCTGCTGAGGAGTAGTCACAACAAGCCAACTGCAAGACATTAATTGGGTAGGGCAGAATGGGCAAAACGATCTACCTCTGCTGCATGGAAGAACTCAGTGGACACCTTGACAGTCTTCTTGTCCCATTAAATTAAACTAAATTATATGAAATCACCTCTGAGGTCTAGATGGTAGAACTGTGCACAACAGAGATCTGTCTACACTTTAAATTCTGCACGGAGTTCAGATAAGAGGAGTGTGCCTTTGCAGCAGGGTTTCATTGATGTGTGAGCTGGTATTCTTGTCAGGTTTTCTTTTAAGGATACTTGAATGACTCTATTTTTAGATATTACTGTGATCTTACTTCATCAGGCATCACATGCATAATGCATCATCAGCAACAAAAATTTTAATCATAGCATAAATCAGCCAAAAGATGAGACAAGAATCAAAGCTGAAAATGCTTTGCCTAGGGACCAGAGTAAATGGATTCTGCTTTTTAATCGCTAAATACGGAGAGGCTTTATGGGGGACACTCCCAGATGTGTAGCTGATTGGGGAATGTGTGTTGCATGGTCCCTCAGGTTCAGTCCCAAAACATGAAATATCATCTTTCAATCTGAAGGCAGCTTTCACTTTTACAGTTTTTGTCTAAGAGAAATCGAGACTAGAATTTGGGTCCCTCATCTAAATAATTCAGATAAAGTACAGCTCCTGACTGATGGCAGAAAACCACTTGCTGATCATTCACAAACTCCAAACCAAGGAATTAAAACCTGCAAGGTAATTTCACTGTAGTTCTCCCATGACCCAGCAAGTAAATCCTTCACAGCCACGGGAAGCTCAAATATTTTCAGTTTCATTTCCAGCAGTGAAGAGTAATGATGTGGGACTGTATCCTCTTATTAATGTGCTAAGGAAATAGAATTAAAATCAGATACCTTACAGAACAGCAAATGGTACTGAAAGGGAATGAACAGATCTCTTATTCAGCTGGGAAAGCTTTTTACTGATGGATGGTTTTGTTATGGATGATCCATTTAATCTATCTCAACAGCTTTAAAAACTGGGTCAGGTGTGTTATTTGGGGGGGTGGGGGGTGG
>VZTU01002609.1:0-37582 GCA_013400835.1 Zapornia atra | reverse complement strand
GGGGAAAATTTGGGGGAGAGGGTGTATTCCAGGTTACATGGACATGACAGCACCAGTCATTTTAGATAGAAGAGGCTTGTTTCAACCTCTCTGGGCAGCAGAGGCAGGACCAGTTCATGACATGCTCTGTACAAGAACACCCTGGGCTTGAAAGGAAGCACTCAGGGGTTAGGGTGGCTCTTGCTGCCTAAATAGCTGCTCTAGGTTGGATGGATGAGCCAGATTTAGGCAGTAAGTCAGCAGCTGGACCTCTACATCTTAATGGGACAAATGTCAAGTAAAGTTATCATTTAATCTTAAACCCCTAATGGTAACAGCAGGAATATTCTTTTCCTGACCTCAGTGACTGTTCTTCACGCAGTGTTTTATCTTTTACAGGGAAAAGCTTTCTCCTCCACAACTGCTGCAATCTCGCACAGAGATACAAAAGAAAATCTTTTGTATTTCTCTGGTTCATGGTTCCACTGCATTCTATCTTGTAGTTATCTCTTTCCTTTCATTAAGCCTTTTATTTCTCTTTCCCCTGGGTTATCCATCTCTGCTTCCATAGTATATAATTGAGCTGCTGAATATTCATTATTAGTCCCTAGAGTCACATAAAGATCTCCAGAGCATGATAAAACCCTCCTTGGGTGTGTTTTGGTTAAATTAGAGCCAAAGAACTAAATGGAACTGGGAGATGCAATACCTCCCTTTAGTTTAAAAAGAATTGGAAAGGGAACATTTATCCTTTCATAAGGGAAAGGGGGGAAGGAGAAAGACTTGGGGAGTGTGATGTCATGTTCCCTTCACACCCAAGCCTGACCTTTATTTCCCATAACCCTGCTTAAGTGATAATCACCAGTGGTAGTCATAATGGATGTGCATGGTTGTGATGGTAGCACCCAGCTTAAAGTGGATTCAGGGGAGACAGATAACGACACAGTTGCTAAGGGCTAATTTATAGTAGTGCATCTACCTAACCACAGTGCTGGTCCATGTCCTACTTAAAACAAATGTGGAAAAAAGTAACATCTGTGATCAGCATGCGAATATCTATACGAGTCAACCACCTCTTTTCAGTTGTCTTTACAGACAGGACAAGGGGCAATGGCCTCAAGTTGGAGCACAGGAAGTTCCGCACCAACATGCGGAAGAACTTTCTCACAGTGAGGGTGACAGAGCACTGGGACAGGCTGCCCAGGGAGGTGGTGGAGTCTCCATCTCCGGGGATATTCAAGACCTGTCTGGACGCTTACCTGTGCAACCTGTCCTAGGAAACCTGCCTTGGCAGGGGGGTTGGACTCGATGATCTCTGGAGGTCTTTTCCAACCCCTCCAATTCTGTGAACCTGTGAATTCTGTGAATATTGAGCAGCTCAAGAGCCCTTTGAGGTCTCCTGCACAGCAACAGGATGCACACCAAGATCTTCCCTTAAACAGGGACACTTCTCAAGGTTACTCCTCAAGGTTGAGACATTCCTTGTTGCGATAGATCCTTGGTAAGTGATTAATAGCATGATACATTTGAAATCTTAGCTAACTGATATAAATGATTGATCATTCATATCAATTAATCCTTTAGACATTAATCATTGATCAAGTCTGGGACATGGATTGGATTCAGACACACCTAGACTCCTCTCTAGGAAGAGGTTAGAAAGCGAGGGGAACTTTTGTGAACCTTGTGATTCAACAGTAGGGCCTCCCTCATACAGTTTTTCTGACTATCCTCTATGCAGAAAAGAATCAAATGTACCTGCCTGTGAATCTTGTTAAACCATTGTCACATTTGCTGGTGAACTTTGTTAATTCACTGTTTTATATGAACAAAGTATATTGTTGCTTCTCTCTTACAAGTGAAGTGCCTCACTCTATCTACAACAGGGAGCATGAGGGAAGGAGGGAGGAGGAAGAAAACAGCCCAGCAGCTCACCACAAAGCCACCATGATGTGAAATCCCTTCTGTTCTGACACCATCATGTTCCCTGAGGGTATTGTATCACTGCTTGGTAATGATGTCACAACATACAGATTTTCAAAGCAGCAGGGGTATAAAATTCAAGTAACTAACTTCTTAGGCAGTCAACCATACATGCCAGAAACAAGCCCCCTTCATTAAGCAGAGGAGCAATAGTACTAGCAGAGCTTCAGACAGCCCAGCTATTAATGTTAGAGGAGACTGTATGTGCCTGAGCAAGGCATCGATGCATTATTTCCCTAGTTAGAGGTGTGATTTAGTTCCTTGGGGATCCTGGCCCAACCAGGGCATGATCCTGTAGCAAAGGAAGGCTGCGTGCAGCCCGCTAACCCGCCTGCTTTGAGCCCTGTACCAGCAGGCTTGTTTTCCCTTGCTGGGTACAGAGGCAGCAGGGAGAGCAGCGTTCCCAGAGGGCAGTTCAGAGCATCTGGAGGTCCCATTCTCAGCACTGACTGCTTGACTCATCCCTGATGAACTCCCCATCTGATGCTGCAGCGTATTAGCTGAATAAACAGATCAGCAAAATGTGTCCATTTGGAGAATCGAACCCATCTCTTTTTTCTTGATAAAGTGATATGCATGATAGAGGGATTTGAATGGTTTTGGCTTTATCAAGCAGATGCTATCTTTGATTGTAGTAAATACTCCTCTAATATTCTCGTTTGGAAGGATTTCAGTCTGACCTTTTTATACTTGGCACTATAAGAAATACTTCCCTATGACCGTGGTCGAGACACTAATTAGATTTATGTCAAGGGATATAATGAGTTTTTTAAAGCATGAACAGGAGACAATGAAAGACTCCAGCCTTTCTAGGAAGGTAGAAGGGCATGTTCCTGAGTGAGATATAAATGGGTCAACATTCCCCAAACACTGGATAAAATTGAATCTGATCTTTTCTTCCATTCTCTGTTTCTAGTGATTCTAGTCTTTGCACAGGCCCTTTTCCCCTGTACAGGTTATTTACCCCATCAAGGATCTGTGCAGTCAGCCATTGCATTACATGTGCTGCAGTTATGCTAAATTCACCATGAGGATTTGCAAACAACTTCTTACATTTGTATACATAAAGTCCCATGGTGAAACCGTGCAGTTGCAAATGCAGACATGCAGTATTTACATTCTGAGAAGCAATGATAGGATGTCTCCCTATGATCATCCCTCTCTGTACATACCCAAAGTGATTCATGCAATCACAGAATGGTTGGGTTGAGACCTTAGAGATCATCTAGCCCCAATCTCCTGCCATGACCTGGGACACCCTCCACAATCCCAGGCTGCCCAAAGCCCCATCCAGCCTGGCCTTGAATACTGCCAGGGAGGGGGCAGATGGAACTTCCAGTGTTCCAATTTGGCTTATTGCCTCGTCCTGTCACTGAAAGAGTCTAGCCCCATCCTCTTGAAATCCACCCTTTACATATATATAAGCATAGATGAGATTCCCTCCAGTCTTCTTCAGGCTAAACAGACCCAGCTCTCTCAGTCTGTCCTCATAAGAGAGTCCCTTAATCATCCTGGTAGCCCTGCACTGTACTCTCACCAATAGTTCCCTGTCTTTCTTGAACTGAGGACCCCAGAACTGGACACAATACTCCAGCTGTGGCCTCACGAGGGCAGAGAAGAGGGAAAGGATAACCTCCCTCAACCTGCTCGCCATACTCTTCTTAATACACCCCAGGACAGCAGTGACCTTCTTGGCCGTGAGGGCAGGCTGCTGGCTCACAGAGAGCTTGCTGTCCACCAAGACTCCCAGCAGCTCTGCAGAGATGCTTCCCAGCTGGTCCACCCCTAACCTATATTGGTGACTGGGGTTATTCCTCCCTCGGTGCAAGACCCTGCACTTGCCCTTGTTGAACTTCATTGGGTTCCCCTTCACCCACCTCTCCAGCCTGTCCAGATCCTGCTGAATGGCAGCACAGCCTTCTGGTGTGTTGGCCACTCCTCATGGTTTAGTATCATAAGCACATGCAGTGATGGAACGCTGTTTCCTCATCCAGGTCATTGATGAATATGTAGAATAAGACCAGACCCAGTACTGACCCCTGGGGCACACTGCTAGCTACAGGCCTCCAACTAGACTGTGCTGCTGATCACAAAAACTCTCTAGGTTCTGCCATTTCAGCCTGTTCTCAACCCACCTCACTGTCCACTGATCCAACCCACATTTCCTAGGCCTCCCTACATGGATGTTATGGAGGCAGTGTCAAAAACCTTACTGAAGTCAAGGTAGACATCATCTACGCCTCTCCCCTCATCCACCCAGCTGGTCATGCTGGAGATAGAAAGCTATCACATTGTTCAGGCATGTTTTCTGCTTGGTAAATCTATGTTGACCCCTTCTGTTAACCTTCTGGTTCTCCACATACGTAAAAATAATCACTAGAATGAGCTCTTCTATCATCTTTCCAGGCATGGAGGTGAGGCTGACTGGTCTGTACTTTCTTGGCTCCTCCTTCTTGCCCTTTTTGAAGACTGGAGTGACAATGGCTTTCCTCCAGTCCTCAGGCACCTCTCCTGTTCTCAATGATCTTTCAAAGATGTTAGAGAGTGGCATAGCAACATCTGTCAGCTCCCTGTGCACTACAAAACATCACTGGGCAACCTGTTCCAATGTCTCATGACCTTCAGAATGAAAAATTTCTTCCTAAAATCTAATCTAAATCTCCCTTCCTTCAGCTTATGGCCTGTCACTACACTCCCTGACATACAGCCCCTCCCCATGTTTCCCGTAGGCCCCTTCAGGTACTGGAGGTCTCCCTGGAGCCTTCTCTTCTCCAGGCTGAACAAACCCAGCTCTCTCAGCCTTTCTTCATAGGAGACCTGCTTCAGCCCTCTGACCATCTTCCCGACACTTCAAAGCTGACTGTAATGCTGTAAAAACAATGAAGTTCAGGAGACACTGTCAGTTAAAAAAAAAGTGCACAGTTCTGTTACAAAAGTCATATTAATTGCAAAGCAGTGACTTTCTGATGATAATCTGTCTGTGTGACATTTCATTTCTTGCCTTAGCAAGTTTTCAAAACCAGTATCTTTTAATGAGTCACTGTAATGACTTAAAATTAAATCTGAAAAAGATACTTTCTGTAAAAAGCTACTTTTATTTGGGAACGTGAGATATTGTTCAGGAAATATCAAATATCTATTCTTTGTGTAATGATTTTTTACAAACCCAATGCAAACACTTCCTTCTTAACTTCTGGTTTAATGGAAAATATAAACCCTGTCCCAAGAAAATGTGAGCAGCCCTGAGGAGAAGGACTTGAGGATGTTGGTTGATGAGAAGCTCAACACAAGCCAGTAGTGTTCACTTGCAGCCTAGAAAGTCAACTCTATCCTGAAATCTGCCCCTCTACTCTGCTCTAGTGAAACCCCACCTCAAGTAATGCATCCAGCTCTGGGGTCCTTAGTACAAGAGTGTGTCCTGACAAGGGCCATGAAATTGATCCGAGCGCTTAAGCACCCCTCCTATGATGAAGTGTTCAAGGCCATGTGGGGCAACATGGTCTAGTGGAGGGTATCCCTGCCCATGGCAGGGTGTTGGAACTAGATGAGCTTTGAGGTCCCTTCCAACCCAAACCATTCTGTGATTCTATAAAACAAGTATTGAAGTTGTTACATAAGCAAATAATAAAAGGACAAAACCCGCAAATCCTGAAACTTATGAGTTGGAATCGCACTCAGCCATCAAATCTCTGAATGAGTTATAATTGACTTAGTTTTTTCACCCACATGAAAATAAATAAAGATTATGTTGAGCTATTATTTATAAACTGCTACAAAGGAAGGTATTGTAGAAATGCAATGTGTGGTAAGTCTTCAAGTGTTGCTATAAATAAATAAAAAGATAAGGATTGTGGGGAAAAAAAACCCCCAGATTTCCCCAAATGCTTTGGTCATGGAAAGATGGTTCCGTCACTTTGTCTGATCTTGCTGCACACAGATGGACCTGGTGAATATTTATTTGTTCATGACAAATATTTAAATGCACAGCATTCAGTGCAGGTGTTTCAGAAGGTGGCACTCTGGAGCTGAATCAGGTCTTTCCTGAGTGGCTGAGGAAAAAGAGCAATCTGAAACTCTGACAAGATTTATATTTACAAATTTTCTGAACTATAAAGTGCATTGTGTCTGCCCTGAAGGAGGTCAAGAAAGTATGAAAAATTTAAATAAAAAAGCACAGATACTCAAGTTCCAGTAGCTTCCTATCATTTAAAGCCATGCAATTACTGATCTACTAGCTAGGTGTAGAAGTTAAAGTCCCAACATCCCAGGAATGTTCCAGTTTTCATAATTCAAGTCTGCATAGCTAAACCCCTTCTCCTGGTTAAGGGGACATCATCTGCATGCCACCCATTTCTTGGCCACTTTTAGTACACTTGCTTTGCAGGTTTCCTCTTCCATTTGTGTCTCTGTTTTGAATTTCTTTCTCCATGTGTGTTGTTAACTTAAGCCTTTTTCCATGCTGAGCTTCATTTTGTTATTTTCAGCTCAGCTTTGAATGAGTTAGATTATGCTCATGCTGTACAGCATTGCCAATCTTGTCATGCCATCTGTTTCAAAAATTAGAAAAGAAGTTGAATCCCTTAATGGGATGAAATGACTGTACTTTGCTCTGAGAGTTTTCTTCATGGGTTATGTTTTTTGTTCACTTGTTGATAGTTCCATCCTTTATGGCCCAGTAATTTAAATACCATTATGTTCTCTGCCTTTATGCCTCCCTGAAAGCCTCATTTTGCTAAGACTGCTGACACACTATACAATTCAATTTATTTTGCACTTCCAAACACAAAAGTCTTTACAGGTTTTCTTAAAACTCAAGCACTAATGAAGAACAGAATGTTTTATGAGATATAACTAGATGGCTCTTCTACTGGTATTTAAGCCTGTATAAATTTCTGTGTAGGTTTCAAAAGGAATAAAAGGAAATAATTTTAGTATTCCACTAAAAATGTTTGTCATTTTTACTCAAACTGAACTTTACTCATGTTTCTTTTGTGGATTCAAGTGCTCCAGCCTTCAGTAAATCAGATCTGGGGGATTTCTGAAGACTGAGAAAACATGTGCTCCCCTCCACGGAAAAAAAAAATTGGAAAGCATTCTGAGAATAGCCCAAGAAAAAAAATGAGGGGCACAGCAGGCTAACAAAAATGTGGTTATGGGAATAAGAGTTGTTTCCTCTGTGTGCACATCTGAGCATGAACTTGTTACACATCAGTTAGTCCATCTTCCTGCTCATCTCAGCAGAGTGTCAGTAAAAGCGAAGGTGTAGATCTGCAACAGCTAGACATGATCAGGATCTTTTTTTTTTTTTTTTTTTTTTGCTAAGGCAATGAGCATGTATAATACCAATAAGAAGTATACTTCTGCTAATACAGTCTTACATATGTATCAGTGTGTTTTGCCATTTTTTAAAATAATTACTTAATTTCAGCATTTTTTAGTGCCTGACTTGGACTTTGTTTCTCCAGAGGATGACATTTTCCTCACCCGAGGGAGAACAAGGGAGATAGAGGAGCTGACAGAATCCTTCACGGCATGGGCCTTTCAGCAAACAGACCACCAGGAAATTTTCAAGTCTATAAACAAACAAAAAAACACCACTATTTTTTTCTCTGAGACTGAGTAACAGTTCAACGGGGGCAAGGGATTCAACAAGCTGAAAATTTCAACAGTTGTAGGACATTCATGTAACAGCTGTTGACAGTTTTCTGTTTTAAGCCCAGCTGCAAGCTGCTGTTGATGGGGAATATCAGGTCTTGTAGTCCTCAGTCCCAGCTAACTAGGGTTATCTTCAGCAGTTCAAGACATGGAGCTGTTAGAGGGAGTCCAGAGGAGGGCCATGAAGATGGTCAGAGGGCTGGAGCACCCCTTCTATGGACAGGCTGAAAGAGTTGGGCTTGTTCAGCCTGGAGAGGAGAAGGCTCTGGGGAGACCTTATAGTGGCCTTCTGGTACCTGAAGGGACCTACAGGATAGATGGAGAGGGACTGATTGTCAGGGAGTGTAGTGGCAGGACAAGGGGTAATGTGTTTAAAATAAAATAGGGTACATTTGGATTAGATTTAAGGAATAAATTCTTCACGGTGAGGATGGTGAGGCACTGGCACAGGCTACCCAGAGGAGCTGTGGCAGCACTCCTTCCCAGCAGTGTTCAAGGCCAGGTTGGGCAGGGCTTTGGGCAACCTGGGCTAGAGGAGGGTGTCTCTGTCCAAGGTGGGAGGTTGAAACTAGATGATCTTTCATCATTCTTTAGTTCTGTTCTATGGTAGTTAAATTTATGGGTGTGGATCCATTTTGAGTCAAGTGAACTTACAGGAGTGAAAATACCAAGCTCTTACAGCACCAGCTTCCTTTGTAAATCACTTTTCTTGTATTTATTTCAAAGGCTAAAGTGAGAATTGGAATATAATTGTGTCTATTAGGAAAGAGTACATTACTGCTTTGATTCAAGAAACAGTTTTTCATATTGAATCATTTCTAATAAGAAAACTAATGGTTCCTTCAGCTGATCTCATCTCCTAAGCCCTGAAGTCTTCTCTTCTTTCATAGGCAAACTTCTTGTTTCTGTGGGAGTTTTGATTGCATAAGAACTGCACATGTTTGCAAGACTTGAATTACTTTTATTTTTTTATATTCCTCTTTGAGATTAATTATTTATGTGCACTTTTTAGAAACTTTCAAGTTTGGTGTTACTAATTTAATATGCCTTTTCTTCTCCAGATCCTTCTGATAGTACATTGTTATGCAGCTCAATTCAATGAATAATAAAGTGACATTTTTTTCACTCTAATTAGCTGTCACATTTTTTAATGGCCTATAAAATAAAAAATGACAAAGTGATTTATTTTTCTGAGACAATGACCAAAACTTTAGTACATATACTCTAAACCACTGTTTACCTTTAGAGCATAAATCAGCCTGTGGCACTTTGTTGTATTATCTGCACAAGGCAGTAATGTGATGGCTAATACGCAAAGAATGTTGGATTCCTGCAGTGTCATATGTTTTGGTAACAGAGTAAAATTATGATTATATCAGAGATTTCATGGTAACTAAGAGCATACATTTATGTTTTCCCCACGGCAGGCTCTGTACTGGCAGAAAATAATATTTTACTCTATTCCTTAAGTGAAAGTCAGCATGAAATTCAGTTCTCTAAAAAACTCTGTTGCCATTAGGACTTCCTCAGGAAAATAATGTTATTGTGAGGATCTAGTCAGTCAGGAGGTTGATTGGTTGAAGCATCAGATCCTCAAAGTTCTGCATTCATATTTCTTTCTGAAAGAAACGAGCCATACATGAATCAATTTTCTTCTGAATCTGTGCACTAAGGGTTATTTCTGGATCCTGCCTCCTCATTGTTTGTGTGTTTGTTTGTTTGTTTTTTAATTTTGTCCAAGATGGCTAACTGATTTAAAAGTGTATAAGAGCAGTAAATTGACTGAAAATACTTATTTGTACCAGTCAGTCTGTGATCAACAGAATCACAAGGTTGGAAAAGACTTTTAAGATCATCGAGTCCAACCATTCCTGTCCTAGGTTAAACCATCTCCCGAAGTACCTCACCTATGCTTTTTTTAAACACATCCAGGGATGGTGGTTCAACCACCGCCCTGGGCATCCTGTTCCAGGCCCTGACAACTCTTTCAGTGAAGATTTTTTTCCTAACATCTAATCTGAACCTGCCCTGGCAGAGCTTTGTGCCATTTCCCCTTGTCCTATCTGCTGTCACTTGGCTGAAGAGACCATCTCCCATCTCTCTACAACATCCTTTCAGGTAATTGTAGGCGGTGATAAGGTCATGATGATACCTGTTAACCTTTGCTGTTAGAAGAGAACTTGACAAAATTACACAGAAACAGACAATAGTTAGAAGAGATTCTCACATAGTCCCTATTGACTTCTGAATATTTCTAGGCTTACTAGGTTATATATATTTGTAGGTGTCCTAATCACCATAGATCCTGGTGGGGTTCTTTTACTCCTTAGATTCTAGCAGACTTTAAGCGTTCTCTAACAAAAGCTCCTATTTATTGAGAGAAGGTTTTAATCCTTTAATGTTTGCTGAGGAAAGGTCAGCCCAAAACAAGGATCAATTTTGAAAAAATAATGTTAAAAAAAAAAAAGTGGGCTAACATCATCAGGATGACTGAATTATATAAAATATACAGTTCAATACAAGGCTACCCCCATATTACTTTTTTTGATGGTAGATGAAAAAAGTTAAGAGATTCTTATCTCTGTTCCTTCTATCTCCTTGTTAAAGCCTCTAAATGTGGGTTCCTACCTAGCAGTAGAGGAACTGACTTAAGTTCATTTAAGATGCTGTACTGGTTTCAGCTGGGATGGAGTTACCGCTCTGTATTTTTACTGTATTTTGGATATGTGACCAATATGGTACCGATAACACAGGGATGTTTTTGTTACTGCTCAGCAGGGTTTGCACAGTGTCAAGGCCTTTTCTGCTATCACACTGCTGGGGGTGCATAAGAAGCTGGGAGAGGACACAGCCCGGACTGCTGAACCAAACTGACCAAAGGGATATCCCATACCATATGACATCATGCTCATCAACATAAAGCTAGGGGAACAAGAAGAAAGGGAGTGGGGGTATTTGGAATGAGCATTTGTCTTCCTGAGTATGCATTACTGAATGATGGAGCCCTGCTTTCCTGGAGGTGGCTGAACAGCTGCCTGCGGATGGGAAGTGGGGAATGAATTCCCTGTTATGCTTTGCTTGTGCACACAGTGTTTGCTTTACCTGTTAAACTGTCTTTGCTGCAACTCATAAGTACTCTCACTTTTACTCTTCTGATCCCCTCTCCCATCCCACTGGTGATGTCAACATGTGGAGGTCTCCAGCAGGCAAGCTGCCCGAAGTAGATAGGTCTAACCTGAGGGTAGTAAATGGCAATGTTTTACAGGACATGTGCAGGTAGATTGATCCTGAAGCCTTCAGGGATGGTGGATTAATTGTACTTTTAAAGATTCAGAACACCAACACACCGTGTTACTAGTCCCAAATTCTCACTACATTTCTCAAGGGGGCGTGGAGGAGGGAGGAGAGTAGCTCTGCAAGGATCACACTGCAGAAACCAATCCCATCGGGAGGTGGTGCTGTATGTTCATTTTAGCCTTAAGCTGTAGCTGACACTCAGCGCTGGTTAGGAAAGAGGGGTGGGAGGTGCTACATTCACGGTTGTTACAGTTGAACCACTTCTTTACATGACTGTTACATTACGTTTTGCCCTGTTGCTGCCGACAGAATTTATATTTGTGCATCATGAAGTGTGTATCAGCTGACTCTCACTTGTACTTCACACCCGTTGGGGTTATAAATTCAAGGTGACCCCTAAACCCTTCTTGTCAACTGAAGTGTTCTACACCTTTGATGGCAACTGTTTGTTATTGTCACTGATGAAAAAAATTGAACCTCTGTTACTAAAATTATATTCCATAAGCATCTTGGTCGCTGTTCCATTACAAAAATTACAGAGAGAAAGTTGGTCTTCTGGGATTTAAGTCACTATATTACACATGAAAATTGGAAGTTACTCTTGAAATAAGAAATAATACTTGAAATAATACTCTTGATAAATAATACTCTTGAAATAATACTCTTGATAAGTCAATTGGTCTGGTTTGAACCAATGTCTTGAGTGACATACTGATTAAATTTGTTTCTGTCTTATTTTGCTGAAGACAGGCTCCTAGGACTGGCAAAAGATCAAGAACTATGAGATACAGACTGGTCAGCCTCACCTCAATCTCTGGGAAAAGAATGGAGCAAATAATCCTCAAAACCATCTCTAGATATTCAAAGGACAAGAAGGTGACTGGAATTGTCAGCATGGATTCATGAAATCATGGCTGACCAACCTGATAGCTTTCTAGGGCAAAATGACTAGCTTGGTGGACAAGGTGAAAGCAGTGGCTATCGTTTATCTTGACTTCAGCAAGGCTTTTAACATTGTCTCTTCATTGACAAAAAGATGAAATATTGACTAGATAATGAACAGTCAGATGGAATATAAACTGGCTGATCTGCTGGGCTCAAAGATTTGTCATCAACAGCATAAAGTCAGTCTTGAGGCAAGTCAACAGAGGTGTATCCCAAGGGCCAAGACCATTGATGATCTGGATGATGGGACAGACAGCACTCTCAGCAAATATGCAGGTGATACAAAACTGGAGGAGTGGCTGATACATGAGGGGGTCTTTGAGAATCTGCAGAAATGGGCTGACAGGAATCTCATGAAGAAAGGAAAATGGCAAGACTTGTGCTTTGTGGAGAATAACCCCAAGCATCAATACATTCCAGGAGCCAGCCAGCTGGAAAGCAGCTTGGAGGGAAAGGCCCTGGTGATCCTGGTAAATAGCAAGTTGACCATGACCCAGAAATGAGCCCTCGTGGCAAATTAAAGAAACAATCTCCTGGCTGCTTTACAGAGAGGGTTGCTGAGTCTGATTAAGGGAGGTAAACCTCTCCCTCTACTCATCCCCCATGAGACACATCTGAAGACCTGGGTCTAGCTCATCTATCCAATCAAGTAAGGCACTTAAATTAGCCCTGCAAAGGGTCACAAAGAGACTGGAGCATGTCCTGTGAGGAGAGGCTGAGAGGCCTGTGCCTCTTCATCCTGGAGCACAAAAGGCTCAGGGCCATGTCATCTATGTATTAATACTTGATGGACAAAGGAAAGCCAGAACCAGACTGTTTTCAGAGCTGTCCAGTAACAATAAGCAATGGAAACAAATTGAAATTAGAGGAAGCTTTCTATATGAACAGAAGAAAACTTTTTCCCTGTGAGGATGGTCACACTGTGGAATAGGTTTCCCAGAGAGATTGTGGAGTCTCCATCGTTGGAAATATTCAAAACCTGAATGGACATAGTCCTGAGCAATGTGCTTTAGTTGACCCTGCTTTGAGGAAGAAGGTCAGTTTGGATGATCTCAAGAGATCCTTTCCAACCTCAACAATTACGTCACTTTATGATCATTTTCTATCAGTGCATATATAAAAATGTTGGTCTGTCAGCACCAGTTAGACCTTTCCATGACCCACTCTCTATGAAGTCTCCTTTATTGCAAAATACTGAAGAGCATGATGATGTCAGCTACAAAACAATAGTTTCTGATGTGTAACATAGAAGTTATTTCACTTTTTTCTCAACAATAGGATATGAGTCTTCCAGGTAAAAATGTATGTAACCACCTCGAATAAACAGACTTCAATTGAAATGGTTTTGATGGGGTTTTATGGTGTTGGTTTTTGTTATTTTGTTGGGGTTTTTTTTAATGAAAGACTCAACAGAACTCACATTTGGTTATCTTATTTTCAGAAGTTAATATACTCAGAAGCAGCACATGCAATATTTGCTTTTATATGTGAAATTTCAGACCAGACCTATGCATGATGCTCTTCTTTTTCACACACACAGCAGATTACTGAGCAGCATGTTTTCCTTTTTAGCTGTTAGTACCTGCGGTGGGTTGACCTTGACTGGCCGCCAGATCCCCATTCAGCCACGCTCCCACTCTTCCTTCTCAGCAGAATGAGGGGAGAATATGGGATGAAAATGCTCATGGGTAAAGGTGAAGACAGGGAGATCACTTACCAGTTACCTCTACAGGCAAAACAGACTTGACTTGAGGAAAATCAATTTATTGCAAATTAAACCAGATTCTGACAGTGAGAAACAATACAAACTTTCAAAAAACACTTCCCCCTACAGAGGCTGCCCTGCAGCCCCTGGGCACAGATACCTAGGGAAGTTCCCTACGACCTTCCCTTTTCCCTGCACCGATGCAAATATAGTCTAAATCAATGAGACTGTTCAGCATTTAAGTCAAAGCCCAAGACTTTATAAGACCTGAAGTTTCACTGACTGCCCCTGGCAGTAAGATTTATAATGCATAGAAGTTGCCAAGAGGAAAATAAAGGGAGATGTTTCCTCACCCCACTTCTTCTCAATCAGATACTGAGAAGCAGGTTAAACTTACCAACAGAGTATGAAGTTAAATGGAACGGACTGCAGATCATGTACAGAAAGGAGCTGACTTAACACGCAGCCAACTTGGTTTCACATGAATTATTTTCAGATCAGATTAGTCTCCAAAGAACATGCATATAACATTATTTTCTCTGTTCTTGCTTCAAGATCATTGTCTACTCAGGACATTTACAGATGTCGTTATGACTTCATTAGTGTACTATTTTAAAAAGTACTTTAATTGGGTTATTAAAATGTTCCATTGGGGGCAAAGTGAAGCAGCATGCATTCTGTGCTACAAAATGTGTTTTCTGTAGTTTGTAGTTTGCTTAATTTCAGAACACATGCCTTTTCTGGAAAAGGGGGTTGTTTTGCTCTGTTAAGCCTGTTTAAGCAGCCACAATTAATAAGTGAATTCTTCTAGGTGTCAAGATTGGTTCAAGACCAAATTCTAAGAGGTAAAATTTTTTCGGTTGGGCAGGGGACTGCCCTTGTCTGGCACACAGCTGCCCCCTCACTCCCCTGTCCTCTCTGAACTCAGCACATGAAAGGAACACAGTGACTCAGAAAATCAGAATTCAACGGAAGTGAGGAGCAGTGGACCTCCAAGAATTAAAAATTTACCTAAAATATGAAACAAGAAATAATGGAATGCAAGATTATACTTCGGTGAAAAGCAGGCTGTGCACCAAGGGCTCTGATTTAAAACAACTCATGGCATTTTATTTGTGTGGCAAAGCCCTGACTGCTGGATTCTAGTAATAAAGTTTCACATAGGAAGCTAAGTCTCTGATTGCCATAAATAAAAGCTTGAAATAAGACACAGGTGTAACCATAAGTCTCAAAATATCTGATGGAAATAAGAAAAATCTAATCCTTGTTATTATCGCTTCAATCTTATGATAGATAAGCTGGCCTCACGCTTTGGAAGAAGCAGGAAGAGAAGCAGAACAGATTAGTACATTTTTACTGCTTGGATTGCTGATACTGTGTGTGCCATAACAGGCCAAGATAGCAGGAGGGAGGACAGCCAATTTGCAGTATTATCAGAACATATTGCTCCAGTACAAGTGCTTTGCATCAGTGGAAGTGAATGTTCTTTATAGAGGATGTAACAATTATTAATCCCATTTCAAATATGGGGAACAGGAGAACATCTGCTCTTAAGCACACAGTAGGGCCAGGGCAGAGTCTGAGTCCTGAGCCCCAACTCATGGAGAATGCATTTATATACGGCAGGAGTAGTTTACACAAGCAATATTTTTCAGCCAGCGAACAGGTTTAACAGGAAAAGGTGAATTTGCAAAAAAATGCTCTGATATAAACTTTATTTAGATATGTTTGCTGATCAGAACTGGAGAAAGCAGAAAAATGTTTCTGAAATCTGAGTGTGGCAGCTAAGTATCGATGTCTTGGCATATCCCTAGAGACCTGAAATTAATAGCTATATTTATGTCTGAACTATATTCTGAATCTTAGCAATGGCAAGGGAGATTGTGCATGAACTGAATCATATTGTTATTCTAGTGAGATGCTGTCTTGCTAAAGGAAGAACAGAACTGGGTCAGACCTACCAAAGGCAGAATCTATGTCAGGGAGAGGGTGGCTGTTATCCCTTAATTGTTCCTGAAATTTCAGCCTCCTTCCTTGTGTGCAAACACTAGAGATGCGTTCTGTGAAATGTAAATACTCCAGTACTGGCAACTCTTCCTTGCTTTTTGTCTCTCAGTTCTAATTGCACCTCACAACTTGCAGCATAGTCTCCTGTCTGTCCCTTCCTGTGCTTCCCTTACTCACATCCAATGGCAGTCCCCGAGGGTGGAAGAAGTACTGTGGAGAATGGCTTTGCAGACTCCCTGGTGCTTAAAACCCACTGATGGAAATAAGGACAGGCTTTTGCAGGATCAGTAGTAGAAGTGGGCAATATAAGAAGGGTGCTAATGCCCCCTTCATCCTTTAGGTTCCTCTTACCCCAGCTTCATCGTACTTGAGCTTTCTCTAGTGACAGAAGTTGGGCAAATCTTCTGCAGTGACAGAATATTTCATATAACACTGAACTGTTAGTGCATTGCAAGTGAGGAATCATGTACTGCTCAGCATCTATAATCAAGTGTCCAGTTCACTTCAACAGATGTAACAGTGGGTCTATAACAGTTTATTTTATAAACATACAATTCTACGAAACAGGATTTGTTAGCCCATCCCTCACTGTGCTGAATCAGATTGAAACTTAAGGGGACTTCATGGGTTAGGGGTAAAGCTGTGTAATAGGTCGCCTTTGTGAGATGTTCATCATTTTGAATGTGAAGTCACAATATAGCAGCTTGGATGACATCAGTTACTGGCCTCGATTCTTTCCTCATTTGACTGATAGCCACATGGGAAATTAGGCTTCTACATCAACCAAACAATGTGACTGTTCAGCTGAGATTTTAATTTGTTATGGGAGTCTCCTGGTCTGTTGGGTGTTCTTCCTCAGCAAGGCATGGGGTCGGAATGAAAGTAGGTTATCTTTCCAGGCAGCCATCAGAGCTGGGGACATAGCTAGGTGGAGATGCTGGGGCTGAGACAACATTGAGAAAGCATCACTGAGAAATTTTTCCTAGTCTTCAAGTTCACAGAATCACAGAATCACAAAGTGTAAAAGACCTTTGAGATCATGGAGTCCAACCATACATGTCCTCTACTAAACCATATCCTTAAGCACCTCATCTACCCATCTTTTAAATACATCCAGGGTTGGTGACTCATCCACCTCCCTGAGCAGCCCGTTCTAATGCCTGATAACCCTTCTGGTGGAGAATTTTTTCTTAAAGTCTAATCTAAACCTGCCCAGATGCAGCTTGAGTCCATAACCACAGCTGTTCTCCCAACAACTTTTACCTCATATTCTGCCCCCTACCTTTTCCCTGCCATAACTTAACCCAGCTGATGTTTATCTCATGATATCATGGTTGTCTATTCTCAGGATTAAAGAAACCACTTTTTCAAGGTGTTCTAATCAGATATTTTATCTGTTGTGTGTTTCAAAGTCAAGGACAGTTCTGGGTAAATATTCAAGTTCAAATTGGACACACGGTCACGTAAATCCATTCCTAAAGAATGCTGATTGAATAAAAGCATCCTTGTATGAAGAATCCACATAAACCTCCCATTTCCAGCTGCTTTGGAGAGCCATTCTGAAACTCACTATCAAACCCGAGAGGCTCAAAGTGAGAAGTTGATGCAGTCCTTCCATTTCTCAGTCTTCTTCGAGAAGATGTAAAATTAAGGATGAGCTCTCCATTTCAATTTGGCTCAAGTACAGGTTACTGCCTCTCATTCTGACTTGTTAGTCGAGTTGCTTCTTATCACTATACAGAGTTCCTGTTTCTTCATTTATTTTCATTCCTCCTTTTGCTTTAAGAAGTTTTGCCTTCTGCAAGAAAGCAAAAAGATAATCTGATGCAAGCCAAGTGGAAAGGTATAATTTTATGGACCGCTTCTCTTTGGAATGGGACTGATGAGGTAGGAAGCAGTAAGTCTCTTGTTCAGGTACTGCACCGTAGCTGCAAAGGACAAGAGGCTTTTGCAAACCTGTTCCCCTAAAAAGGTCAAATGAGACAGTCCTTCTTTCAGGATGGCTTTGATTATGTGACAGCAGTGCTTTCTACTTGCTCTCCGAAAGAGTTGTACAACAATACAGGGAATATTGAAACATCTAGCTGATAATAAGTAGAAGCAACATGAAGTGACAGAGTAATCGTCTCAGAAGTTTGTAATCAATGACAAAAAACATCTAAAGGCAGTAGGAGAAGATGCAGGCGGGGTTAATGTTTCACATTTTAAACAATACTAGAAAAAAATGTATATAATTTGCCTTTAATCCTGACATTAAGCATTTTACTGCTAATAAAAAAGTGTTTCACACAGTTGCCTTTCACTTATGGAGCAGGTGTGCAAGTAGCACTTGTAAGCTAAGGACTGTTCTCTCTGCAGTTTGTGTAAATAGGAAGAGCAATGCTGAGGCTGTAGAAGGATGATGCCTGACACCACAGCCCACTTGTGTGGGACCAGAACATGTTTATATTCGCTGGCAGAAGTCAGATTGGACTTTCAAAGCAATGAATCCTTCCAACGCTATCCAAAATGAGCTCCTGCATTTCAACGTAATAGTATTGCCAGTGTAAATAATTCTGAAGATGGCTTAAACTTTAAATATCATGTTAATAAATCTCAAGGGTTACACACATTGACTATGAGCAGTAACTAACCACTTGGTCCTACGCCTGTAGAGAGTAAACCTGGACAGATTTATTTGCAAGTGTATCTATAGTTGCAAGAGATCTGAAGACAGTCAGAAAGTTACCAAAATAGTTCTGAATTACATCACAGCACACTACTTTTTGGTTATAGCCATGGGTTTCTCTCCAGTGCACATCATAAGTTGTGGTTTAAATGACTGATTTTTTTAAAAAAAAATATTTGCTTATTATAAGCAAAGCAAATTGTAGTATTACACCTGTGAGAAACACTTCCAATGACCATTTTTTTTTCCTTTTATGCTAGAGCAAATTCCATTAACCATTAACCATAGTAAGAATGGCCCAACCAGTGTAGAACTTCCATTCTAACAAGCCTCACTCCTTGTGAAATCAGCTTTTCTCTTTTCAAAACCCATAAGCAGACAGTACTGTCATCCACGATTAGTCATACTGATGCAACATATGAGGGAATTATTTTCCAATTGCAGAGTGAATGTCATCACAGCTTCCGGAGAAGCTATCCTGACACATAGACAAGGGAAGGATGGAAGGAATGAGGGAGGGAAAGGTGAGTCTGACAGGTCTGTCTACAAAAATAATTTGACGTTTTAAAGATTTGATTAATGGTAAATGGTAAACAAAGGGAAAAATCAGATGTATCTCACTTTGGCTTTATTATGCACAATCACCAAGGGAATCATTATGTGGTGAATTAGAATCCCACTCCTGTATCTTGACACCACAGAAGCATTTTAAACAGACCTTGTAACGTCATGAAAGATTTTAATAAGGTCCGGAGGAAGAACCGTTAGCTCCAGATGAGCTGCATTTTTCTTCACAGAATACTGACACATCGTATGTTGGGTATTAAAGTCCATTTTGTCTTGGAACCACACATTATAATAATGTGTACAAGGCCTTGCACACCTGTAGTAAAAGTACAGCCCACTGTTAAAGATGTACCAGTTTCAATACCAGTTTCATCAGCCGATTCTGTAAAACCATTTTAGTGGGAGGAAATAGATGACTGCTATTAGAGTAACCTAGTTATCCTTCCATAAATTAAAAATAAGAAAACTCCATGATATTACAATAGTTACAACAGGATATACTACTTCTAGAAATCAGTTGAGATAAAAGTAGACTTTAACTTCCTTGATTCCATTATTCTGAAGATTGAAAACACAACATATAAAGTAAAAAAAAAACCTTCATTCAAAACCCATTCATGTGACAAAACAGGAATGGTGCTTCCCATTGCTATACCTATTTGCTTTCCTCTCCAGATACCAGCAGTTTCTCAACAATACTCTGTAAAGGAAGCAATGAGTTGTTCCTCCTTTTCTGTTCTCCATGCAAAACACCATGATAATTTCTAAACAAGGCAACAAAAGATTCAGATACTTAAGGAGCATGATGCAACTACCTTCTACTCTCTGATCCTTTTACAATTTAAAAAAGTATATAACCATGTGCAGGGCACTCTTGGACTGATTGGAAGGCAAATAGTTGGGAAGAGATCCTGCAGAGTCTATATTTGCTACATTGGATAAAAGGCATTAAGTAGCATAGAATCACAGGTTAGTCACCAGTACGCACCAGCTGCAGACTAATTCTCCCTGCAACTGGCAAAAAGCCAGTGACCTCTGGAAAGGGGAGGAAACAAAATGTTACATAGTTTAATGAGAAGCAAGCACTGCATTGAGCATCCCTGGAGATGCATTCTGAAATTACCACAACAGTCACTTCACTGGAAGCAACACCACTCAAATCATGGATGATTTTCCATATAACTGATACATAGAATCACGGAATATCCTGAGTTGGAAGGGACCCATAAGGATCATCAAGTCCAACTCCTGACTCCACACAGGGCCAGCCAAATCAGAGCATGGGACTCAGACAATCATCCAGATGCTTCTTGAACTCAGACAAGCTCAGTGCTGTGACCACTTCCCTAGGGAGCCTGTGTCAGTGCCCAACCACACTCTCAGTAAAGAGCCTCTTCCTAATATCCAACCTAAACCTCTCCTGTCACAGCTTCATATCGTTCCCTTGGGTTCTATTGCTGGTCACCAAAGAGAGGAGATCAGCACCTGCCCCTTTGCTCCCCCTCATCAAGAAGCCACAGACTGTGATGAGGTCTCCCCTCAGCCTCCTCTTCTCCAGGCTGAACGAACCAAGGAACTTCAGCCGCTCCTCATAACACTTCCCCTCCAGATCCTTCACCACCATTGTTGCCCTCCTCTGGGCACTGTCCAATAGTTACGGTACTCACAATTTATTCATGAGTGCTACTAATACTGTGTAACTTCTGCATCTTTTCTGTGGTTTGTGAATGAAAGGCCAAAGAAAATCAAGTATTACGTCTTGGAATACTCAGCAAGAAACAGAAATTAGGTTGGCCTTAGTCCTGCCCACATTTGTGCTGCAACAGCTAGTGAATGAAATCATTGAATAAAATCTGCTAAAGCCAAAGGAAATACCTTTCAGCAGGATCAAGATTCCTTCCTATTTCCAGTCTTACATTATGAAAAGAACATCTCTAACACTATGATAACAAAGGTTAAAAAAATTAACTGCTGTCATTGCTGCGGGAGTTGGGAACTAGGTTTGAGGATGAGGCACAGCAATTCCTTTCATCAATGACTCTTTGATGGGAGAAAGGAGGCACATGATTATTTTAACTCAAAAGGAATTTGTCTGTTTTATTTTCTTCAATACTGTAAGGATTTGAACTTAGAAGATGAAAAATATATGCAAGCTCTCTCTTCAGAAATTCTGAAGTGTACACATGTTCATAGAATCACAGAATGGGCAGGTTTGGTAGGGACCTCGAAGATCATCAAGTTCCAACCCCCCTGCCATGGACAGGGACACATGTATTGCAAAATAGAGCTTTTATTCCTCAGAAATAAAAAAAAGCTTGTTATTCCTGAAAATAATTTATTCTGCAGGCTACTTCAAAAAAAAAAAACAACAAATATCTCTTTCATTATTTCTTTAGAAAGACATTCATAAAGTCAGCATGAAATAGAAGTAGTTGGAATACAGAAGCAATTCAGAAACACTTGTTTAATCTCAATAATTACCTATTCAGTAGAGACAGGACTGGTTAGAAAGGGCTATAGATATTTTTCTATTTAAAACTTTGAAGAGTTTCCTTAGATGTGCTAAGCAGTATAAATGTTCTATACGTTCTTCTGTCCAAATTGTACCAAGAGAAAGGACAAAATATGGGCAAACAACAGGTAATATTTTCTGCGTAGCAGTCACAGCGGTTGAATGACTTTGAGCTGAACTTTATTCATCCACCTGTACACAGTCTGGCTCACTTCAGTGAACTTCCATATGGCAAGCTGATGTCAGAAACTGACCCTGTCCGTGATTTTCTGAGGAGAATTTCCTGAACTGGTTTTAGCAGTCAGCAGTGTCAAAAATCTGTACTTTAAAACCAAGTTCTCTTCACATTTTCTGTATGCTTTGGGCTTTTTTTAGTCAGATTACATACTATTTAAACATATGCTCACTCCTTCACTCTCTCATTAGGCATCCCTATTAACTTAGAAAAGTGAAATGAATTTGAGAATCCACCTGCTCCCAGAGAGCAAAAAGATAAGGTTCAGGGGATTAAGAAGTATGTGGCAGGACGTGGCATTTGGCTGTGCAAGTTCTCGATTACTTTGGGCAAAATTAATAAATTTCAGTGCCTAAAGAAAAAGAATATGTACGACAGACAGCATCAGACTACTTTACTGACTGCAGTAACCTAGCTTCCAAAGTGCTGGTCTTACTGGTTGCTGCCTTTTTGATCACTTTTGGCCCTAAGGAATTTTGTCTTCAGTGTGACACCTCTTTCGAATCCTTAATGAAGGGCACACAGCTTACAGAATCGGGTTGTAAGCAGCAGGGCTGGCTGGAGAGATGGAGAGCAGATCTGAATCCAGATTCAGATAGTCACAAATGTTACATCAGGGCATGACTTCTTCCCAGGCTACTGAATTCAACACAAACTACATAAGGCAACACCTTTATCACTGTTTTCTATTTATAACTTGGCATATTGGTATAACTAAATGCATGAAAAAGAGGAAGGGAAGGAAAGGGAATGGAAGGGAAAAATACAATGATGATGAAGTTGAGAAATGTCTTTGGTGAGAGCAGCTTTTATCCAGTTTTTCAGCTCTGTAGGCAAAACTAAGCCTGGTGGCAGTGGCAATGTGGGTTAAGTGTAGCTGGCTGGGGATGACTGTAAGAAAACATGAGAAATACATGCAGAGGTGGGAAGACACAGGAGCTGTGAGGCTTTTGGTGAGGGATAGTGAGTGATGCCAGCATGATAGAGAAGGGCACAGGATCTGCCTCCACCCACCCTTCATCTCTACTACAATTTCCCATGCTTACTCTCTCTCCCCTTGCTTTAGTTCCCCTGAACTGTGGGGCTCGCCATCTCTCCCATAATCCACAAACCATATCTTGCCCTTAAATTGTTTCACCTTTTTCCACTCCTCTCCACCCATGTGTCTGCAGAAGGATTAAGAAAGGAAAAGATGGACTTTAGACCTAGGAGACAGGACAGTACTGGGAAATCACTGGAGGTACTGGAAATGAGTGGGTAGCTATTGGCACTGACTGCTTCTGCAAGGAGATATTTCATATCACTGCAGCAATTTCCCTCCTAGTCAAATAATCCAGAAAAAAAAGAAAATTTTCTGCATTGCAAACTCTCTGTCCCAAACCTTAATCTCTCTGTGCCTTAGTTCAAACAAGGTAAAAGTCTCTCACCTACTCGTCTCAAAAAGGTGCTGTGTAAAGCAAATTAGCACATTAGATTTTGTGAGGCACTTGCGTAAGGACTGATGGGCATTAAGGCAAAAGTCCACAAAGAAATTAAGTTTCAAAAGCAAAATCTGAAGGGTAGTAAACACTCCACTGGGACACACACTGAACAGTGATAAGCAAACAAATCAGAGAATAGTTCCTCATTTGGTAAATGCTAATTGGTATGTACCTAAAATGTGGCAGAAGTCCAAATGGAAGCAAATGCATATGATCAGGTATCTGCACTGCAAAACTCTGTGCTTGAATCTGAGGGAACAAAATAAGTAGGCACACGCCACCTCCTGGCATTTCTTTACTACAACTCAGCAATTTATTTATGTATTTCCCACATTGTAAATGTGCAGAAAAGTGCAGATCTGACGTATGTGCCAAATAATTATGACTGGAAGCAAATAATAATTTTTTTAAAAATCTATTATTGTTACTTTCAAAATTAAATCTACTGGGGGGTTTGCTCCATATAGCATTACTTCAAAACTGACCTAAAAATACAGAATGTATTATGACATTATGAACCAGCTGAACAAATGGTTTTGGACTTAGCTGAAGTCAGAGGGGAAGCAATTTATTCTTTTTTTTTTTTTTTTTAAAATGAAAGTATGTGAGCTAATCCAAGTAATTTGTTAGCTACCTCTAACCTCCATATTTAAAATAGTCACCGTTTTACCTCCCTACCATTTCCTATGACAACATAACAGTTTTTCAGATCATGATTTTATGCCCATTTCCCCTAAACATATTCCTGCCTAATGTTTTTATTTATTTCTTTCTATTTGCTTGGAAATATTTTTAACATCCTAAAACAGTAGTCCAATTGGCATTATGTCAGGACAACTCAATTCATTTCAGATTAATCCTGCCAGTTCACACAAGCTGAGAATCTGACCCACTGTGATAGGAAATTAAGTCTTTTTTTTTCTCAGCAGAGGCTCTCGCCCACAGGCCTCTGAGAAGCTTCCTTGGTTATTTTAATGGATGTGACATGTCTTTGTGCAGAAGTTATTAACTGGAAAAACATAAATAATCATTTTTTCTGTGGTCAGTGCAACTAATAAAACCCATGGGTTTGCATCCCACATACCCACACTTCCACTGCAACAATCCCAACTCCTCTCTTATTTTCATCACAAATTTGTTCATCCCCTAATTTCAGTAGCCCCTCCATAGTCTCCCACTGCCATCTGGGAAGAAAGAAGCACATGTCAGGCCTGGCTTGGTGGTGTATCTGTGCTGACTGTTGGTTGTATCATGCACAGCATGCCCGAGCAGAATTAAAAGCTGTAGGGTTGATGCGATGCCTTTTCCTCTCAGTGAGGTCACTAACTCGGTTCTCTTTGCCTAACCTTTTACCGATTTCCACAAAACCTCTAGAACCATTTTACCTGTGGGACTTCTATTTGTGTCTACCCGTGGTTGAAAATGGCCTGCTGGTTCCCAAGTTATTATAAACTGAGCACTGGGGGTGAAAAAAACTTTAGAAAACAAGGGGAAAAAAAAAATCCCTGGAACCTAATGTGCATTATTTGCTATCAGTACTTTAAAAGACACAGAATTAATAATCTTTGCAGCAAACTGGAGTACAGTCATTCTTTTCTTGCAGGTTTTAATTGATTCTTGGAAAAAAAAAAACCTGAAACTAAAAATGGAAGAGAATAATTTTGATATTATTCTCCTACAATACAGCAGAGGGAGAAGAACGCTTCAAGTGAAGGTATACAGAATATGATGAGGTACGTCACCAGCTCAGTGGAATGCATTGGGAACATGACTAATACGTAACATTACTATTTGTAGGATGAAAACCTGTAGTGTGATCAGTCAGGAGCCATACACATAGCTAGCTCTCTTTTCAGTAATCAGAGTTTCACATCCCGTATTTGAGATATGACATCGACACCCACTCTGTATTGGTGAAAGTTCTGGACTTCATTCCCCTTCTGCCTGCAGATGGACAAATAAGTTAAGATTTTAATAGCAGAGACCTCATTTAAATATGGTATTGTAAACCTATTCATGGGGAAATGGCCAGCCCCTTTTCAGTGGTCTGTGCAGACAGGACAAGGGACGATGGCCTCAAGTTAGAGTATAGGAAGTTCCGCACCAATATGCGGAAGAACTTTTACACAGGGAGGGTGACAGAGCACTGGGACAGGCTGCCCAGGGAGGTGGTGGAGTTTCCTTCTCTGGAGATATTCAAGACCCGTCTGGACTCCTATCTGTGCAATAGGATCTAGTGAGCCTGCTTTGGCAGGGGGGTTGAACCCGATGACCTCTCAAGGTCCCTTCCAACCCCTATGATTCTATGATTCTATGATCTTCTTGTAAACCTATTCATCTTATAGAAACGCTACCAACCCTAAAAATAACACCTATCAAAATTGCTCCAGTATGCCAGAAAAATTATAGCCAGACACTCCTGATGCCAGAGGAAAAGATGACAAGTACATAATCCAATGGAATGTCTCCTTTTCAGCTTGAAGAAACTTGTTGTAAGGTCTCTTTGACTTTAGGACAATTAATGAGTTAAGAATAATGCATCTGTGAATCACAAATTATTTTTTGTTCTTAAATATGTATGTGTGTGTATATATATATATACATTGTGTGAGAACTTTTTGTACATATTAGAGGATTCTGTAATATTGACATCTTTAATTTTGATTTGAATTTATTCTCTGAGTACATATGGCCATAGTTATGAAAAGTATTTGGGCATTTTGGATGCAGCTTTAAGATTCTTGCTCTGAGACATCTGCAAGACACTAACTTTTCTGACAGCAGCTGCTCAGCACTTTCTGAGAATTTATAAAAAAAAATGTAATCATTCCAATCTATTTTTGCTGTCCCCCTGACAGCTGTCTTCCTCGTGAGGATAGCTGTCACTGAGAACTCTCACTTGAGAAGAGACTGGGAAAAAAAAAAAGAAAGATCTACCAGGAACTACTAGAAGGTTTGGGGGCAAAATTGGCACGAACTCTCTGCTCTGCTTTCAGGGCTGGTGAATATCGTCAGTTTGCATCCTGCCAAAATGAACAATGATGGAGTAAATGTCTTAGCCAAGGCCCTGAGGATCTGATCTCTGCTGTCTACTTTATACTCTGCTTGTTAGAGACATGTTCTACCATCAAATACATTTGGAAGTTTGTAAAATACTGTAATTATCATCCATGCATAGAATCAACCACATACATATGAGGTTTACATTTGACCCTGTCCCAAATGACAACCTTGTTTCTAAATTGGACAGACATGGATTCAGCAGATGGATCACTTGGTGGGTGAGGAATTGGCTGGATGGTCACACTCAAAAAGTTGTGAGCAACAGCTCAGTAATCAAGGGGAGACCAGTGATAAGTGGTGTTTTGCAGGGGTTGGTACTGGGGCCAGCACTATTCAACATCTTTGTAAGAAACATGGATGATGGGATCGAGTGCACCCTCAGCAAGTTTGCTGACAACACCAAACTGTGTGGTGAGGTCAACATGCTGGAGGGAAGGGACAGCATCCAGGGAGACCTTGACAGGCTTGAGAGATGTGCTATGTGAATCGCATGAAGTTCAACAAGGCCAAGCATAAGGTCCTGCACATGGGTCAGCACAATCCCAAGAACAACTACAGACTGGGGGGAGAGTGGATTGAGAGCAGCCCTGCCTAAGAAGGACTTGGGGCTGTTGGTGGATAAGGTCAACATGAGACAGCATCATGAACTTAAAGCCCAGAAAATGAACCACATCCTGGGCTGCATCAAAAGAAGCATGACTAGTCAGTCAAGGGAGGTTATTCTTCCCCTCTACTCTTGTGGGACAAAACCTAGAGTACTGCGCCCACCTCTGGGGTCCCCAGTACAAGACAGACATGGATCTGTTGGAGAGAGTCCAGAGGAGGACCACAAAGCTGATCAGAGAGGTGGGGCACCTCTGCTATGAAGACAGCCTGAGAGTTGGTGTTGATCAGTCTGCGGAAGAGAACGCTCCAGGGAGACCTTACTGCAGCCTTCTAGTACCTGAAGGGGCTACATGAAAGCTGGAGAGGGACTGTTTTCAAGGGCGTGGAGTGACAGAACAAGGGGGAATGAGTTTAAACTGAAAGAGTGTACATTTAGATTAGTTTCAAGGAAGAAATTCTTCACTGTGAGGGAGATGAGGCCCTGGCACAGGCAGCCCAGAAAAGCTGTGGCTGCCCCCTCCCTTGCAGTGTTCAAGGCCAGGCTGGATGGGGCTTTGGGCAGCCTGGGCTAGTGGAGGGTGTCACTGCCCATGGCAGGAGGGTTGGAACTAGACGATCTCTGAGGTTCCTTCCAACCCAAATCATTCTGTGATTGTATGATTTCATGAGACTGCTAAAATATGCCACCAAATAAGTATTAGTAAAATGATTATTTAATTGGCAAGTGATTATAAAAAGAAAAATATTTCAATGAAATTACTCTGGGTTTCTTTTATGGGGAGATGCGTAAGCCAAGGAGTCATTGCTATGAAAAGGGCTGTTTTCTCACTTCTGAAAACCACAATTAGTTGCTATAATTGATTTTTATAACACAGCGGTGAGGAGATGTAAATCACTCACTAATCCAGCCTTTACTCACTCCTGTTGATGAGGGCTGTACATTTCTTCATCTATTCTTCTCTACCTGCAACATTTTAAACTGTATCTTTCCTACACAAGCGTAAAAATAACATTAACTTTGTCATTCCCGCATTATATTCTGGTTAAGGCACATTAATTCCTTTGGGATTTTTTTCCTTTTTTTTTCATTCCTTTTTCTTTTAAATTCCTTGAAAAGAGCTCAACTCTCAGACCATCTAAAGCTAACTAAACATTCCTGTTACCCTTCTGAACTTCCCCTTGTATTTCAAACTAAGGCACTTTGTGCTGCTTACTGCAGACACTGAATATTTGATCGTACTTTTATGTGAATTAGTAATCTAATTAGAAAAACAGAATGGCCACTGCCAGGTTACAGCCTGTTCTTGGCCACAAAACAGGACATTTCTGTCTCACACCTTAGATATTTCTCACGTGTAAGCTAGATTATCACATCTTTTAAAAGGCTGCACAGGTGTGGATCCACACATGTACGAGCCATTGCTCCCAAAGTCTTACAAGATGTTCAAGCAAAACTGTACAGTCTGCTTAGATGGGCTCGGGGTGAGGGGAAGTAAACCCAAGCAGTTTGGCTGCAAATTAGCCATGCAGCAATTTCATACAGGCATAATTAAGCACTTTTATTAATCTTACGTGGTAGTTTGATTGTTACCCTATATGTGGTCGAAGGATAAGGTCCATCTTTCATTGCTAATAAATGAAAAATTGGTGTTGGACAGAAAGGTGGGTAGATAGGATACTCTTCTGATGTTCTCGTAGAAAGAATTTCGGTATTACACACTCTGAGAGAAAGACTCTCAAATGCAAGGGTTTAGAATAATAGTAATAATAATAGTGATAATAATAGTAATAATAATAATAATAGTTATTATTATTATTAATTTATTTAAAACCCCACGTGCATTCAATATGCCACTAGTGCAGGTTTCATGGACACAATGGAGAAATGCACTATTGCAGTTTAGAAGTACGACCACACATCACAGCCACGAGAGTCACAAAGTGCACCACTGCCAACACAGCAGTCACAACATGCAGCATTACCGCCCGCGACAGAGTCACCTCACTCACCGTCACCGCCCGTGGGCAAGTCACAAAGGTCAATGTCACAGCCCCAGCAGGCCCATGGAACACACTGTCACAGCTCACATGCACGCTAAATACTACACGGGTGTGAGTCGATCACCCGGGACTACAAACTGAAAGCGTATCAAATATTCACTCACCCATCTCTCCAGGTCAGGGCTCTCTGTACGTTCCCTCAGCATCCTGGCCAAGGGGCGAGGGGCTCCTCACAGAGTTGGAGAAGCGGCCCCCCCCTCTCAGATGGAATCCCAGGGGTTTTATGTCTTTGATCTCCGTGACAGTGGGTGGGACTGTGCCGGACAATGACACCTTCCATGTTTGCCATTAGCAGTGTCCCCCTTATCTTACGCCTGACCTGTTGCACATCTCTGCATTGTCTGGGCCCACTGAAGCCAAATGGGGACCCTCGGACTTGCCTTTATCTCACTGTCAGGGAGCTGAATAGCGGCTTGATTGGCACTCAGGGCATGGTCAAGGCTCAACCCAGGTTTCAGTTGGTTGAATTATGCAGCGCTGCCCTGTCCAGTCTGGGTTTACCGGACAACTCAAGTCTGAGCTATCTACACAGCTCCCCGTGAGTTGTCTCGGCTGAGATGGGGCCTCAAAGCAATCCAAGGCTAGTTCGCTTTTACAGCCCCCCACGAGTTGCCCTGTTTACCAAAACCTGTTCGTGGAACTCTGAGCCAGAGGATCCCTACACACACGTCATTTGGTACCCATTACATAACACGTAAGGGAGTTCGGAGAGGTCAACACCTACATATTCACAGACCACAGCTGTTTGCTTGGTTCTGAAATTGGATTAGGGATACAGTTGCTTCAAACAGCCCCACTACAATTACACTAAAGGCTTTACTGACTTTAATTTAGTATTAGACATCACGTGGTTTATGTAATAATGTCATAACAGAAGACTGCTTTAAAACATATCAGCTCTCTGCAAACAAACCTCAATCCCAACAATATTTATTCCATGATTGGAGCTTTTAAAGTCTACTCTGTATTCACAGATATCTGTAACATGGTAACAATGTAGGAAAACAATTTAAAAAACCTCAGGGAATAGAAGGTATTCCTCACAGACAACTGAAACTTTGTTTTGAAACTGCTTTAATGTTTCTTAAACTGAAAGAAAAATAGAGAAATGCTATTCAGTGTTACATCTTTGAGTACTGGCTGACTGCACACCAAACTGTCTTCCTGCTTGTCTCATTCAGACAAGTAGTAAGAACTAGTAGCTGCACTATTTGCCAGCATTTTCCGGAAACCATATGGCATGGCAAGTATGCTGGAGCCTGCAGACCCTTATGTACAGCTAAGAGAAAAATAAAATAAATACTTCAAATGAAACTCTTCACTGAACAGAGCAGGCCATGTATAGCTGATGGTGGGAAAAACAAGCTTTGAAATAAAGCTGCATCTGACATTTGTTGAGACCATGATAATGAATTTGTGTTTTCAGCTGATTTCCAGCAAAATTCATTAAAACTTTCTCCCAGATTTCTAAAAAGAACTAGGAGGATTATCACCAGGTATACTTAAAGGACAAAGGAAAAACAGAGCTCTATGGAACATCTCAGTGCTGACCACTGTTGGATGAAACATTGATAATGTTAATTGTGTAGATCCAGGCCTGGAGGTTGGTGGCCCTGCCTGTGGCAGGGGGGTTGGAACTCTATGATCCTTGGGGTCCCTTCTAACCCAGACCATTCTGTGATTCTGTGAATAAACTGCACTCTTATCCCAGCAGGTTTATGCTTTACAGGCAGTGACTGGTTGGTTACCTGTACGTATGGAAGACAGGCTGTTCACTTTTTGTTATTACTTTCATGACATTTGGCCCCAAGAATTCAAAGCCATAAACTGTATTTCAGAAACCACATAAATAAATAAGAACTCTAGTTCTTAACACCACCAGTAGCACCCACATGGGACAGCCTTGCCAATTTTCCCACATTAACATATGTTTTGGATACTGCTGAAAACTGCGAGACACGGAGACATTTTACCTCCCTGGTTTCGCATTTTTAGATTCCTTTCAAGGAAAACAAGTGAGAAATAATGACTCTGTTTCTACTAGTGGTGACAGGAAGGAAAATGGATTAAAAGAGCATGAGAAAATTAAATGCTAGTTTTTCACCAGAAGTAACGTAAGTAGACTCTAAGTCAATGAAATACATAAATGTGGAGAATACCTTAGACTCATCCACCTAACTTGGCAGTCAGACTGGCATAACTTCCTTCAACTATCTACAACAGGAATAAAACTTTCCAGTTTTCCCTTTGCCTGTCTAGAAAATCAGGCCTCAAAGACGCCAGACTTTGAAATGGGTAGTATTATTTAAAGGCGAACAGATTAAGCGATTATGGTGCCCTTGGATCAGTAGCTGTTTCATGTGATTTCCTTTCGGGTTATGCAGGTGCACCAGAACACTGGTATCAGCTGAGGCCCCAAGCTCAGCTTGCCCAGGCTGACCCTTCCTCCATCCCTGGGTGACTGGAGCAGAGCAGAACCGCAGCTCCTTCCTGCAGACTAATGGCAGAAATGGACAGCCAGGCCAAAGATCTTGTGCCAACAGACTGGCTTAGGCTCCAACTTTGACTGCGCACCGTCTGAAGAAAGAAATGCCGGTTTTCCTCTCGGAAATGCCATCATCCTCCGCAGAAACCACCACCACTCCTCACACACATCACCCGCCCGGGCCGCCACTACAGGAAGGTGGAGGCGGATTTAGCGGCAGCGGAACCGATTCTCTCTCAGACAGTGCCTCTCCGTCGAGGGCTCTCTGCTCATCTGGGTCAAACAGAGTAGGTGCCCGGGACTCCCGGGGCCGCGAACTCAGCTCGGCCGGGCGAAGAGGCCGACACCGCCATGACCGCTCACCGTTCGGTCACGGTCGCCATGGTCCCGGGGCAGAGGGGCGCGGGCACGTGACTCAGGGAGAGCGGGGCGGGGAGGCAGGCGGAACCGCCCCGCCCCGCTGCCTCGGGGCGCCGGCCAGTCTGTGCCGCAAAGGGCGCTGGGACTTGTGTCCACCCGGCTCCCATCGTCCTCCCCGAGGGCGGTTCGCCGTGCCTATGTGGCCACTTGTCCCGGGGCGGCCGCGCTGTGTCAGGGCTGCTCCTTCTTCCACCGTGACCCCTTGTAGTTACTTGTGTGTGTGGGGAGGGATGGGCGGAGAGAGGAGCAAGGCCTCTCGCGGAACTACGGCTCCCGGTGTGCATCGCGCCCAGCGCAAGTTAATGGGGGGGCGGGGGAAAGATGGCGGCTGCTAAACAGAGTCGGAGAGGTGGCTGAGGTGAGTCTGGGGCAGCCAGGAAGCGACCCGTTCGTTTGTCTTCACCTTCACAGCCGTCTTCTCTTCTCGTTCTTCTGCTCCTTTTCGCGCTCCCCGCGTATGGGAGCGAGGAAGAGGCGCCAGATGGGCGGGCGCCGAGGGGGTCAGCGGGAGGCTCGGGCCGACCCGCTGCAGCGGGACCCCTCGGGGCGGTGGGGCGGCTGGCGGAGGGAGGCGGGAGAAGAGCTCGCCGCACATCTCCTCAACCTGTTACCCTGTCAGCGGGGCGACCGGCTTGAGGTGCCCCGGTGGGCGCTGCTGGGCGCCGTTCCCGGCGGCGGGCTGCCCGCCGCAAAAGCTGTATCCGGAGGCTTGTATCAGCAGGCGGGACTTTCCCTCGCCTGTCCCGGGAGAGGGGCGTGAGGTCCTGCCAGCGATGAGGGGTGCCTGCCTGACGGTCCTCCAGAGGCAGAGGCCTTCCGTGAGGCAATCGTAACTCAGAACCTTGTCAGTCCCGTGTGGTGTGGTCAGGCGTTCCTGTGGCACGAGTCTGGACGTGGCGGACAGTGGTTTCGGGATTTCCCTCTTCTGGTTTTCTTCACGATGGCTATAAGACAGCGAGGTCTTGCTAAACCTTAGCATTCAGTGCAGGTTTGCAGAACTACGCGGTGAGCTGCTTTTGCTTTAAAGACAACTGTGCAGCACTGGGCCATAGTTCAGATAATTGAGGTGTAGGTTCACAAATCCTGTTACTGAGTACTAATTATAGTACAACTTCTCCTTTGTTAAGCTGAAAACATCTAGGAAGGTATCCTGTAGTGCTTTGGGCTGAGATGCCAGTAAGGATCCTAGCATGGATAGGGACAGCTTTGTGCTTTGTTGGAGAACTTGTGGAAGAGCCTGTAACTTAATTACCAGAGGTTTAGGTCAAAATCAATTTCACTAGTCCAGTTGATATACTTTGTAAAGCTACAACAGGTGTTTGTGGTGTGAATCAATTCAGTAAACTAAAATCAGAGTAACAGTCAAGGCTTTGGGAAGACATAGGTACTCATCTTCTTGCTGAAACCTCTATAGCACATTGAAAATAATTTGAAATTTTATCTTGAGTAACTTTAATATTCAGGGCATCTTGCTGGAAGACTTGGTGCATGGATGCTCTTAAACATGTGGTAAAATTTTCCTGAGAAATTGGTGGTTTGGGGTTAAAATATTGACTGTATGGAAGGGCTTATGTGTAAGTTTTATTTAAACCTTTTAATAAGGCTTTTAATATTTGTAAAAAAAAAAAATTGCTTCTAGGATGGGATTAACTTCCGATTCAGGAAAAAAATCTCACAAAAATGGGAATTCAAACAGTTTGTTTTAAAACTTAATACTTAGGTTTGACATCATGCTATGAAAATGTTTGCAGTTAATGACAAACGTAACTTCTCTACTTCTGATTCAAACTTGTGCAGGAAAAAAGAATAAATTCTATATTAGGTACAAGTGGAAGGAGGTATTAGAATACTAATGAGATTTGGCAATTGATCTTCAAGTGTAATGAAGGGGATTGCACTTCTAATTATGAAAACAAAATTGTAAAATGTACAGCTTCGGTTGGTATCAGTGACTTAACTGTCCAACCTAACTCTGTAATGAAGTAATTTTTGTAAAATTAATATGTTATTTTTAAACAACTTAGAGAGTATTTTAATTTTTTTTTAGTAGAAGCAAATCATATTTTTGCAGTTGGAATAGAGCCAAAGCTATTTATCTGATGGATGTTTAAACCACCACTGGCAACATATGCATCTAGGCATAGAAACATTGCTTTCAGTTTTGCCAATAAAATGGATACTGGGTTAAACTAGCCTTTGAGATGGTAAGAAGAGTTGTTGAGGAACACTTACTCAATGTGCTGGGTTGGGTTTTTTTGTCCTAAAACATCTGCTCAATACTGAATTCTCTAAGGTGAGGCAGGACAAGTGTCCTTCTAGATGTGCCTGTTTAGCTGAACTCTCTCATTAATACAGCCAGGCTCTCGCTTGGCATTGCTTCTCTGTCTCAGAAAGTTGATTCAGAATGAAGTCGGGTACTTTCACAGAATGTACTATGTAAATCCTTCTTACATTGTTTTTTTTTTTTTTCTGGGAATTGTAGTTGGAGCCTAAGTGTCTGTATAGGAATGAGTGCCTGACACATTAAACTTGAATTGCACTGGTCACTTGCCTACCTTCAAAACTAAGGGCATTGATTAATTTTTCACTTAGGAAATATGAGTGGGAAACCAAGTGGTGTAGAAACTTAATGTGCAGTGTATTTTTCAGTTCATGCCTGCCCAGCCTGGGCTGCCTGACTGTCAGAGGCACTTAAAATTGTACTCTTCTCTGGCTTAATTTGGAGGAATGGATAGATGCCCATCTGGCAATATCATGCTTGAAATCAGGTTAATAATTTATAGTGTTACATAATAGAAAAACGTAATGGTGGATTTACTAAAAGAAAATACAAAACCTTAGGTGTGCTGACTTCTGTTTCTTTACCTGCAGCACAAGGTTATATGTGTTTTTCCATTTTAGGTCTTTTACAGAGGTCCGCTGTGTTAGGGTAGATAGGGAGATGTTATCTGCTTTTCTCTTTGTCTTTCATTGGAGATTTATGGAATCTTGTGATAATGAGAAGTAGTTTCTGGTTATAAACTATCCTTTAATTTCAGATCCTAGATTAGCTAAAGTAAAGAAAAAAAATCACTTGTAATCTTATAACCAGAGAATGATAAAGATCAGAACCAGTAAGTCAAACAAAATGTATTTTTATTCTGATATTACTGCCTCTAATTCCTTATCCTAGCCAAATTCTGTGGAATCTCCTTAAAACTCAACTGAAAGTTTTTGTTAAGAAAAATGCCTCTTATCGGTCATATGAATGTTGATCTGCCTTGTAAGGTACATTCACTGGTGTTGTGTGTTGACTGTAACTGTGATTGTAGAATTATTATTATATCCTTAGGAAAACAAAATAACTCTTAGTTCTCCATGGGAAAGTAGCCATGAATCTTATTTAATTCTTTAATATCCAGGAATCGTTTGTTTTGATATAGGCACATAGCTCCCTCAACTTGCTTCTGGTCACCTGCCAAATATTAAAAATCGGTATGGTATATGTTAAACAGTAACTGTTAAGACTGTTTAGAAACTGAGTTATATCTTATGACTTGCTATATCTCTCTTAATTGTAGCCAAATTCTACTTCATCAAGTTCTGGCTGTGTTTTTTTCTCCTCTTGATACATAAAATTTAATTCAGTAACAAACAACAGAGCAGACTTATGGTGGGAAGCTTCTTTATTTTAGCTCTGTTATACTGTAACAGATATCAGCATCTTTGCCCTACGACTAATAAGTCAGTGATAGAATGCTTTGTGGAGAGGAAATTGTGTAGTTTGTTCTGGGCACAGAAGCCAGGTCAGGTCTATATTGATTTTTTTTTTTCCTGGTTCAGGTCATAAAATAATTAAAAATCCAGTTAATTATTTAAAAACAGAATTTCAAAAATCTTCAATTTGGACACTCGTTTTTGTTGCTTATGTAACTTCTATAGTAATTTCTGCATTAATATCTTCTAAAGTTAGTTGACTTTGCTAGCAGCAAGTGATAATCTAGAAAAATGTGCTGAATTGCTGATTGCTGGTGATCTTCAGTAAAACACAGTCCTGGCACTTGACTCCTTGAACGTTTCATTTGTCTCTTTACTTTTTTTGTGTTCTAATATTTCACTAAATCTGTTTTCTGTAATCTCTCAGCTGAACTCTTAACTGCACTCTAAATTAGAGTTCACTTTTCCATGTATCTGCTGAACATCACAATCGAGACCCCTTATTTCCTTTTATAAAATTATGCTGCTTCTGACTGTCCTTGGAGAGGGACATGCAGCCTTTCTAATAGCATAGTATATTTTCAATAGATTACTTAGAAATGCTATTTTTAATCACAGATGCTGTCAGCAAATTGAAACCTTTGACTGAAATACATGTGCAATGAGAAAACCGTTTACTTTTAGCAACTCTGATTTTTATTTTTGTGTGTTCATTAAAACGTATTTTGTGACTAAATAAAATACTTATTCCCACATTATCAGTGTCTGGAATTACAGGGTTTTTTGTGCAGATGTAAGCCACTTTTGGTTGAGTGTCTTTAATTTTATCTTTAAAAAGACTTGATCTCTATCTGATTTGTTTATTCATTTGTTTGTGAAAAGGTATGTTTTCAGGGAGGTTGCATTGGGCAGTGAATAAAACTCAAGTGTGCTGCTTTAGTAAGAAAAAAATCTTCAAATTATTTGCATTTCAGCACTAATTGATCAAATGGTTGGTAGGTTATTTTTATCCCCAAAATAGTGTTGTGACTCCAGTTGAGATAATTTTAGGAAGATATTTTATTGCTTCATAAATCCTTTGACCAGCTATTGTTTACGGTAGTTTGCCCTCTTATCTAAAATCTATCTTTTTTGATACTGGGAGAAAAATGTCCTAGAAAGTGCCACAGGGATTTTTTTCCAGCATCGTTTCAATTTGTACAGGACAGCAACCTTTCACCGGCTTTTTAAGGGATAAGTGCAGTGATTTACACTTGAAGTGGAAGTACCCTGTAAGGTTGTATATCATTTAGCATCCTGAAGGGTGACAGTTGGAGAGGTCATCCCAATAAATACAGAGGGAAATTTTTACTCTGGCAGCAAATGCAAGAACAGAATGACTAAATTTCAAGAACTGGCAAACCTACGTATAGTCTGGTCAGATAAAATGATATCTAGGTTTCTGTGGTAACAGCCTCTTTGATTCTGGAGCTGCAGAATGTGACTCTGCCTCATACTCCATAAATTCCTATGCAGAATTGTCTAAAGCTACTGTCCTGACTTATTTTTTTCTTTTCTTTATAGCTTATCATATTTTTTGTGAAATTGAAGACGTATTCCTGATTAACCATGCCTGGCAGTAAGTATTGTTACCTTAAGTACATTAAAACATTATTTAGGGGTGTTTACTGTGACAGTATTTTCTTTATGGGTTAAAAATTGTAACAAAATTGAAATGGGAAAAAAAAAACCTGAAACAAACAGATGGTGATACTTGTCATTTTAAGGATATTTAAGATCTCAATATTAACTAGCCTTTCCCTTTGTAAATCTGGTAAAGGCTCTGCATTTTCCTCTTCATTTTGAAGTTCACAGTTTAACGTTGATAAATTTTGTGTGTTCAAAGTCAGTTCTGAAATAGTTGCATTCAGGAAATAAAAAAGTTACTCTGATCAGCTATAATCCTATCTGTGGAAAATTACAAATATTGCTTGTTGAAGACAGTATTACTCTTTAGGATATAAAATAAGACAACATTTTTAACACAAAAAGTTAAATGAGATTTTTGAGGCAGGTGTTTATAAGAACATGTTTATTGCTTACCTTGAAGAGTAGCATATGTCCCTAATACAGAGCCTCAAGTTATGAAATGTGCTATAGTAGTACAAGTTCAAACTCTTTTTTAAAAATTAATCTTATAAATGTTTAATTTCATGAGGAAGTCTTTGAGCATTTATT
>VZTU01002608.1:0-10883 GCA_013400835.1 Zapornia atra | reverse complement strand
TCGGACTAACAGGAAAAATTAGGTGGATGAGGTCATTGAGACAGACCCACAGGTCATCCTGATTGAATTTGATAGTTGGATGATAGCACTGAGTCACTGTGCTGAAGCTAAAATGAGGTTGGAAGTTTGCTGTATGCTTCTATAGTTCACATGAAACCGAAGAGCATCACTGATGTTTGTTTATGCTTAACAGGGGTATAAACTGAAAATCCACAGCAAAAAAATTGCATGTAACCAAACTGGGAATGTGCTAGAGTTTTGGCTACCTAAACAGGAAATAAATCAGCCTAGGATTTTTTTTTTACCCATTGATCCCTGCCCATAAATGTTAGAGAGGTTACTGTTAAAAGCTGACAAAAGGAAGACTATTGATTCCACTCTGTTTGTTCCATGTTAAATATTTTCCCAGTAGAAATGAGAGGGATGGCAAGCAATTCAAGCCACTTAAAATAATGAGCTATTTCCTCTCCTTCCAGCACTTAAAATAATTGTCTTGGGGGAGGGTGAGGAGTCATTCCTGGCAATAAATGAATGGGCTCTCTTCATTTTATTCATTTCAAAGATACTGAAGTTCTGTGTACCAAATGACTCTTTTACACCTGGCAGCTCTGATAACACTGTTCACTACCCATAATAAATAGGATCAGCCTTCAGCACCACTTTCATTGACATTTATCTTGTGACACTATGTTTTCCATCAGTGCAAGGCTAAACACAGACCTTACCGTGTTTGTGACAGGTCTTGAGCCTGTCTGCATAGCAGCTACTGTAGTAAATAAACATCTGCCCCCTTTATCTGATAAGCAAAGACTATTTGACATCAAGTGGTGTGCAAGGGAAAAGAGGGGGAGAGGGCTGTACTTAATAAAGTGTCAAAAGTTAATCTTAGAGCAGCAAGATAACAAGTAGGACAGCAGTTGTGACCTCCTTTGCAGACACTTCCTGACCTCCCATGCTCTTCCACTATCTGCCTGGGGAGGATGAGAAGCCTTGTGCTTTGAATAATGAGTGTGCTCTCTTTGCTAGGAGACCACAGATTTGTGCCAGGCCTGGGTTTCGATTGCTATTATTTCCCTGGGAGGTTCTATTTATTTGCAAAACTCAGAGCTGGTAGAAGGAGCTAGCAATGCTAGTAATATGGTCTCCACCAGAGTACTGCTGTCCAAGTTCAGATGGCAGAACCCTTCTGGGTTCTTAGGGATATGGGTAGATGAGGTACTGAGGGATATGGTTTAGATTGGGATGGGATTGGTTGGACTTGATGATCTTCCAAGGACTTTTCCAACCTTGTGATTCTGGGATTCTGCTGTCATCTCAAAATTTCTGAGGTTTGGTTTGTCTCAGCAGCAAGCCACACCAGTTAATACACATTATGAACTCCTGAAAATCCAAGGGACTATTTTGTCTTATTTGCCAGCACAAATGTGTTTCATTCCTGAAGTGAAGTTACATAATATCAGAATCCAGAGGATTTAATAAAAAAATAATCCAATATAGTGTCTCAAAAATGCAACAGCTTCATTGACTTGCATTTCTACTGTAGGAGAGAAAAAACCTTGTACTTGAATTTAAATGCTTTTTTTTCAATAGAAATTTTTAGAGGGAGACTGAAAAGTAACCACACCTTTAGAAACTGTAGAAATTTTGGTGGTCTCAAAAGCATTTTGTCCCTTTTGTCTTCTTTCTACCCTCTACTGTTCAGCCCTCCCACACTGGATGGACACCAAAACAGGTTTTTTGTTGAAAATTTGACATGCAATATAGTTTTTTGCTATGAGACAAGAAAGCATAAATACTCTTTTTTTGAGTGACATTGAACATGGAACAGAACAAACTCAAACTTTTCAGCAATTGTCTAGGAGCCATGGGCCCTGCAAGAGCAGTTAAATATTCTGGAGATGGCAGATCAATGGAAAATTTAGAGATCTATTGAACTGCACTGAATGGTGATGATTGAGTTGGGCAAGGCAGCCTTGCAAACGATCAACAGTGTCCTGGAGCTGGGGGAGAAGCAACAAGAAGCAAGGGAACAATACCTAAATTATGGAGTGCAGAAGATTTTACATGGATCTTTGTATGATGGAAAAAAATCATGAAAGTATTTAGGGGAAAAAAAATCCTAACAGTATTTAGACAGTCTTAATGAGTATCTCAGTGTCAAGTCACATTCATGTGGTTTCTCTGCACTACAAGTTTTACTGCTTGGACTTCAATAGTTCGTTCATATAAAAAGAACAGAAAATTAACATCCCTAGAGACTTGAGCTGATGGAGGCTAGGAACAATATGGCCTGGCTTCTGTTGAGACTTTGTAAGTGCTGGTGATGTAGTTTTGCCCCTTATAACTGATTCTTTGAGTTATTTTTGCCTTGAATATATGACCAGCTTCTACTGTTAGGAATACAGCTAACCTGAATCTTTTTATTCTGAACTCCAGAAATAAGCACAATGCTGGTGATAAGTATGTCGTTAAGAAGAACAATCCTGTCTTCCACTTCTTAACATGGCAAATGTGTGGAATACCTTACATCTATGCTGCTGGAAAAAGAAAAATAGGAATGAGCTGAAACTGAAAATATGCACCTTCATATTACTCAGTTCCATGCGATACAAAAGTTTCAGGATCCTGAATGCCTTCATGGTGCCAGAAAAGTAGTAAAACTTCACAGTTGGCTAGCAAAGCAGCAAAGTTTCTCTGTCCAGCCAAGCTGAACAAATATAAATTTGAATGGCTTTTTAAGTCATGTACCTTATGAATCAGACTAATAAAGAGAATCATGCATTACTCTTTCTTTATTGGTTAGATTGGCAGAGCTGTATATCCTATTATTGTGGCTCTTCTTTACATTAATGATCTGTCTTCCCATACTTTCCCTTTTCATCTCATGCTTCAGGCAGGATTTAACAATTTTGCAACCATTTTCCAGGTAAACAGACTTAATTTTAATATAATATGAAAAGATGCTTCTATTCAGGTCTGTCAAGTGGAAAGTAGGGTATGGTTTCTTTAGCTCAGCCAGTAAGTTGGACCTAACTGGCCTCTGTTTGAACCTAACTCTATTTAGCTCCTTTGGCATTTCTCAACAGTATTAGAATGGCTGTGATCCCAAGAGCAGTTTAATGAGCATATGAGCTTCTTTTAGCAATTCTTGAAGCCCTGAGTCGCTTCACATTGTCTGCAGTCCAATTCTGTGCAGAAGTGATATCCCTTTCTTAAAATACGGCCTCGCTTCAGCTCTGTCCCTTTTGGACAAGTATCTGCAAGTTAATATGGAAACAAATTTGGTAAAAACGGCTAGTTGGCTCAACTTCTCAGTAACATACTGTATCCCAGAGGCATAATCTCTGCCTTTTAATTCTTTCCAGGGTCAAACTACAAATCCTAAAACCACAGAATGTTTTTTTTTTATTATTATTATTATTATTTCTGCAAATCTATTACAAAGTCTAATCTATTTCACAGTACTAAAACAATTAGATGACCAGATGTCTGGCTATTTCAAATAGCAATGCAGGAACCTGGAATGTTATTGGTATCACTAAAAGAGGAAGAAAGCTGCAAGAGGTAATATGATCAGTCTTCTGGGCTAGCCCAGGAGAGTCAGTCATGGTACTGATACGTCCTTTTGGCCAGCTGAGCGCAATCCACCTGCAGCAATGTGGGCCAGTCTATGTAGCTTGACATCTCGCGAAACAGTAGATTTTCACGACAGCTACTGAAATAAGAGATGGGAAGTTTTGAGGTGGTTTTGTTTTCTTTTTTTAACACAGGAGAGATAGAAGAGAGGTGAAAACTCAGAAAAGTGATACAAGATACAGTACAACATTTCTCACCAAGCAGAAGAAAATGGGGGAAGGACTAGGAAAAAACCCAACAAGCAACAAACTGATAAGCCTGCTTTTTTATGTTTGTATATGTGCATTAATTTTTCTTCTCAGATAGTGTAGTTTCTCTTCTAGCACCCCTTTACTTTGCAGCTAATGTGCATGTAAGGTACCCACAAAGCTTGTAGACGTGGCTGTTGTTGAGATGCATAGCCTACCTATGATGAGCAGGCTTCCTCCACCCTGAAATCTCATACCCCTCAGTGACTTGTGCTCCCTCATGTAACATGCTCCTTCAACGAGCCAAGGGGCTTTCCTCTATCCCCTTACAACCAAACGCAGGGAGAAGGAACATGCGCCACTGTCAGTCACTGACTGCTAGGACAGACCCTAAGGTTTGTTTTCACCAAGTCCAAATGTGGAGTCAGGTGCCAGATCTGAAAGTAGAAAACTACTCTCTCCTTCATTTTTACTGAGCTTAGCATGATTACCTTCAGGATTTAAGGGAAAAGAATGCATACTGTGTGCTGAAAAAAAGAAAAAAAAATTCCAAAACCAACACAAGCAAAACAACAAACAAAACAACAGAACAAAAAAAGCCAACCAAACAAAACAAACCTGGAAGTCAGGCCTCGATTAAGGACTGAGAGAAACTGAGTGGAAGGGAAGCCGACAGGTAGAAAATGAAGGGGAAAGTGTTATCAGGTGAAAAGTGAGGGACACTCTGAAGAAAATCAGCACTGCAAACTAATTTGGAGAGGAGATGGGTTTAAGCAAAGAGAGATAGAAAATTAAGGGCTTCCTCATCTTAAATGATGATTCTTAATGGCTGGGAGGTAAAATTGTGAATACAACAGTTGGCTGGGCTGTAAGTGGAAGAGGATCAAAAAGAAGACATAGCACAGTGTTGGACTTGGACTGGGATTTAATTGGCAAAAATGAAATTAGACATTCAGCAGTGATCTCAGGACTAACAAGAAGAGTAAGCCTGATACAAAGCTGAAAAGAGGATAGGAACTGAAAAACATGGGTGGGAGGAACGATGTTGAGTGAAGAAGCAATTGGATGGGATGAGGTAAGATGTGGGTTAAAATAAAGCCTGTGATCACATAATTAAAGGTAATATTGAGAACATACAGCAAGACCATTTGAGTTGAGCTGCCCAGAGTTGTATGTATTCTTGCAAAACTTTCCAAACTTCTAAGTACTTAATTGCTCAGACCACTATTGGTGTGGATACATACTGTTTGCAGGAAGAGGTAATTTTGTTAGCAAGGAAAGAGGTAGCAGGGCTAAATCACTGAAAACTCATGCTGCCTAGTGACTATCCTGTAATTACAGTTGTTATGGCAGAAAATGTACATTTTCTCCAAAGACTTGAAGCAAGATATAAAGACACTGAGTTCCATTGTAACAGTCCAGGTCATTGAAATGTTTTCATCATATGCAACACAGGTCTACCATTTTGTTACTATTGTTAGTCTTGGAGCTGGTGAGTAAGAAAAGCTTGAAGGATTAATCTGCAAGGGTATGTTTATCCCATGAGCTGCTAAGGAAACTTCTGAGAAACCTGATGGATTTTATTGCACCAGAACAGCTTGCTAGAAGGACTGAAAGTTGTACCCGTAAAAAGTGAACAGAAACTGTTGCTTTATGCAAGAATACTTTTGGCACTTCAGTGGGATACCCTTTATGCTTTCATGAGGATTGTGTGAGGGAAGACCCTGGCATTCTAGGCCTCACAAGGGTGAAGTGTTATCAGTATCATGGAAACTACTACCTATGTAGACAGCAACAGACATGTTTTGGAAGCAAAGTACCAGAAATTGAAGCAGTGAAAACCTCTGACAGTAATAAGATACTTCATTGTTCTACATCCAGGTAAGCAAGAACTATCATAATAACAATAGGCTCCTTTATTATTTATTCCTGTCCTTAGGTTTTACTATGATGTTTGAAAAGTTTCTATCTGAGAGGCCAAGATTAATTTACTCCACAGACAGGGACGTGATACATACAGATTTTAAGTGATTTTTCTGAAGGCTTCATGAAACCTTAACACTGAACTAAGGTCTCCTGTATACTAATTCAGTATTATTTGACTGTTTGTGCTATGCTGATGCACCCTGTTTTTGACTGTGGGTTCTTCCCTGCCTTCAGGACAGGAAGTGATCCTCAGGTAACACTTACATACCACTATGGCACAGACTAAATATTGTCTTCATAGATTTTCTCTAGCTATTGTGGTAGGTATCTTTCAACTGATCTTTCTACTGTTGCCAATGGATGCTGTTTTCTCATCTCCACAGGCTGGGTTTTTTAACAGAACAAAACTACTGGTACTCATGTCTACATCCAACTCAGTCATCAATAAAAATGAAAATGGCTCCAGCAAAGTGATGGTGTCTGGAAATGGTGTTGCAATACCAAATAATAGCACTCAATTTCACAATACTCAAGCTTTGTGTTATGATGTATCTGTGATATTAGAAGGGAAGACAATTGAAGGATTTAGAAATTCCTCTAGGCAACTCTCACCTTTCCTTCTCTAACATGTTAAAACAGCAAAGGATGAGATTGTTAATCTCCTGCTGCCTTATGTGGCAGATCTGGGTGCTTGTAGTTCCGTTTCCCTTCTGCTGTAGCTGTGATGTAGCCCAGTGCTTGGGCCTGATGTAAGGGTTTTGGCACAGCTCTCAGGGAAACTGCATGGGTTTTGTCCCAGGAAAAAAGGTTTTAGTATGGAGTGCCGCACTGACTAAACTTCTCTTGGTTTCTTTTACTTTTAAAACTGATAACACATTATGAATTTCAGAGCAGATAAAGGACTCTTCTGTTGATGCAATGGGAGCACAGCTCATTGAAGCAGGTTTTCGATCAGTGGCTCACAAACCTTGGGGGAATCTGTGGACTGTTTCTTTGTTATACTTGTTTTGCTAAGGACACTATAAAAAGTACTTGCAGTAGATTTAAGGCTATTGTACAGCAACATATCTTTCTGCAGGAAAATATTACAAAGTTTGCAATTGGGAAAAAAGCTTAAACACTGGACTTGGAGATTGCTGCAATAGCTGCATGCTCTTGGGTGTTGCCCAGAATTCTAGGCGCCAGTGTTGCTTGCAGCCATATATAAATCAGTCTAACCCTGAGATAGATACTTACCACAACCTTTAAGGCTTTTATATTAAGTTTGACCCATAGGTGTTGTTCATTGTTCCACATATTTTTAAAGTAAAGGTTAAGTTTTATAAGTGGTATCTACAATCTTTGCCCAGTGGCAGTAATAGGTAATGAAGTCATGTATATACCTGGCAAAGCAGCAGTGAAACAATAGTAATGCTTTAGATATGCTTCTATATGTGCAATGATTAATGCCTCTGAAGTCAGTATGGTGCATTAGTACAAGTTGCCGTGATATACACTAAAAAACTGGACCTTCTCTTCATGCCTTCAGTTCTGATTCATCTGGGTTCTTGTACAAGCCTGTGAAACAGCAAGAGTAGCAGTCTCACCTCCTTCCTTTCAACAAAGCTGAGAAAATACTAATCTGTGTTCCAAAACGTCTTTTTCTGCTCTGTGTTCCCATCCCAGGGCAAGGAGCTCAGAAAGGGGATTAATCACTTTTAGAAGGCATTGCTGAGACAATGTGTCAAAACTGACGGAAATAAAATGCCCTGTTCCTTTCTCCACCCCCACGTTCATGTTCCATTGTTCACGGGCCTTTGAGCACAGGACAATGAAGGCACCACAGCAGTATACCTGCGGCTGCTGAGGTAACAGATTTTCAGAGCAAGGTGCCCTTGATAGCCGTTTCAGACTTTCACAGTTCTTTTTCTTACATCTGGATGCAGTTTTAAATTTTGGGAAAGCCTGTTTTGGGGTGAACTACCTATAAACCTTCCTGCTTTGCTCCAAAGTTACAACTTCAGTTGTTATGACCCAAACTTCTGCTCTGTAAGCATGCACAAGGCTTTGTTAGTGGATTTGAGTTAACAGCCACCCTGAAGATGATTATGAATGGCTTCTGTTAGCCCACCTGCCCTTACACATCTGCAGTAGCTCTTCAGTTCTAGGGTATCTTCATTCTTCCTAAGGGACCTACTTAGGAAGTTCAGCATTATCCTGCCTGGGTAGGAGTCATGCAGTGTGATCCCAACACACGACCAATGGACATCCAGCTCAAACCACCACACCCTCCCCTGGGTGTTGGTTTGAATAAACAAATAACAATTGCTTCCTAGAAGCTTCTGACAAAGAGTATGTCATTAGTGAGGTAACTACTTGCAAGCAGGAAAGGCAGCACTCCTGCCTACCACACCCTGCATTGTCATGTACCTGGAACTCTTTTAAAGCTCCTGCAGCCTTTGAAGACAAGATAAAGGTCCCACTTCTGTAGCCTGCACTTCCAAGGGAAAATCCACTTACACTAATTATTTATGTAAGTCTTATTTACTTCAATGGGACTGTGGAATTCCTTCGGGATGTAGATTACTAAAACTTCATCTCTTACGGTTTATTCATCAGAGTTCCCAGATCCTTGGCATTAGCAACGCAAATAGTATTTTCTCATCATTATATTTGGTATTGTCTTTTCCCAACACTTCAGAAGAGGTATACTTTATTATTTGGAATAGTTTCCTAATTAAAAAAGGTTATTTCATTACATTGTTAAAAATAACCCCCACAAAACTGGCTGTCCTCCAGAAATTTATTTTTTAAAACCCTTGCTCATCCAGGGTCTGGTAAGGTGTAACTCTAAGCTAAATAGGAACAAAACTTTTTTCTGTACCATAGCAATCTGGCTGACACCAACAACATACCAAAGAAAGGGAAAACTTGTATGGATCTAGTTACCTGCTGGCTACTTTCCAAGATATTCCTTCAGCATAATTTTTATAAAGGAGAACCAGTGATAACAACATTTGAGCATTCGTCTCAGTATGGCTAAACATTATATTATGCCCTATGGTTTTGTTTACAGTATTTTCATCCTTCTGGGAAAACACAGTGTTCCAGGCCTCATAGGTTTAAGGTGCAAGAAAAACAGTGAAAACCTTTTTTTGGATCACCAGTTTATTTTCAAAATTTTTATCATAACATCCAGTCTCCAATTTCTTATGTAAAATCATGGTTTTACCTAAGGCAAGTTTAGAGTCACATGAAGAAACTTCTATTCCTTGGCTCTTACACTCAGTAGGAGATGCAGATAAGGTGGTGTGACAACAGAGAGCCATCAAGAGGCTAAATGGCCCCATTTCTTGTCTACACAAGCATTCACACTTTGCTGGATTGAACTGTCAACCCTTCTGGCTACAGAAAGAGAGAACTGGTTAATGAGAGGATTTAACAAGTTAAAATCACTAAATGTGTGTAGCTGGGCTTAAAATAATATGCTAGCAAAGACTGATCTAAATAGCCTTATTTAGATACTCAAAGTAGGTAAGAAATTCTGAATGCTCTGAGTGGACAGCACAAGGCAGGAGAGAACAGGGTGATACAGGACTACAGAGGTGCTGTTCCTACAGAGGTGCTGTTCATCACTGTAGGACGAAAATGTGGCTGAAGCTCAGAGTTCAAGAGGGCCAGCTCTGTGAAGGACAACAAAAAAGGGTTTTTTAAAAATGTGTCAACAGCAAAAGGAGAAGAGAGGTCAGTAACCTCACAAATAGGGAGGTTGGCAGAACACCTCTCCTCTCTTCAACACCAAGGACCAGCCGTGGGACTCACAGACCTCTGTACTTGAAGACTGTGACTGGGGGGGGATAAGAAAAAGCCTAGCCAAACACTGAACTTGTTCAAGACTTAGTGCTCCAGGTGGATGCACATGAATCTACAGGCCTAATAGGATTCATCCCAATACACTGAAAGACCTGACCAATGTTAATACAGGACTTCTCTCCATTATTTTTCAACAGTCTTGGGAGACTGGAGAGGTTCTAGTCAACTGGAAGCTGGCAAATGTTGTCTCATTTTTCAAGAAAGGTAAGAAGGATGACCCTGGTAACTACAGGCCTGTCAGTCTCACTTTAGTGCCAGGTAAAATTACAGAGAAAATTATTTTGGGTGTTACTGAAAAACACTTGAAGGGCAATGCAGATATTTGTGATAGCCAGCATAGGTTGACAAGGGGAAAGTCCTGCTTAACTCGATTTCCTTTTATGACAAGGCCACCCATCTAGTTGACCAAGGGAAGACAGTGGATGTGGAATTTTTGGATTCTGGCAAACCTTTTAATACTGTCTCACACAGTATCCTTCTGGACAAAAGGTCCAGCATACAGCTAGCCAAATCCATAATATGTTGGGTGAGCAATCAGCTGATGGGTCAGGCTCAAACAGTTACAGTAAATGGGGTCACATCAGGCTGGTGGCCAATCACCTGTGGAATTCTCAGGGCTTAATTTTAGGGTCAGTGCTCTTTAATGTTTTTATAAATGATCTGGACACAGAAATCAAATGTACATTAAGTTTGCCAACAATAATACACTAGGAGGAGCTGTGGACTCCTTTGAGGGTAGAGAGGCCTTACAGGGAGATCTGGATAGATTGGAGAGCTGAGCAATCACCAGCTGTATTAAATTCAACAAGAGTAAGTGCCAGATTCTCCACGTGGGACAGGACAATCCTGATTATATGCACTAACTGGGTGACAAGAGGCTGGAGAGCAGCCCCAGAGAAAGAGATCTGGGGATCTGAGTTGAGGCAAGTTGAATATGAGTTAACAGTGTGCCCTGGCAGCCAAAAGGACCAACTGTGCCCTGGGGTGCACCAAGCACTGCATAGGCAGCTGCTCAAAGGACGGGATTGTCACACTCTACACGGAACTGGTACACCTCAAGCACTGTGCAGCTCTGGGCACTTCAGACTAAGGACATGAAGCTATTAGGGTGTATCCAGGGGAGGTGGGGAAAGGCCTCAAAGGGAAGACTTACAAGGAGTGACTGAGGTCACTTGGCTTGTTCATCTTGGAGAAGGCTGAAGGGCATTCTCATCACTACCTACAATGTCCTCAATGGGGGTGGTGAAGACAGAGATGGTGATCTCTCTCTGGTGACCAGTG
>VZTU01002606.1:14373-78988 GCA_013400835.1 Zapornia atra | reverse complement strand
CTATGATTCTATGATTCACATATACTTGTCTATTTTATGATAGTGTTAAGGTGTCATATTTCTTCAGTAACTTATCACCATGTAAATGCATGTAATGAGTCACAAGCAATCTGTCATATTCAAGATGTACTCTATTACAGTCAAAGAAATGTCCTGTATATTTACATTCTTAGCAGATATATTCTTAGGTGTACTTCAAGGTGTGAGACAGTTAAGTATGAAACTAATTGAAGTGCACGTCATGTCCAATGTAACTTTCTATTAATAACTACGAAAGGAAGTAGATAGAAAGTGGGATAAAACGCATCCTGGGTTCACCAAAGGCAGATCATGCCATACTAACCCAATAACTTTCTTGATAAGATAACTGATTCTCCAGACAAGGGAAATGCAGTAGATCTAATCTGTCATGACTTCAGAATAGCTTTTGGTACAGTGCCACTTTCAAAATTATTTCTTAAGACAGTAAGGATGGGAGTTACTAAAGGAGTTGTAAAGTGGAAATATGTGTTAGAAAAGAGCAAATTGAAGACTAACTACTCTAAAATGAATAGTGTTGGGTTGAAAGGGGCTGTCCAAAAATTAGTGTTGGGGCCAATCTTTTCATTGACGATCCTGATGCAAAAAACTCTGCAAACATTTGTACATATTCTCAACGTAAACAGTCTGCAAAGAAAATTGAGAATGCTTTATGTGTCTCGCGAGTACGATTGGGTCTTATGACTTTCAGTACACACACAAAAAAAGCAGAGAACTAAGGTCTCTCTAGTAAAATACAGGAGGAAGTTTAATGACAAGATGGGTACAAGATTATTTATGTGTGGCAGGGTTCCCTCCACCTTACTAGACAGTGCAACCACAAGGCTGGTTATATACAGCAGGGGGAAACAGAGCCTGATAGTCGGTGGAAAGTAATGATAGCACTTTCCACTCCTTACTTTTCACAGGAAAACTTTTGAAGTCTTAAAATTTTCTTTTGCTATATTTTTTGTAGTCATAAAAATGTCTTCAGGAGTACTTTGTTTCTACTTTAATTTACCTTCCAATTTGCCTTTTGGTACTGCAGGTCTTGGCAAGTGACTAGTAACTCCTGAAAAATTACTCTAAAATGGGATGAAGACGCCAAAGAATTGACCTTAGATTATATGAAAAATAGGGGAAAGGAGGAGATGTAGATATTTTTACTTTTTCTCCATGATTATATTTTTTTGTAAATAATGATGTGTCAGGAAACCTCATTCAAAATTAAACTTTATAGAAAAGCTATGTTTGACACCAGAATGTCTTTGCATAACAAGTTATCTTTTTTTCACGATTTGTATTTCTGTTCATACCTTCCATGTCCATGAAGCCCAGATTTCTGGCAAACTAAAAAATGTAAGAGGTGTGAGGGGATAAGGCGGAGGAATTGGACTGCAGTTTCCACAGATTTTTGAAGTGAAAACACACAGAGGCTCACACCAGAACTGGAGTTTTGAGGCTTAGGCAAGATCCAAAAGGCCAAGAGAAGGAGATCAAAGGCCAGAGATCCATAAGAATTTAAAGTCTGGTTAGAAACAAGAATAGCAAATATGTTTACTTTAAAACTAGGCAATCACAGGCATACCTATCAGTTAGGAAATATAAGAACATATGACTAAGAATGTAAGACGTTTCCTGTATTAGTTTTAGTTAATTTTATGTAGGTAGAAAGCCCAAGTCATGTTGCTCTCTGCAGTGCATTTCCCTAAGATTTTTCCAGCATCCACAGCTGCTTCATTAGCTGTTGTCTATCCTTAAATGGTATCTTACAGCCTTCTCGCATATATCTTGCCCATGCATTTATTTAATCTTGTTTTGCATTTGCTAGATCTCTCTGTCAGACATCTGAAGTTTGCTACTAGCTGTGCAAAAGGCCCTTTCTTTTCTATGTGCTCTGAGTTTTCCTCTAAATTCCATTGAATGCAACCTATATAGTGTTATGGGCTTTTGTGAACAGCAGTTACACATTCAGCTTACCCATAGCCTTTGTGATTTTGCAAATATGTTTAAGGCTAGATACATGCATAGGCTTTGTGGAGTTTTAAGATCAGTCTTCAAGAATAAAAAAATTCACCATAGTACTTAAAGAGCTATAAGTTTACCTCACACATATCAAAAGATAAATTGCTGTAAAATAGTTCATAGTGTTACATAAATGTCTACTTTTCCTGGCAAACCTTTTTACAGTAGAAGCAAACTAGTCCTGTATTCTTTAGCCCAAGAAGAGCAAGAAGAGACAACTGAACAGTCCATATCACTTTGACTGGAATTTTGAGTATCACAGATTCATTAAGACACTTCAATGCAAGTAAAAATACTCTTATATATACTTGGGGTATTGGGTAGCATTCATGTAAGTGATTTGGTACACATGGTCTCATTCATAAACAACAGATATTGCTCAATTATTTTCAACAACTCTGAGGGCAACCTCAAGAATACCAAGAAATGTCCTGGGACACGCCCCATCCTTTCCTAATCATAGGAGATCTCTTCAGCTGAGGTTGATAGGACCATAAGCAGAAGTAGCAACTAACTATTCCTTGAAAAATATGCCTTCATTCTACCTGAATTCCAGATTAATATGTAGCTAGAGTACTGAGCTTGCTTCATATTTTCATACAACTTCCCTATTACTACACATTGATCAGTTTAATCTTTTATGTGACAAATGAAAAAGACACGTCAGTATTGTTTGTAGAGCTATTTCTAACTGTTCTAAGATACAGATTGATTCTTTTAACTTTTATTATATCTTTATTGAATAGTAAGTTGATTATTAGATCATAATTGCCAGCTTCCATTCTCTATGACTAAATTCCCTATGTAATCATAAACACTAGCCTAATAGACCCAAACAAGTCATGGCTCTACTCATGCATAATGCTACAAGTGCCATTCCAGTGTCCCACTTCTTGTTATCATGACAATTGCTCTTGATTTATTAAGCTTTTTCATAGCCAATGGTTAGCCTTCAAAACCACGCCAACAAAAATTGTGTACACCTAAAGAGAACAGAAAGAAAGGTTACTGAAACAAAAATCTCGTTATGAAATAAACTTACCTTTTTTTAATCCAGTCTTTTTCTAATCCAGTACAGTATTCATCAGTGTTTAAAATAAAATAGTGTCAGCGGTTATCAAAGTGTTTGCTGTAAACTCAGTTCCATTATTTCTTCTCAAAGGACTCAAAAATTCTTTACTACTATCATCAGAACAATTTAATAAAGAATTGTGATATTTGTTTGCAGTATTCAAACATATAACCTCTGGCTTTAAATATGATGGTACTAGGGTTTTTTTATTTGTTGATAATTTGACTGGTGAACAAATCTTTCATTTCTTTTTAGATATTTTAGAAGATTAAAACTGTTCTCTGGGATCTTCCTACTTTTAACTAGGGCAGTGTTTATTATCTTAGTACAATGATTATGTAATGTGTTTCCCAAATATCTGGAAAGACAAAGCTCCTTGTCCCAGAATTTTGCAGCCTTTCATGCAAGGCCTAAGAAATAAGCCACTAAGCAGTAAAGGAAGAAAATATTTGCAAAATGATATGTTTGAAACAAGAAGAATTTCTCATAAACAACAACAAAATAAACAACAAAATGACAATAATATTGACATTTTAAACAGTAGCAATATTTACTGCAGCACCAAATTTGACTTGATTTCTCTGTCTCTAGATATTTACTATTATAAATGGAAAATACTGCAAAAGAACATGGGGAAGGCAGGTTCTCTTCAGTGATGAATACAGATATTCTATGGATGATCACTAAATATGCAGTGTACTGGTAGTCTAACTCCTCTTAATAGAAAAGTCTTGGTTATAGTCTTAGTGGAAGAAATCAATAGAAAGCACATGAAAAAGTAGCAAGAAACTAGAACTCTTTGAAATAACTTGTTATTGAAGAAAATATTAATTTATATCACACTCACATTAGTTTTAGTGGTTATTTTTTCCTTCAGGATACATATTGAGAATACACTTATGATGTTACATAGAGCTAAATAAAAGTATGCTACTCAACATGGCTAACTTAGAGTACCTATAAGAGTTTCATGCTTTTCCAAAAACAGACACAAAACATTGTACTGGGTACAACACCCTGCAAGGTGTTGGCAGGGAAGAACTTTTATGAACTGGCCACAACCCTCATTCCCCATCCCACCTGCACCACTTGGAAGAGCTGGGGGAGGAGGCAGAAGAGTTAGGAATGAAGAGGTGAACTTGAGCCTAGGAAGATGAGGGTGGGATGTGAAGGCATACGAAGTTTTGGTTTTTTTCTCCCACCAACTCAACTTTATTTTTAATTAGTAATAAATTAGATTTATTTTTCCGAAGTCAAGTGTGTTTGGACCATGACAGTAATTGGTAACTGATCTTCCTATCTGTATATTGACCTGTGAGCTTTTGCATCTTATTTTCTCTTCTTTGTCCTGTTGAGGCCGGGAAATGAGAGAGCAGCTGGGTGGGCATCTGGCAGCCAGCCAAGGTCAACCCATGACAACCACTCAGATTAATTCCATGTGAATGAGTTGTTACAGGTTCCAAATACAACAGTGATACACAACCACATAGCGGTGTGAACTCTGTGAGGAGCTTCATAGTAATAAATCTTGCTGGTTAAGTTCCTTTCCTTTGTGCATTTAATTCTAATGCCTTGCATAAACTGGGTTCAAGTTATGGGCGCTCTATAACAGTGCCGTGACCATTTTCATTGCTCTTTTTCAAATTAAGAAACTACATTTTTATTTTGCACTGAAACAGTAGAGTTGTGAGTTGATAGATTTATTTAAAAGATTCAATACAAGATATTACAATTTCATATGGTAGCTTTCAGATTTCTACAATGACATCATGCAATCTTGATTTGATTTGAGTTCATTAAACTGCTAGAGCTTTGCTTCTGCTTCAGATGCTTGAATTCTCTTTTGTGTTTTCTTAATTCATTAGTGATCCTGTCATCTTTTTCACAATCAGCATTGACACCTCCACTGAAAACTGAAACAAGATGTTAATTTATGTTGTGTAACAGATTTAGATAATTTTTTAAAATATAGATTTAGTACCACCACCCTTTTTTGTTGTCTTTTAAGTTAGATGGCTATGAAACTGTTCATTTTTTTTTCTATTAAATATACAACTGTGCTTATGTACAGTTTTTGTGGTTGATCTGTGTATCTTGATATTTAAATTTACATCTTATTTTATCCCCTATTTTTTCTAATGGCAATCTTGAGATGATTTGCCTTCAGTTATGTTCAGACCTATGTCCTTGCTTTTTCTTCCCTTGCTTGTGACTCAAACTTAGCATGTCCAAGTAGGTGATGCATATTCTGAGTCTTTCAGACAATCCTTCTGAAAGTACCATTTTTCTCCATGAAGGAAGGTTTGAGGCAAAGCAGAACATGAAATCTGCCCCAAAAAGGGTGCAAATACAGAAGCAGCTAAGCATAACCTTCAACTGCAATGAATAAAGAATATCGTTACTATTAATATCCTGAGGGCAGTAATCTCAAGGCCTCTCCGTATCCTAAAGAACTTCAAATAAACCATCTACTTATGTGCTCTGCAAAGGGAAGAAAATATGTTTAGAAAATTAACAGTGTTAATGTTATATCTTGTATAACTCAGGAATCGACAGAGAACAATCCACAAGATGATTCCTGAATTGATTTGCAAAATGATGAACGGTATCTTAAATGATCTGAGTTTTTGTTACTCTGTCACTTTGAAAATTTTGTGTAGAACTTGAGTCATTGTAGCCCAAGTAGTTTGCCAGGTGTTTTTTATTATGTTTAGTTTGCAATATGAGCAGATTAGAGCCCTTGTTTCATGCATTATAAAAGTGCCTTTTATAACAGTATCATTATATAACCCGAATTTATGGTAGTGTGTCTACAACAGAATGTAGTCCCCTGATTGAAGAAAAGAAAGAATTTAAGAAAATGAAGTAGTATTTCATTTTTTACACAGCTTAGCAACTCAAATATTAAAGCCAAAAAGGCTTTCATATTTGGAAATAGGGGTCTGGGAGGGATCACTGAGATCATCAATTTCAGGCCTGTGGTATTCCAGGAAGCCACATCATACAATCTTTTTCATAACCTTATTATACTCCATTTAAAATGCAGTTCATTGTTTTCGTCACCATTACTGTTCCAGGACCTCCCTGTACTGATAGTTGGAAACTTTACCGACTGCAGCTACTGCTTGAACACTGAACATAAGGGCACAGGCAAAAAGTTTCTTTTTACTTGTCTCCAAATCTCTAAACAAATGTCAGAGATCAGTAGGACTGGACATGATGACAGTTGAGCTGGCACTGCTTAAAAATCAAATATGTCACAGCATACCTTCGTATTTGTGAGGAGATAATTTTAAAATTATACTTACAAGAATTTAGCATCTTCAGAATTGTAACATGGAACTGTCACACTGTTAATTTGGCTCATAAGTCTTCAGGGTTTTTAGTTTTAAACTTTCAGACTTGGGCAGCTTTACAGATGAAGCTAGAACTACCATAAAATTTCTTGCCTGATCAGAACAATTAACATGCACAAAACTTCTTATGCATGACTTAATCTGATTATTGAAAAGGACGTCTCTGTCAGAGAAGTACATCTGAGTTTTTTGTGATAGTGATGGAATAAGTGGAGGACCTTATCTCCAAGTTTTCTCCAGGCTTCTTCTTCTATGGATGGGTTCAAGGGTGTAGTATTAGAAATTATATCCTATCAACTGGTCAAACAGATAAGACGACATTTTTATTTTTATCAGCAAAACCCTTATTGCCCATGAAAGAGTATATCTTTCAGCACAGTTCCTCTACCACACTATTGTTCAGGTTACCAAGCTGTGTGTATATTCCTTGTCTATTTGCCCCCCAGGACATCCTTGAAAATGAGACATGTTGTTTTAAGGCCGCAAGGGTTTTATCCGTGTGTAAAAAATTAAATAAAATAAATTCAGAACAAATACAGCATTAATATTTTATACATATATTGCTTTAATATTGCATCAGTAGCAAATTAGAATCCAAGCCTAGATTTTCATGTTTTGAATATTAACTGCTGAAGTTTCATCAGTAGCCTTAGGAGGGTTTTTGGATCTTAACGAATTGTGACAGAAATTATGGTTAGTGTTCACACAAAGTGTGAAATGTCTGCTTGAAAACTACAATAAAGTGATGTCAGAGAAGGAAACTGTCTGCCTGATCCCTAATCAACAACAGTAAAAGCAGGCCTGTTACTCCACGATTACTAAATCTCCCTATACTTTTTCAGACTGCAAAAAATAGAAGTACTAGGATGCATTAGGCACACCCTTGAATGAACATTACCCTCAGGGGAACAGAGATATGCCTATCTCAGAATCTCCACTGTTTGATATAATATTGCCTCATGTATATTGGCCAGATCTTGCAATACGTTTATCATACAAGTAATCTATAATCCTACAAGCAGTCTCATTAAATTCACTAGAACAAGCTTAGTGAATAATAATTTGCATTCAGGAGCACTTGCAGGAGTATATCGTCAAATCTATATATTGAGATTTGTATCTCTTGTCCAACATGTCACCCTGGCAACATTTTCAGTGACCATTCTTGGTGCCACAACATGGAAAAAAAAAAAAAATTATTATATATAATAATAATAATTAGTTTGTGCATACTGATGGCTGAAAATCAACATTTGCAACAGTTTTATTATACAATTAAAAAAAATTAGCAGCATAAATGATTTTTTTTTTGTGAGATAAAAACCTGGAAAAGCCCATTATTTAAAATTTTAAAGAACATCCAAACTCCAGTTTTGTAATTATACATAAACAGATAAAGCCACATTAACAAAGCCTTTGGCTCTAACTGAAGGCTGCTGTGTATAAATACCTCCAGTATAAGAACTCTACATCTTAAGAGGAATGAGATGAAAGAAAAGTATTAAAAATGGGCTTATCTTTAGATTTTCAAGGAACAATATGGAAAATTTAATTTGAAAAATAATGACTGAAATTTGCAATGAATGCAGCTGTAGAAATTATTGGAGTGTCTGTGGTATAGCCTGGGACAACACAGGAACATGGGCAAGGCAGAGCATACTGGAGGTACAAAGTGGGAGAAATGACCTGATAGAGAACAGGCTGCACCATTTAGCATGTGTCTTCTGCACATTTTCTGGTAACTTTTTTGGTCCTTAAGATGTAATGTTCTGTTCGGTATTTAACATCTTGTTTTCATGGGGCACACTGCTGAATTATCCCTAGCAGTTGTTCCCTGCCTGCCTCCGGAGATCAGGGACTGAACCATGACTCAGAGAGTCACAATATAGTCCCTGATTACCCCTTGCTCCAGGAAGAAAATAAACTGCATTAGCCTTTTACCTGGTACAGATGATTTCTTCTCTCTGCACCAGCCAGGCTGCGCTGGTCAGTATGTCGGGGCAAGGGTCATAGCCAGACATTACTCACTCCCCATGCATCTGCAAAGGAGTGGGAATAGCTGCCTTGTAGAGGCCATTCACCCTTTTGTAATGCAATCTGCACTCAGGGTAAATTGCACTGTGTAAGAGGGCACTTTAAGCTTCTCTCTAGGAGAGAGGTATATGTGACAAACTCCATTCTTGTCCTGTGTCTATAGTATGTGTTTAGGCAAATGACTTTGAAGCGTCAAAGCTGCTTATATTGATCTTTAATCCCTGATCTACTGCAGTAGAAGAACATGATATAACAGCCCACATTTCCTAGAGCTGTCTTTACAATGTGAGGCCAACAGCGTTTAGCACCTCACACAGTTTAGTCCATGTAAGAACAACTGTGACATTTCTGGGGATGGCTGGTAATGATCTGACTGCGCACTTTCTCTATTTTGATTTTAAATGCACTATTTCTTGTAGTCAGCATATTCCTGCTTGTTTGCTAGAAGAAGAAAATTAGGGTCACTAGGGAAAAAAGAAAGATTCTGGATCATGACGGTAGCAAAAATGGTGATTCACCTATAAGCAGGCTATCAAGAGATGCATGTGGGAAAGGCATTCTCTATTTGCCCCTTGTACTTTTGCGTGCACAAATCAAGAACACTTTTAAAGTGAAATAGAATGTAATATCTATCGCTTTCAGTTCTGCAACATGAAAGGGAATCAGAGACCCAGTTGTTGACCAGTTCAAATCGTGCCCTTTTGGCAGATTGCCTCTTGCTCCAGGAAAGTGTAAAACTGAAGAGTGAAAATTCAAGGAAAGTGAAAAAAATCATGCACTGTGTCAGAATCCATTATTTCTGTGAAGTTCAGTTTGTTGTCTGCTGTCATGGGACTGCCTTCAAAGAGTGCATGGAATATTTAAAAAACAAAGTGAGAAAGCAGGCAGCACTTTCCTGTTACAGTCTGCAGATATTTTGACACTCTAAACAATCATCATGGGTTTCCCAGGTGCTTGATGTTACATAATTTGCCATGATGTCTGCTGTGAGTGCCCTTGGACTTCATGTCTTACTATCTTCCACTCTCTTTTTGTGGCACTTAAGTAGGAATGGGTGTCATAAAGGAGTTATATGGTGCCAAAAAGTCAGTATTTTCATAGAAATGGATTTTATCTAAAAATAATAATAATAATTCACTCTAATAAACTAAACAAATGAAGGCAAGTTTGTCTGAGAAGACATTTATTGACCAAGCACAATCACTTTGGACAGAGGACTTCAAGCAAAATGATAAAATTTAGACCATATATGTATTTATTTTTGCTAACTTTATCAATAACAACAGTGCTGTTCTGTGTCACAAGCCTGATACTGTGGCAATGTTTTCAGATGATTGAGTTACTAAAGATGATTGAGGAATATACTAAATTATACATATACGAAAAGGAATACAGTGATACAAAAAGGAAACATATAGTGAACTACATATATTTAAGACATAGGGAAAGAGGAACTTCCTAAAAAAAAAGAGAAACAGGTGAGATGAGTTATACATGAATGTAGTAGATAGTCCAGGTTTGATCATTACTTATTCAAGTGTCTCTTACTGCCTTCAGAGAGAGATTTTTGACTCAGAAACTAACAAAAGAAAGATAAGGTATTCAGAAGCAATTCCCCCTGAAATGTCATATATGTATTCTGTTTTCTGCTCCTACTTCGAGAATGTTAGAGCCTTATGGTATGTGAGAGATCCCACTCTAAAATAAATAGTGATAAATTCCTGCCTGGAGAAAATTAAAATCTAAATTAGACATAGTAAGAAAGTAAATGTCAAGGAAAGCCTACTTCTTCTGACTGGAAGAATCTAAAAATCTCCGGATGTGACTTTGCTCAGGCTGCATCTTCCTCTGTACTAAGGAAGCTCAGCTGAAGGTGGTGGGCACCTGCAGGAGGTCCCAGAAGGGACTTGGTCAATGTGAAGCTCATTCTTCAGCTTGGGGAATGCTTTGAATTACACAAACAAAAGTACTTGTCCATAAAGCAGGATTTCTGCAATTTAGCCCACCCTTACTCTATTAGAGTTTGAAACTTTCTACTTCTTGTGGTCTTTATGTGGGTTGTTTGTTTGGGGTTTTTTTTAGATTAAAGCAGTTTAATGCAAAATATTGTAAATGTGCACATGGCTGAGGGAGCAGGAGTCAGAATGCAGAACTTTTAATTCAGAGCATTGTACAGGGACAAAATTCTATAACAGTTGTTTCTATTACAGATGTGATGTGAGATCAGCTGTTTTGTCTCTTGTGCTTACAGACATTTCCTGAAGAAGTGACATGCTGTTACCAGTCAATGCAGTGATCTCTACTCTTGTGTTTGAGCATCTGCATTTTTGGCCTTAGCCTAGTTAAACTAAGCAGTTAAAGTAGGGACTTTGTATTTAGTTGTCTATATGTTTGCCAAGGTTCAGGGTTTCCCTTGAGAACTCTTTGATGCCTCATCTCACCTTGTAGAAGCCTTTGAATTTTGAATAATGTGAAAAGTCCACTAACATTGTTTTGTGACTTCACTTCCATGGAAATTCGAATCAAAACCAATGATTCAATGGGAAGACTTTGGGATAGTGTTTGTCCTGGAGTCCATATCACAACACAACTTTGTCTGTATTTATATGAAACCTCTTTGCTTTAAGAGGAGAAATTACCAGTTCATGAACAAATTATAAATCCCACAAGAGTTTCATATTTACCTAATTCCCATTTTTCTCTACTGCTTGTTCACTAAAATCATAACCTAGTTTATAACCTCTGGAATTTCTATAATAATAGCTTGTGATGCAATAAAAAGAAGATTAGGATATTGGGTAGGGAGTAATCAGTAGGAAGCTACAAAAGAGTCTGGTTTTGCTGATGTTTCTTTTAACAAAAGAGCAGAGTGGCAGGAAAAGAGAAAATAAATAAAAGATAAGGAGAATTATCTGTAAATAAAACGCTTTCCTAAAATTTTCCCTGAGGTTTTAATCTTCTTTAGTTTGACCCAGACAACACCAGAAGAGCTTCAGCATATTGAAGGAGGAAACCTATTTCACACCTCCCCTAATCTTAGAGGGCTTCCTCAAAGTCCCAATACAGAATTAACATAACCCTTTGGGCCTGAATTCTGCATCTTGCAAAGTTAATGAAATCAATGGGACATGTGTGAATGGATCTGTTTGCAAGGTCCTAGCTTTAAATTAACATCCAGACCCCATTTGTTTCCTGATGGCTTCTTAAGGGACATCAGGGGCTGGAAAAATAAGCAGAGGAATGGAAGTCATAGGAATTTGGCGCTGTGGGATGGCTTGGCCAGTGAGACCAATCACCCCTCCACTACATTATAAGTTTGTAGTTTGTGAAGCATCTAGGTGTAAAACATATTTCCCATTTTTTCTTAGAAAAATAAATCAGAATTATAGTAAAGGTAAAGAAATTTCATGTTTTAATCCTGGTTTTAATCAACAGCATGCTGGTGTTTCACTTTGTTGTGAACAGATTCTAACCAGCTATCACTCACCTGCTCCTGTAAATTCCCACTGCCCTAGCATATAAAACCCATTTCTTTATTCGTGGGACACATGCAATAAAAGAGAAACTGTTATTCCAATTCAATGTTTTCCTTCCTTTGTAGACGTGTACCTATCAAATCAAAAAGGAAAATAGAAGTATTTCTTTCTGTCACTTATTTTTCCCTGTTATACGCAGTTATTTTTTTAGAAGAGGTTCTATGTTTTCATTAATACTTGAAAATACCAGCCCCAAAGAAACAAAAAGTAATGGGTATAATTAAAATATACTGTCTTCTAACTTATGAAGCAATATTACTAATAATTTGCTATAAAATATACGTAATGAAATCAGACAAGAAGAACAGAATATTCAAAATGTGTGACTAATCTAATTCATTAAGTGATGCACATTTGATATTTTCAGTTGGCTGGTAATATAAAAAACAAACTGTAGTTTTTTTGTCCTGAATTATGTGCATGCACACCATTATATTAAATCCAATAATCAATCCAATAGGAATTTTCCCAGCCAGTATGCCATACTGTTTTTGAACCTGCTAGGTTCAAAATGATAGAACTAATCATAGAACAAGTATAGAAGCTCAGTAAATCACTTATCTTGCTCTATAGTTGCCATAGTTCCTCTTTCCTTACTTTAATGGAGGCACACTGTCTAAGAAAACATGTAGCAGAAGGATATTTTCAATGTACTGTCAGTCCTAAATTACATCTCTCTGAAAGTAGCACTAGTCATGTCATGCCATTTTACTAAGACAGGGACTCACGAGTGCACTGCCCACAGCAGAGTCACATTTCACCTGTCCTTCTGTGGTCTGCACTATATTGACAGGATCTGTGACAAGAAGCTGAACAGATTTGTTGTTCTCAGGTTGACGGGCTTATATTTGTAGCGGTCCCATCTTCTGTTGGCAGCAGGCTTTGCCATAGATGTGGCTACAGGAGAACACCATTATTCTCCGGTATCCTTAAGATCATGTTACTCAGGTAATCTTCTTGTCTTTCTTCTCCTGAACTGTTGGGACGGTTCCAGGAAAAGTAAGAGGTGCTGAATTACTATTTTTGTTATTGTACAGAACTGAAACCCTACTCCAAACCTCCTTCATTATCTCCTCAAGCCTTCAAGCCTAATTGACAGCAAGTCTTTATATCTTGATTTGTTCCCATTAGAAGTCCTTGTGCCCTTGAATAAACAGGTAAGGTAATAACTTTAATTACTGCTATAATTAGGTGTATCTGAAGCACCTGTGCTTTGGCATGAGAAAAAAGGCCTAAAATGGAACTTTCCTAACTGCAACATTGATATGTATTTTTTTCTTAATACCATTCATTTGGCAGGTAAAGGCACCCAAAGTTGACAGGGCAGCTTAAGTTTAAGAGGCAGAAAGAAAAGATATTATTTTAAATTGGAATTGCTGTTAAATGAGGTTATTTATTACTATCACAATGTGGGAAGAAATCTTCAAGTAAAAGGCAATAAAAAGTATGGAACAGCTTAAAAAGACCATGGCATCTTTATACTAACAGTCATTATAGAAACAAAACAAACAAACAAAAAAAAAATGAATCATCAATAGAATAACACAGCAGGGTACTTCATAAGGCATAATGCCTTCTGCATTTTTTTGTTTGTTTCTGTTAGCAATACCCTATACTAAGTATATGAAAACAAAACCCAGAAAATGCACATACCTATGTATGAAATTGTTTGCAATGTACATTGTATGTATATGGATACAAATTGGCTTTCAACCAGTAAGTTTAACACTTTTAATTTGCATTTCAACTAGTGATGAAAAGCAAAGACCATTTTTTTAAGCTGCGTATGAATAAACTTACATTTTAAAAAGGAACAGTGATGGTAGAAAACAACAGGAAATAGCTCGCTTTTGACTGAAAGTTTAGATCCCTTTATTATAATTTTCAAATGCTAATTGAAGTAGATATCCTGAGAATGCATAGTAGGTATCCATACCACCTCACATCAGAAAAATAGGAAAGTATGCAATTAATTCATAGTCACAGAAAGAAAGTTGCATTTCAATAATGCTAAGAAATGCTACTATTAAGGAAAGCAACATAATTCAAGGTGAAGCATCCAAATTAATATATGTCAGCATTTGGTATCCAAGGAAAATTAAACATTTTTGGACTACAGAATAAACTCAGCATTCAGGAGACTTTACAAATTCTCTGCACATCTACACAGAATCTGGAACTATATTTTAGGAGTCCAAGTTTGAAAATTTGGGTTTTGTTTGTAATCTCCTTGTGTTCTTTTTTTATTGAATTATAACTGGTGCAGTTAACTGGAACACATGCCTTGGCCACAACAGGTTTGACAATCACACCTCCAGACTGAAAAGTTTGGGCATGCTGAAACCAGAGACACGTTTCAATGAGAAATTGCCTTAGATAACATTATAGTCATGTTCACTGTTCACAATATGTTTTTTGAGAACCAAATGAAGTATTTTAAAGGTTGGAATGGAAGTGAACATTTGTTAAAATTTACAGTTTTATTTCAATTCTGAAATTGAAAAAGAATTTCTAAAGAGGTATGGAAAAATCTTACGTGCAAATTATAATCTAAGATATTTTATAATTTTCAGAAGATGGTTACCTCTCCTCTAAGAAGGCAGGCCACTTTAATATATCAAGACGGACATTGCAAGCCAATACTCACTTTTGAACATTTTTACCTACATACTTTCCTAACATAAATTTTCATTGGAAGCAACTGGTCTAGTTACCAGAAAACTGTCAGGCAGTCAAAAAGAAGGGAAGCGGTCTATATGACTGTGCTTTGGGAGAGGTAAGGCAGACTCTAAATAATCTGTCTATTAAAATATGTTCCACACTATGAAAGATTGAAAACCTCCCATAAAACAAGGCACAATAGGGGGATGATATGGGATAACTGACTTGCCATTAACCACAATGTTGTTTTTCTTTAAATAAATAAAAGACTTCAGGCTCTAGTGCTGTCCAAAATATACTTTCCTTGAGCATTAAATTTCCATAAAATCAGTCACAATAATTTGAAAAATAACTGACCTGTGGGTGAGGAATATTTTCTAAAGAATTCCTTAGGAATTTTTATTAGATGTCTAGATATATGTAACTATAAGATAAAGTTATTTAAATATCTGAACTTCTGTGCTGGTTTTGGCTGGGACAGAGTTAATTTTGTCCACAGTAGCTAGTGTGGGGCTGTGTTTTGGATTTATGCTGAAAACAGTGTTGGTAACATAGGGGTGTTTTTGTTACTGGTGAGCACAGCTTACACAGAGACAAGGCCTTCCCTGCTCCTCAATCCTCCCCACCAGTGAGGAAGCTAGGAGTGCATAGGGAGTTGGGAGGGGACACAGGCAGGACAACTGACCCCAACTGACCCAAGGGATACTCCATACCAAGTGACAGCTGAGCATTTCAACCTGGGAGGAGAAGGAAGAGGGACACATTTGGAGTGATGCCTTTTGTCCTCCCAAATAACTGTTATACATGACGGATTCCTGCTTTCCTGGTGATGGCTGAACACCTGCTTGTGCCCATGGGAAGTGGGGAATGAATTCCTTATTTTGCTTTGCTTGTGCATGCAACTTTATCTATTAAACTGTCTTTATCTCAACACACAAGTTTTCTTGCTTTCACTCTTCTGGTTCTCTTCCCCATCCTGCGATGGGGGGAAGTGAGTGAGCGGCTGCATGGGGCTTAGCTGCTGGCTGGGATTAAACCATGACAACTTCAAAAAAACTTCCAGTGTGTAGAAAAGTTTTAAAATATTTTCACAGTTTCACAATTCTTTAGTTTCATTCCCTCTCCCTCAGACACCTTCATGTCTGTGGGAGAGATGTGCTTATTTCAATTTTAACCATTTAAAAATTGTATTTCCACTTTCAATGGGTCACCTGAGTTTCATCCATATAAACCCTTTCAAGAGACGTTTGTGGTCCCTACTGTAGCATGAGATTAAGCACCTTCTAAAGACTCTCATCTTTCTAAATTGATTGCAGAAGTAGCTTAGATGCCTAAATTCTATTAAAAGACTCATTTTCAGTTGAAGTTAAGTGAAATAAGTTTCAATCTGTCTAAGGACATCTGTGAAAACAGATGAAGCATAGGTTAGGATTTCTAAATAAAAATGTTTGGAAACTGCAAACAAGATCTCAGAGGAGGTTTTTCTTTACTCCACTGAGTGAGGAAAGCATTGCAGCAAAGCATAATGCAACTTTTTTTTTTTTCTCTTTCTGTAGTGCTCTTAGTCCCAATATTTCAATGTTGTTGGGAGATAAAAAGGATGTGGAGTACATATGACATTAGTCTGAAACAAACCACCGAATGTTTGCCAGATTTGTGTTGATATTCTTGGCAAACTCTAGCATCCTGAAGGAATAACAGGGAATAAAGTAAGAAAATCAGTGTTGCTTTTGTTCTTCATTCTTTCCTTCCAAAGGGAGAGATATGTATATGAAAATTTATATTGCTTTAATATGTGTCTGTTGCTTCCTTTTAAATTTGTTTTATGGCTGTTTCTGCCTTTACGTTACTTTCTGAGCTAAGGAAGGACTACAACATAAATGAGGATCATCGATTAAGTGGTACAATAATACTTTTTCATTACATAAATGCTGTAAAAGGAACAGAAAGTAACAGCTGCTGAATTTCTGCAAGTAGCCCTGTATGACTCCAATCACAAAATGGTGTATGAAATAGCTCCTGATTTTCTCATGTGGGTGACAAATTAACATGTACCTTCATAGCAGAGTCAGCTGGTGTGACAGTTGCTGTCCATGTAAACTTGCTGCTCAGAGAACGTAAGAGTAAGCTATTTCGATTGTGGCATAAAGGAATAACTAGGCTTGAGACATGCAGGAGGAGCATGGTATGGTACAGGTTAGATCGTTAATCCAAGGTTGTGATACCCAGTATTTGGGATACAGTGTAGGGGATTTCTGTTACTTTTCCATACCAGGAATATGCTGCCACATTTTTGTTACCAAAGCTTATGCCCTTGTGACTACTGCATGGCAGGGTAGGGCTCCAAGTGAAACAAGCAGACACTGTCTCTTGAACTAATCTTCATTTTCATACAAATACTCACAGGAATAAAACAAAAGATAATTATAAACAGTATTAAAACATCAGCAAATATTTTTTCCACAATGCATAAGAGTTTTACACAGGGATTTCAAGTACAAAAGCCTTCATGTATTTATTTTTAGACGTGTTAAATATATTCATTTAAATAACGCTTTTATTTTTGAAAAGATATTTCAAAGGCTGCTGTATAGTATCCTTTCTAATGGCATAGGATGCAAAAGTAAAGTACTGCCCTTAACTTGAAAGATATTATTTTTCATCATTTGGGCCACCAATTTAATGTGATTTAGCATTAAGCTTTCTGAATTTTGTGATCCATTGTAAGAGTCTCCTTTTGCAAAGAAAGGTAACTCTATCTGGCATTCACATCCCAGCATGACTCCAGCATTTTAGAAAGCAATGACTCCTAATAGCTTAGTTTTTCAACTGCAAGTAGAATACAGGCTAATTGCAACAAAGCCCCTCAGTTTAGTAAAACTTGAATCTCCTGACCGGTCAGACAAATCCATTAGGATTTTATTGGGTCCTAAAAAGAGTTATGTGATTCCCTAGGATCCAATCCTTGTCAATCAGGCATGGTAAATTGGATTCTTGAATAGGGAAATCCCTAAGGGAGAGAAGATGTTATCTAGATCAGATGCAGTGATTTTTCGACTCTGTGCTCACTAGGTTCTGTTCTCTCTTTAGTGAACCAATAAAACCATAATAAGTATTGATTAACCCATTACTGAGCATTATCCACTGGCTTCTGCCTGACTGTATTTAAACACAACACAGTGCCTCTCTGCTGCCATTGTACAGCTGTTTGCCTTTACATTGGCAGCCTTGGCAAGCTCATGACAGGTTTACTTAGATTTCAAAACATCTTCAGTCACATCATGTACATTTCAGATGTACTATTTCTTAAAAAAAAAAAATGTCTTGCAAAAAAGCTGTATTTCTGTTCAAAGAGTGGAGAAAGGAACGAATGTTCAACATTTTTATCTCATGACGTGTGTTTGAAAATGATTGTGTTAGGTCTTTAAAAAAACCCTTTTAAAAATTAAAATGTTATAAAGCACAGTCCTGCAGGAGGAATATTTGTCATTAGAAATGGCACAAATTGTGACTTTTTGATAGGTTCTATAATTGTAAGCAATATATGACAGCTGTGTAGGTATCTTTCATTTGTACCCACCTGATTTCACTAGCTGTTGAATGTGTCATAACACTCCAGACAGTTAACTACAGACTGTCTGAAATGATGAAATTTTACTGGTGGGGTGGGTGTGTAAGATTTACCTCAACATGGACTCTTCATACATGAACTTCAGTTTGTGCTGAAGCTGATCTACAGTACTTTTGCAACTTCTTACTAATCGTTAGCTTTTGGGGGAGCTTTCTGAATTTCTGAGTACTACTCAATACTTGGGAGTAAAGACAGCACCTAGATAAATTAACTTTGATTACAGGGGACAAGGTCAGGGGCTGAATGGACACAGGTCGAACTGAGGCATCGCAGAAAGCTCTTTTTTTTAAAAATCACATGAATCATTGAGCTTTTAGAAACTATTTTATTTTTCTTATGTTGAACACATGCAACATTTGCAGGAGGACAGGAATATGTGCTTTGAAAAATTGATGTGTATTTATGTCTTTTTTTAGGTATAGTTTTCAAGGCTATATGGTGTTTTGTGTTCATTACAGAACAGTCATTTGATCAAGTGATTTTCAATACATTGTCAAAATAAATTACATTCACTTCATTAGATGTACAGGAAGTATAGCTGAAACAGGGACAAGTATTAATTTAGGACTCTGCAGAAACTGACACTCCATCTTATGACCCTGAGGCTGTATTATTCAAGATACCCCGTGATGGAAGGAAGTCTGTCTCCATAGCAATTACCTAAATCTTTTATCAGTCATTTCTGGAAAGAAAATTAGAGCAATTGTGTCAGGATGGTCATATGGGCAGAAATTGCACACTCATTCAAACCACTTATGTCTCTGACTTTGTCCCTGCTTGATGGCTGCTTTTGTTTACTACTACGCTTTTGAAAGTTTGATTGGACATGAGCAGATGTGCCATACTGTAACCACAAAAGGTTATCCTTTGTTTCCTTTCCATTTCTTTTATTTTTTTCCCTAGAACTGTCACTGAATTATACTATGTTTCTGTTTATTAAGCAAATTACTCTCTTACACTGAAAAACGCCAGAAAAAAAAAAAATCAACTGAAATTAGTTAAAATTAGCAGCAGCAAAATTTTCATTGTCATAGCTTTAATTATTACAGAGCGTGATAGTATTTAATGGTGCAGGTTAATTTGATTGGACTCTTTAAAAATGCTGTTAAGAGCAGTACCTATTTTTATCACATCATATCAATCATATCGCACTTGTAGAATTTTATTGACTAGATAATTAGTGCAGCTCTACAGGGTTAGCTGCTTTTGGAAAAGGAAACCTAGCAAAATTTTGGTGTCCCATTATTTTTGAAATGATTAAATCAAATTAAAAGGGAAAACCTAGGGTTGAATGGGTGGGTCTGTCTCTTTAAGAAATAAAACAAAACAGAAGCAGCACCCTCTTCCTCCACATTTAGGGTTTTTTTCACTGCTGGTTTTTGAAATAAGAATAAAAAGCTTAACTGTTGATCAATAACAGTTGCAGCCTACACTGAGTGGTATGAACAACAGCCTAAGCTCTCCCTTCAAGTTCCTTGTTCAGGAAAATTTACAATTAATGGCTTTCTTACAACAGCAGAGATATCCCCTTCTTCATGGCTCAGCTAGGGACCTGCCAGACTAATCTATTCCCAGTTTGCTGGCCATGGTCCTTTACTCTATCTGTCTTAGCATATTGATTTCTGAGCTGTCTTATTGGTTCCTAACATAATTATACCAGGAGTGGGTCTCTTAGTACAGCTAATACATTTACACCATGGCATCTAGGGAAGCTTATTATAGCAGCATCCGGTAGCACCGCTACAGTTAAGGGTCAGTTGCCATTTCCATTATAAACCCTATTTTTCAGGGGTTTATACCTTAGCTGTTTTAATCTGTATCAGGCTAAAACTTGGCATACGCATTGTCAGTGTGCATAAAAATTATACGTTATTAAAAAAATAAGTCAGTTAAAACTGTTAAAAATAATTCTGGTGTGCATGCGGATATAAAAGATATTGTTAGATAGAATATTGAAAGATTTTATTTCTCTCCTTTGACTCTCTGAAGCTGACAGCTTGTAAGCTGTAATATTTTGTTGAAATATAAAGGTTTACTTTAAAAAATGTATTTTCTTTAAGCATTTCAAAGAGAAAAAAATCTCCATTGCATAAAGCATTGATAACACATTATGATAAAAGTGTAATGATTCTTTTGACACAGTATCATATCCAAAGGACAAGCAGCTCTGATGCAATGTCAATGAAAATGCCTCATACAATGTATGAATAATTGTTTTTAGAATTCTAAATCAATTTAGTGTTGTGAAAGGTGTCAGATTAACAACCCTTGAAACTTAAGCCCTCTATTCACAGAATGAGTATTCTTGGATGTGTGTTGGGGGAAAAAACCTGCATGTCTTAACTGGAAGCAGAGGACTAAAAGTAGGTGTAAAAGGATATTTCAACCTCTCTTTTAATTAATCTCACTGCTGACATAAAAAACAACCAATAAATGTACCCATTTGTACTACTTCAGTTTATGATTTTTCTTTCCTGTTTTTCCTGTAAAATGGTAAAGGGTCCACAGTCTCCTTGCATGAGACTGCGGATCCCTTCCATAAACTCTGGGATCCCCAATGCAAGAAAGATACGGACTTTTTGAGCAAGTCCAGCACAATGCCACAAAAATGATCAAGAGATGGGAGCATCTTTCATGTGAGGAGATGCTGGGATGGCTGGGACTATTAAGCCTAAAAGAGAGAAGACTCAGGGACAGCCTATCAATACGTATAAATACCTGCTGGGAGGGAATGCAGAAGGAACCAGATTCGTCACAGCAAAGCCTGCTGACAAGAAAAAAGGCAAAGCAAATAAATTAAAAATTGTGAAATTCCAGCCAAACATAAAACACTTTTTTACTGTGATGGTGGTCAAATATTGGAATAGGTTTCTCAGAAATATTGTGAGGCCTCTATTTGTAGACATATTTAAAACGCAACTAGACATGTCCTTGGGCAACCTGCTCTGTGTGACCCTGATTGAACAGAGGTGTTGAATTGGATGACCAGCCTGTGATTCTGTGACTACCAAATATCATCCAATATCCACTTAAGTGAGGTGACTTAAACATTCATATTAAACATGATACCTTTAGAAAGTTAACATCTAAATTGAAAGCAGTCAAGTGGCCTGCAAGATGGGATCACAGATGGCAGAGATCCTGACAGAGCTCCAGATCTCTCCAGAATCAATTAGTGGAGAACTGTCTCTTTATAGCATGTTTTATAATCTTTACCTAACAGTTGCATTATTGCATTATTTATCGCAATCAACAGAACAAGCCAAATTTCATTATCTTTGAACAAGAGAGAAAAACACTGAAGAGCTCGCTGTCCTGCTCTGAATGGGCCATTATGTTACTACATTAGGTACAAAAGTTTGTTCCAGTTGACACAAAATGGTCCAAAACACTGCTTCAGTACCTGGAGCCATGAGCAGTAGAGGAGCTCATAGTAGTTCTGGATGCCTAAAGGATACAGAAGAAAAAAATTTAGTCACATCTGAAGGTACACAAGAACCACTGTTACTGCTGGCTGCAGGATGGTAAAGTAATCCTGACCTGGGGGCTACAGCCCAGGACCACTACTCTGTTTTCAGATTTGCAACTGAAAAGATATTTAGGTAGTAGTGTGTAGATACTAGAGGTAAAACCTTGATATAACAAAAGCATGTACAACTGAGGCTAAAGAAGTTGAATCTATAGTTTATAGTGACAATCTAGAAGTTTTATTTAATGGCTACTGTTAAGGGAGAGATTGGTTTGGTATGAAGGGATTTTGGACAACTTTGCATTTTTTCTCTTTCTTTCCTTCCTGGCTGTTTCCCTCACTTTCCCCTAGAAAAGTAAGAGCAACAGCAGCAGGTATGGGAGTGCAGCTGACTGCATGGGGTCTGGGAGTAAGACACCAGCACTGAGAACACTAAGCCACAATCAGAAGATGGGAAAGTTAGGTCTGTTATTCCTCTAATCAGGGTGGAGGACTCAAAATGTAGGAAGAGGAGCTGGTGAGCCCAGTTGTCCCTCTCTTGTGTACAAAAGGGAGGGCATGTCTCAGCTGCAGAGAGAAAGGGAGCATTGGGATACCTCCTAATGAGGTATCATTATATATACCGATCACAGAACAAATTTCCAACACCTTTCCAGCAGTATGAGGCTTATAAGATTCATTTCTGACCCTATATTGTGAGGATTACTTCTTTCAAACTTTTTCACTTACACTGAATATGTGTGTTCTGGATTTTTTTCCCCTTTAACTGTCTTGCTTTATACTTCAATTCCAATTTTGATTGTCCTTCCAGTACTTAAAAATTATACACATTAGCACTTATGTTTTAGGCTTGTCTTCAGCTAGCTCGATGCTGCTTACATGCAACTGTTTATCTGAGTTGTTTAGGGTTTTTTCTGTGAATGTAAACAGTACTTCAAATGGATGGATATCCACTAGAATGGCGTGGTGCTCTCTCTGGAACATCAAATATCAATATTAACGCCTCTACTTCCATCTGTATTTTGGATCAAGAAATAACTTTATTTAGAGATTATTCTATCCCTTTTCCTACTCCACTAGAATAAACTCATGTCCTATTGTACTTGAGGTTATGTACATATATCAAATGCTCCCATACTTTTTAACTATAGAACTGTTAAAAACAGATACCCTCCTCAATATCAGTAATGTTAAGAGTTTAAACATTTCAAATTTTACATCTCTTATTAGTGAGATAAAAAAAAAAAAGATACTAATCTTCTATTTCCCATTTTTCTTGCTTCTACAACACATATGATGTATTCTTCACTCTCAAGTTCTATCTTGCTTCAAAAAACTTCATTACATTTTGACTGTGTTAACTTTAATGCTGATATACCAAAAACATTTATGTAGTCCATGGAAATTTATAAACTGCCAGGATTCTAAATAGTATATATGTGTGTATTTGTGTAAATGAAAAACATCATAAAGTGTGCAGCATTATTAAGCATAATAAATCTTAATGAGTTAGTATTTGGATTTCTTTACAGAAAGCCTTCTAAACATCATTTTCACTTGAAAGAGATGTTGAAAAGTGTGTCAACAAGTTCTGTGATAAGATTACTTTTCTTTCCCAAATCCAAACACATTCAGAAAGTAGAAGAAAAGAACTGTAGAAAAATCGATGAAACAACTAAATATGACTTTTTAACTTCACAAAATCATAAAATATAAAGCTTGATTCAAGCTTGATGAAAACAGTACAATTAACATCAATGAACTAGTCACATGAATGTAAGTTTTGAGGATGCAGCCTTTAGATGTAGAAAATACCTATTAGGGAATCAATCCATCTCCCTGTCATGGCTCTTGCATTTTTTAGTGATTTATCTGGTCTAGTTTAAGTATCTTAATTGATGAGACATTCAAAGCTTCATTAGAAAGACCAGAGGAAAAATGTTCAAGTTGAGTTTTGAGTAAGTGGTTTAGTTTAACAAGGGAAATAGTTCCAGCAAAACTTAAGGAAATATTTCCACCCCTCTGTGAAAATTTCATCAAGCCTTAGCTGAATCAGATTTTAAAAAAAGAATTTATGCTCTGAAAGGGGTATAACAATACAGATACATAAAAACTAGCAGACATAACATAATTCATAGTCACAGACTACTGTATTAGTTGGCAAAAAAATCCAACTTTGCATAGCCTGTCATAACAAAGAATTGCCAACTATTTATTTTAGTGTTCCTAATTGTTGTCAGAATATGACCTGGGTCCGTGACACAGAATTTTTCAAAGTCAGCCTGAGAAAAGGGGCGTACATTTATCAATGTTTTTACTTTATTCACCAGTGCAGCAGCACTTGTGAAGGTCTGTTTTTATTTAATTCTCAAGATTTTGTTGTTAATGGAAAAGCTGTCTCATAAATTAGGGAAGTGCTCAATTACAGGCCTGACAAAGATTGATTTAGTTCTGTGCTTGGTCACTACTGGCAAGTGAGGGCCAGTAAAAACCCAATCAGAACTAATGGTACATCACCTTAAAGGTGATCAGGGAATAAGCAGATGTAGAAGTAAAAATGGCTATATAAAAGCACAGACATTTGATGTTTTTGTTGTGGTTTTATTTTGTTTTTTATTTTAAATTCTGATCACATTCTGTGAAGGCTTGGTCAGAAGACATCTGAAGTCACTCTGAACCTTTCCACTGACTTTAGTGTGTTTTGTTTCAGACATCAGTTACAAGAATCCTGTTGCATGGTGACACAGAGCTATACTGCTAAACAGAAGTATAGGTAGCTATAGGTAGCTTGTGTCTTGCTGAAAGTTACTTGTGGACTGGGATCTCATGTGCTGGTTGAAAAAAAGGGAAATAACTTTAAAAAGATAGATATTTTCTTGGCTGTGCATTTTCACTTATAAATCCCAGTACTCTTTTACACTACTTTTATAGTTGCAATTTCGCCTTCAAATTCCAGGTGAAATTTACTGGTAGAGATCTGACACTCCAGTGTCAATGTTTATAATACTAATGTGAAGAGTAAGTAAAGTAATTTGAAGTAGTCATGCCTCATTGAAGAAGAACTAAACTACCTTACAAGTGCTAGAGCTGAGGAATTAAGAACAAGGGTGAAAATCACATAAGACGAGAAGCTAAGATGTGAAAAAAATATCATCAAATATTAGTGAAATCCAGTGGAACACAATATGAGCAGGTGATACTTCCAGTCTTCTAATTCAAGTGTGAATGTCTAGTTAGTGACTGTATGAGTCCCCAGTTCATGATAAACCATAAGATATGTATGTATAAATATTGCTAAAATCTATATGACTCAGTATGTTAGAAAAATACGTACTTAATGCTGCCCATAGCAACACAATACAGCACTATGATATAGATTTTTTTTCCTCAATCATACACTTTTTTTCTCATAGAGCAGCTGCCTGATTCAGATCAAAGGCTGCATTAATGTATTTTAAATTATATATCATAGAATCATAGAATCATAGGGGTTGGAAGGGACCTCAAGAGATCATCGGGTCCAACCTCCCGGCCAAAGCAGCTCCCTAGCTTATATTGCACAAATAGGCGTCCAGACGGGTCTTGAATATCTCCAGAGAAGGAGACTCCACCACCTCCCTGGGCAGCCTATTCCACTGCTCTGTCACCCCCACTGTGAAAAAGTTCTTCCGCATGTTGGTGCGGAACTCCCTATGCTCTAACTTGCAGCCATTGCCCCTAGTCCTTTCCCCACAGACCACTGAAAAGGGGCTGGCCATTTCCCCCTGCATCCCATCCTTAAGATATTTATAGACATTAATAAGGTCCCCCCTTAGTCTTCTTTTCTCCAGGCTGAACAGTCCCAGCTCACCCAGCCTTTCCTCATAGGGGAGATGCTCCAGGCCCTTAATCATCCATATAAACTGGTTTTGTCCAAAAAAAACATATAAACTGGTTTTGTCCAGGACCTGTTTACTCATATGCTGCAGAAAAAGGAAGGTGCATACAGAAGAGATGGTGAATGAAACTACCACATTTAACCTTCTCTCTAATTTAGGCAAACATAATACTGAGAAAATGGGTTGTTGTGAAACCCTTTCCTCTACAGCCTGCTGTGCCACAAAGTTCAGGCAACAGCAGGCAGGTAACTCAGACCAGGGTACGCAAAGCTAATAATGTATTGTCTTTTCTTTGAGTATTTGATTTAAGAGTGTGCATTTCACTCCATGTATGACCTCAACATGCTGATTTCAGCAGAATTAAATGGATATCATGGTTGAGGAGACAAAGAGATAGCCAAAAAGCCTAAGTAGTCTGAAAGAATCAGACAGCTGGTGCCTGATGTTGGGCCTCTGAAGAGGACCTTAATTTCTTTGCGTTTCAGCACTTCTGACCTCCAAAATGCTGCTTTCTCACCTCAGAGAAATCTTCTCTAATGCTATGTTGCACTCAAATATAACAGTGATGGCAGATAAATAAAAGCCTAGCTTAATTAAGAAATTAATCTCTTTCTGTCCAGACAAGAATGTGTAGATGGGAAGAAGAATTAAAGGCTTGTGCCATACAATGATCCTAAACTAAATTCCCATTGATGAAGTCCTGATTAAGACAAAGAACATTTGAGGGGGAAAAAAATCAGAGCACACATTTTTAGCCATTTAAATTAGCTCGATTCGCCCAGTTGAAATCTGCATAAAATTAGTCTGTTGCTCTATCCTTGGAAGTCACCGCTGCTGTTCTCAGCCATCATCCTCTCAGCCAGAGTTAAACAATTAAGTGTGCTGTTGTATCATTAGAGGTGCATGGTTCATTTTGTAGAAGTAGCAATAAGTCTGTCAAAGCCATTCCCCACTGAAGTCAATATAGTTGGTCTTGATTCGCAATGATATAATGAAGAACACAAATTGGCTTTCTTACTGTAGCAACACTTCACTTTCAGTCTGAGTCTTCCTGCTGACAGTGTTAATATTTTGTGTCTCACAGTGAATTAAAGAAAATTAAGCACAAAGTGTGCAATGCAACTCGTGGAAGTAGTGAAAGTATAATGTGCTGCAGGAAAAGTAGAAAATAAGACTTTCAATTTTTATTCTTGCAAGAATTTTTATGATTGGTTGAGGATCTTCATGTTTCAGAAAGGTAGAAATTTTAACATTCACATGAAAACAAAAATGTTTCTAGTAGGCAAGTGCAATTTCTAAAGCAAACTAATATTAAAAGGAAAATAGAACAAATGTAACCTATTTATAAAGGAAGAGTTTTGTAATTATAGTGAAAGCACTTACTTGGCTGACTTCAACCAATGGGCTACAAGACAATCTATATCTTTGTTCCACTGACAATTACTGACACAAAGGAGTCACCAGCACAAAGCTTGTTTTATTTCAGCTTGTGATGGTGAGGAAAAAATATTTGTATCTTAAAACAGAAAATTTAGGCTATAATATATTGACTCCATTTATCAATGAATTTGCATGTGATTCAGATCTGGAGAGGCATTTTTGTATGGCTTAAAACTAGTCTCTGTAGGCAGTATTCAGTTCTACTCTTTGGCATTATGACTAAAAAACCAGACCATTGAAGAGACTGCAGTGTAAAGAGTGAGGAAAGGTGTCAGTTCTTGAAACTTTTGAATTTCATAAAAATAACCGTAAATACATATTGATATTAAGAACACTTTTTATCATAACTTACACTCAGTTTACAACTATTAATAGGTTTGCAGAGTCAATGAAAATTTAAGATATAAGGAAGTATTCTGGAGTTTTTAAGCCAAACCAAGCATTTACATTATTTTTGTTTTTCTATCTCAGCTTTAGTATTTCTATTTTGCCAAGCTTTATCAAATAAAAAAGAATGTTATCTGAAAAGATGAATTATTATAGAGGTGATGAAAACTGCTCATTGAGGAATAAAGCATACCCCTTTGCATACAGTGTATACAAGGCTTATGTATAACTGAAGACACAGTCAAGTTCTCCCTACAGGTCAGTTGCACATAGGCATTCCATGATAGGTTCTGTGCAGAATCAAGATGGGGTGAGCTTGTGACATTTCACATCAGAACTGTCAAATGCGCTGATTTGCTGAATGGAGAAATCCTTTTCTCATACCTGACTTAAAAACCAACCAAACAAACTTTACTGGCAAGGTATTATTTCCATGCTTCATTTTATTGCTACCAAAAAATACCGCAATTATGATCTACTACTGTAACCAACAACAACAACAAAATAATCATTGCCACCTTTCTCCTCCCTGCATATATGAGGTAGCATAGGATTTTGGATAAAGTAAATAAAGGCCAGATGGTCAGATAGAAACATCTGCTTGTGCTTAAAACAAACTGGTCATTCACTTCACCAAGCAAGAAATTGACTTTACATGCAGTAACATCTATGTTTACTTAGATGCATCTCCTGCTACTTTTCCCTAATAAGAAAACAAAAAGGCACAAAAAAAGTTACCAGTTTCCTCTTGTCACTAAAACTTTTTTTCTTAGCATGAAGCACAACTTTCAAAGTTAGAAAACAACAAATAATAACAACAATAACTGGCAAATTGGAAAAGCATGTGGTTTCGTTATTACACATGTTCTGTGAAATCACTCTTAAAAAAATCAAAGCTTTATATGCTAAATTAGTGTGTGGTTGTGTGGTTTTTAAGACTTCTGTAGCTTATAGATAGCATATGTACTTTATAATATGGTAGTTATTAAGTAAACAGTAGGTATTCTCATGAATGGTAAAGGAATAGGCTTATAAAATCTGTGCAGTGTAAATTACCAATGCATAAGTACAAGTAAGTTCTGTATAGAGTATTTAAAGTAACTGTATGACTATTTCATAGGTCTAATTAAAAATATGAAGAGTGGAGCAAGAAGCAAACACCAATGGCAGGGAGAATTAAGGTAATGAAGAAAGGATATGTTCTGAGCTGATACTTGAAACCAGATAATGTGTGAGGAGGCATAAGTACTGAAGATTGTTCCAGATGTTTGCAGCTGTAGAGGGGGTTCTGTCCCTGACGGTGATGACACAGAAGAGCCAGAAGTGTAGCCGACACAGCAGGGACAGTATCTTGAAAACAAAGGTAGACCTCAGATGCCTAGTGGACAGCAATGAAATTAGTGAAGCTGGGAATATGAGACAGGAACATTTCTAGCAGCACTGTGGTCTGGGATGCTACCCTGGAGAAGCCTGGGCTGGAGGAGGACATTCTACCAGGAGACATGTTATGAGCCCAAACAGAGAGCAGAACCTGGCAGAGATAAGGAGAGCTGTAGTGTGATGAGAGAAGGCTTTTCAGATCCTGGAGATGTGGTTATAACTAAGGTTCACATCAAGGTTAAAGCAAGCAATAGAGACAAATGGGAAGCACAAACCTAGAAGGGATGTGAAGGAGGTAGATTTATATTTCATGGTGCTCATTCTGGTAAAATCAGAAAACAAAAAAGCCTCTACTGCCATCCTGACAAAATTAGATCAAAGTAGATAGGACAAAAACATTCATAGATTATTTCCATGTGCCAAAGTAACAACAGTTATACTCCAATGAATTATAGGTCACCAGGATCCAGGATGGAATACTGACAACTGATTCACTAAATTATGAATATACATTTAATACATCTCTGGTAGTAACGACTCAGTTCATCCTTTAGTCTACATTATTTCTTCTCGGAAGTTCAAGTTTGAATATCTACAGGAGAGATGGATATACTTATTTTACCATAACATTTATGACATTGTGCCCTATAATGACACAGGAACGAGAGCCAATACATACCTCTATCATACAGAATAATGGAGAGACTAAACAGATCTCTTATGAAAAAGTGAATGGATTAAAACATAGCTTGTTTTCATGGAAAGGTAATTAAAACCAGACTGTTTTCCAGAAGATGAACTATTTGCAGAATTCACTTTATGGTTAAAATGTACAAAGATACATAGTGAAATCTTTCACATGACCATGGCAATCAATGACAGAATGTAAATTTTTAACATAGGACATGAAACTTAACAGTGTAAAGAAAGCTCTATTAATCCTAAACTACTTTTCAGGTGCTCTGTGGAATTTTTGCACAGAATCTTTCCTAGTTCACTACCGAAATATTACAGAAACACTATATTGCACTTATGAACTTTAATAAACACTAGAAAATTGCATGACAACAATTGAAATTTTCTTCTAGATTTGCTATACCTTTAATTTGAACTATTTGATGTGTTGAAAATGTAGTAGCAAGAATGTTAATTAATTCAGTGAACATATACTTTGCTAATTCCTACTTTAAAATATAGTTCTTATCTCTTTAAAATATGCTAGTGTACAAATCAAGAGTGTAAATGTTCACTTTATTTTTAAGTCTTTATTTAGATCCATAACTAAAGTATCTTGAGTGGAATGAAAGAGAGCAAATTAATTCTAGTAATTCAAAGAGACAGAACAATATTTTTCTAAGCAAAAGATTTGAAGGATCACAAATCTTTTTTGCCTCCTTTTTTGTCATTCATGTGGAACTTATCTCTCTTTTGATTGATGCAAGTCTGCCTACTCAGTGCAATTATTTACAGACATGTTTCAAACAAATTATAAAGCTTGGTCTAAATATTCTAAACATGATAATCAACATATTATAGATAGACAGTAACTGTAAGGAGATCTTGAGGATGTGCCAAATTACCCTCCATTAGTTCAGTTATTGAACTAAAGATACCTGCTGTCTCATTTGCAGGCAGTTTTGGTATTTTGCTTTCGGAATTGGCTGCTACTTATTAGATATTTCGTTCTGATTTTAAGGAATCATTATTCCCACTAGGCAGTAGTCTATATTTTGTACATGACCCTTTAAAGCAGATACTTAGCTGCTGCTGACAAGTCAAAGCAGATAGCTTGTATTCTGTTAATATTCTAAAGCTTTTCTGATGAATAAGTAAGTATCCTACACCACAATTAATTAATTGCATGCAATACACTTTCAAGTTTAATGTTGAATGAAATGGAATGGTGGGAGTCAGCAAAAAGAGCTGGATAAGTATAAATTAACTTAAAACTTTGGTCATTCTTCATTAGTACTAAGCAGTTCTGAATTGTAAACAGTCAATTGCGAAACATGAGAGCTACTAACCAAGCTTTGCATGCATGAAAAGGTAGTATGCTATCCTAATCAAGATGACCCTAAGGACTGCACCTTGTCCAATGTGTTGAACTATGTTCACTGACATTTTATTAGTTTTAATTTCATTTTAAAAAAATAATTCAGCAAAACAACTATTTGAGAACATTTTTTAGTATAATTGAAAAGAGCCTAAGAAATTTACTGACTAAAAATTGAGTTATGATTCATACATTTTGTTCACTGAAATTAAATCTTATTTTACTGGTTTTAATCTGCTTTGGATTTTGCCCAGTTTATATAAGCACAGAACACACAGGCATGTGAGATACTTTTTCTTTCAAAGTAACATACTAACAAATCCTCCACAAACTTAGAACCAATAAAACATGCTTACAAAAGTATTACAAGATAATACAATGTACATTCTTTAGATTTAAGTTTCGTCTGACAACAGTACACACTGTAATAAATTCCACTTACATCAAAGAAATATGGAACAAGTGTGAGAGAAGAATGAGATCTTTTTACCTCATTTGAGTTCCTAATTGATCAATATTTCGAATTTCATGTCTACAAGGAAACTTCATTGTTTCCGTGATGCTTGTTGATTCTTTTGCAATGGTATTTTGTGTCATCAGTTTGTGCATCCACCAGAATAGTGTAATTTGCTCTCATTGTCTTTCAGAAACCTTTGTAACTTAAATTGTGGAGGAAAAAAATGCCATTTCCTCTCAGATAAGACAAAACAAACTCAGTTCATGACAGCAAAAGTTCAGGATGAGTTGATAGATACACCTGCATAATTAGGAACATTTTGTATGGGAACTCAGCAAGGATTTAGATAGCTTTGGTCTTCTCATTCGTCCCCTAATCTACTTCTTCCTAGAAAATCTGCATTAGGTAATTCCAGGAAAATGCCTTGCTTTTAGATCTATATCACCAAAATTTCCTGAGATGAACTTTCATGTTCTCTGAATATTCACAAGATATTTTTCATGTTAGTCAAGCAATTTTCTTCAACCTTGAGGTCTAAAAGGCAATTTTTCTCCTAAGTTTCATTACTCTTCTAATTTCTCACTTTTTATTACGCTAACATATTCTTTTTTCTTGTCCTTTTATGCCTTTAGATTTTTATCCTTCCCTGGTAAGTTACTGATTAATTTTATTCCTGATTGGCTACTCTCCTCTCTTCATTCTGCCTCAATCCACAGGTGTTATTTAAAAATGCACTATATTTACTTTATCTCACTGTAGTGACTTCCTGCATTTCATATTTACAGTCCTGTCAGAAACTGTGGTGTATTACTTGAAAATACATATTGTTCAAGATTCTCTAACTCACTCTGAGTTAATTCTTCTAAAAATAGTCCCAAAAATATTTACCTACTTCCAACCCTTGAGTTCATTATGTAAAATCAAAAAAAAATATTGGTAGGTGAGATAGCACATAAATTTGGGCACTGAAAGAGTTAAATTTCTTCATGGCAGCCCATATGGTACTCTTTTAGTTCAGTGGTCAAAATGCTGTTGTTAACACAGGGATGATTTAGCTATTGCTGAGCAGTGCTTGCACAACATCAAGACCTTCTTTTTTCATGATGCTTTGCCAGTGAGTAGGCTGGGACTGCACAAGAAGTTAGGAGGGCACATAGCCAGGACAGCTGACACCAGATGACCAAAGGGATATCCCATACAACATGAGATACCATCATTCTCAGCAATAAAATCTGGGGAAGGAATGAGGAAGGGTGGATGTTCAGAGTTACAATATCTGTCATCCCAAGTAACTATTACACGTGATGAATCCCTGCTTTCAGGAAATGGCTAAACATCTGCTTGCTGATGGTAAGTAGTGGATGAACCCCTGATTTTTATTTGCTGCTGTGCAAAGATCTACTTTACCTACTAAGCAGTCTTTATCTCAAACCATGAGTTTTCTTGCTTGTACCTCTCCCTCATTCCACTGGGGGAGACTAAGAGAGTGGCTGTAGGGTTAGCTGTCTACCAGGACTAACTCATTTCAAGGACAGGCAGTCTACCAACTCTATCTGCTTCGGTAATATGGTCATAAAGTAATATTTTTAAAGTTTTACTCAATTTATTGTGGAAAAGGACTTTCGATGTGAATTGTATAGTACAACTAATATTTAAAAGGTTTTGTGACTTCTTTAAAAAGTCACAAAATGAAGGCTTAAAATAGAGACTGAGAACAGGTAGGAACTTGGAATCAGGAATCACTGGTGACCAGCAGACCACAGAGGTGGAACACAACCTGCTGAGGTGGTGATATTAAAATAGGTTACACTCTGTCCCTCTTCAGTAAGCAGGTGTCTCATGGTAGCTATTAACATTTGAAAATTGACAAATTAAAATTTGAAAATAGAAGGAGAGAGCAAATGTTTGCAACATTGAAAAATTAGTAATCAGTCAGAAAAACCTCAAAAGTGTATCTCTCATATTAGTGTTTCAACCACTTTAGTAACATTTCTAGTTAAGCAACAGAATAAGAAAGAATAAAGGAACAGTCCAAAACACTGCAGAGATTGACTTCCTGCTCAGTCAGTGTATAAGCTTACAAGAGACCTAAATAAAGACCCATGCCCATTTACACACAGTAATAGCACTGATTCTGCGTAAAATCTTTAGTTTGGTTGAAAGTCCCCATAAAACAGAATTTAAGGCAGGGAGGAAAAAAAAAAGATAGATGTAGTCTCAACGGAAAAACTAATACATTTCAGTCCTTTATGAGAGATCAGTTGTGTTAAATTATTAATATGATGACAGGTTAAGGAGCATCTGTTTCTGCCTATGGTCCCTGGTTCAATGGCTCCTGATCCATTGGTGATCTTTCAGTTTACTTCACTTGCCTTTAGATTTACTTTGTCCACTATAACTGCATCATTCGCAATAGTCTCCAATGGAAAAATAAAGTAATTTCATGCAATGCACTTTAGATTGAGGCTCAAGTCTATTTCCACTACAGTGAACAAGTGTTAGATGCACAGGTCCTATTAACAATAGAGAGAAATCTGTGCCTAATTCCCACATGCATCCTTAAGTGCTTGCCTGTTTACTGTGGTTTTAAACTCAGCCATTTCTTGAAACAGGTGAACAAATAAAAATAAACCAAACACAAAACAACCTCCTAAATGTTATCTTTTTCCCTATCATCGAGCATAAAAATTATATCAAGCAACATTACCCAGACTTTACACAAACTGGCAGTGATTTCTGGAGTAAGAAGTACGTTTTTCCACTTTTCATGTTTAAAAAAAGTGCAAAGATAAGGATTCTATTTAACATAAAATTATTTGTCAATTGTAAAAATCTTTCTTCACAATTTTTCTGAACAATATAGAAGTGATAGATACTTTTATGATTATTTAACCATTTACTGCATGTTCTAAAATTAACTTCAGAAGCCACTACTAATTTTTCTTGGAAAATTTTCTAGATGGACACCAAATCTCCCACGGTAATTTTGAAAAGCATGAAACAAAGTAAGCCAATATCCTGATCTACTGAACCTTTCATAATCTCAAGAACTGAGCTACACAGAATTTAACAAGATGTTCATGTGTCCATTCAACAAAACACTTGTGGATAGAACTAGTTTTAAATCAATGGCTATATCCATCCTGTCTGAAAGAATGGTCTTTAGGCAGTTCCATGCTGCCAAAAGCATAAAAAAGCTTTTTCTTCTACTTATGACTTTCCTATTTGTTTCCTGTGCCTGGGTGTTGCTGCCTGCACAGATAGTCAAGGCTTCACAGCTGCCTAAGTTGCTGATCACCATCCTAATTACTTAGTTGAGGCAGGTAGGGAAATGAGCATCATTTGGAGGACAACCAAACATGCCTATGCTAGTAAACTAAACAGGGTTAGGCCATGGGTACAAGCAGTGGTAAGTGAGCATCCATGCTGTGTAATGCTGGGATGCTCCCTGAAATTATTTTTTTTCCGCTCCAAGTAGCTCTGTCCCAGGCATTGCCCAGCTATGTTCTAGCTGGTAGTAGTGTATCAATATTTGTTCCCAGTGAGGCGTTCTGATAAGTCCAGAAGGCTTGCAGAAGGAGTTTGGCCATTTGTGTGGTGATTATGTCTTGATCTATTTTATTTATAAGTATAGAAGACATCGTCAGAAACAGTGTGCAGCAGACAACAGAGGTATAGCAGTAAGGGCTTAAAAATCCTGAAAGCTGCTTGCTTAGAGAGCACCATGCTAATAAAGATGGTCATGCAGGAACTAATAATAGAGTGGTCATGTTAAACATGAGAAATGCTTATTAAAAAAAAACAACCCAAATGTGTACTTGATAGTCTCTTTCAAAGGAGAGGATTCCAGTCTGAACAAGATTGGGTTTTTTGGTTTCTTTTTAATTTTATTTTAATTAATAGGTTTCAGTATTTGCACAAGTGTAGGAGCCCTCTACAGTTGCAGCTACTGTCTTTGCAGCTCTTATCCCCCGCTTTCAACTGCTATTACTTTGTTTGGGGTGGGATGACTTTTTCAATTAATTCAACAGATGTTTTCTAGGTTTGGACTCTCTTCTCTCTGCCCTCTTTCACATGACGTCTTCTCCTTCCAAGCACTTCTGGGGCTACATGAACCTGACTTAACTTGTCTGCCTGTCCTGCTGGTGCCATTTGCCATTTCCTTTTCAAAGGGCTATTGCTGTAACAGCTCTATTCTAGGCAGGGAGTGGGAAACCTTTGAAACCAATGCAGCTTCATTGCACAGTCTATCAGAAGGAAGCAACATTAAAGGAAAAACATTTCATACTTCTTTAACTGCTGTAGGATTTAGCAAATTTTAAACAAATGAGAAGTAGATATATGTTTTTAAATGCTTATTACCTGGCTGCAGAACCACACTGATTTCAAAGACATTTTCTCCCTGCACAGAACAGAGGGGCAGCAAAAAATGTTCTTTGAAGAGAAAATGCCACCATCAGGAAAGGAAGGCGGCTCAGGCAGCTCAAAGAGTCCCAAAAGTGTTAGGGAGCCACGAAGGACATCAAAGGGGAAAGTCCAGGTTGTGAGCAGCCTGAGGAATTAGTTTAAAAGAACCCCTTTTCCCCACAGAAATCCTTCAGATGAAGCAGCAGCTGTTGGATTCTTTCACAGTTAACATAGAGGGATCAAGCTCAAACAGTTCTGAAAGTCCTGCAAAACAGCAGAGGATAACTAAAAGGTCTAAGTAAAGAGCGGGTCGTACATTAAGGCATTTTCCTCTCCTGGCATGTAAAGTGAAAAGGGGGAGGGAGAGCAGATAAATGAATAATAACTCATATGTAAGACTCTAGTTTGAACAACCACATTCTTTATAACTATATGTGGCTTGCAGCTTTAATTAGATATAGTGTTTTTCTTTTGCTATTAAAAACCTGCCACCTTTCACTTCAGAGGTGACTACATTTCAGTGGAGGTGAAGGATAAGCTATTTGTACTTTGTTGTGTAATGCCCCCAAGCACCATATAAAGAAAATGACTATTGTACATGCTTTGTAACTTGCAAAGCCCTTTGAAATAGAAAGTGGACTATGAATGTAATACATAAAGGACTACTGATGAAGAACTATATAGTCTTGATAAGTATGTGTTTATTGGCAGGTAATTAAAAGGAGTCATCTGATCACGGCAAAGCTTTTATCCCAAGAATTTTTCTAATTGTATTTAGGCCATTAGCTTTTGAGGTATTCTAGTGATTGAAGATTGAAAGACAATGATAAAAACAAAGTCTTTACCTTGTTTCTGCATTAATAGTGTGAAAAAGGTGTATAAACAAAGATAACAGGAAGAAAGAATTTTCTTTGTTAACATAATGTTTTTTAATTTTTAAAAAAAGAATTGATGGAAAAGTATATCTCAACATGAAAAAAAGGGTTATTTAGCTATAACTAGTCTTTGAAATGCATTGTCTACAGCTATATTCACACTGTACCTATACTGAAGGTACTTGGGGGAGGTAGTTCATGCTATGGTGAGGCTTGTTAGAAGGACTTGCATGTACATCCATCTAGACAGTTTCTTTATTAGTGTAGTGTGAATGTATATATGAGAATGCTCTTTGATGGTGTTACATGCACTTTCTGTCACATACATGTACCTGTTCATAGCCCTAATGATAGCATCAGGCAACCCTTTTCTGAACACACAGTCTTACAATGCAAAGCTTCTTTCCTGTCATTTCCTAAGTCCCTGAAGAAACCTTCAGAAACTAGAAGGGAGGAAGAATGACTTGTGAGTGGAGGTTTAGAAAAACAAGTTACAAGCAAATCTTTTCTTCATATAAAGCTCTCATCTATTTACTTCTTCCAACTCCACATGACCCCAAGCAATGCTCCTACAAAACACCAACTATTCAGAGGAAGATCACTGAGAGGTGAATCAAGTGTGAGGGACAATCTTCCCTTCCCCATTTGAATCAGCTTCCTACCTACCAGCTCTATCCCCCTGGCATTTCAAACCATGAGACTTCAGCAATTGTAAATAAATTGAATGCCATATGACAGCTTGAAAGGATCAAGTGTGAAGATGGTTGTTTGCTAGATCCTTGAATTTTCTTAAGTGTCTCCTAATCAAAGCAGGATGTAATTTATCAAAGGTATCCTTATGAAGCTTGCTATTTAATAACTACTCTGAGTTTAGATTGCTAGTAATACAACTTACATGCAGGTGATGAACTGCCAATAGCCTCTTCAAGTCCACATACAAAAATGACGTATGCTTGAATCTTAAGGTGTAGAATATGGTTTCAGGTATGAAGAAGTGAGCTTAAGTAGTTCAACTTTTCTTTATCAAGGCACATTAGTCTCTGATTCCAGCTAAACTCTGATACTGTTTTACATGAACTATATCCTTCCCAAAGTTGGAGCGTAAACAGAATCAGCTACTGAATTCTTCCTTAGATTCTTCTAGATGTCAATACCACTGTTTTAATGAATCTGAATGACAGAGAAATCAATGGGTTCCTCTTTCAAAAGGCTTGCTTACTATGTCTTTAGTCCATTTACTGTTAACATTTCTGATGTAGAAAATGATGAAAATCATTTCAGCAGCTGATGAAAGAAAATCAGAAATGCTTACTCTGAGGCGGAGTATCAAGTAAATTTAAAGAGAACTGATAGAACTTTGGCTGTACTAAGAGTAGGAATTTAAAGAAATAAAACAATTTTCTCACTTTGTGGAAAACACAATCCATTTGACCAAATCTTTTAGGATGTTAGAATGTCAGAAATTATATAAGATCCTTCCACCGTATGCAGGAAAAAATGGAGAAAAATGAATGGGGTTGGATGAGTTGACAGTGAGGTGGGTTGAGAACTGGCTGAATGGAAGAGCCCAAAGGGTTGTGATGAGCAGTGGAGAGCCTAGTTTGAGGCCTGTAGACAGCGGTGTGCCCCAAGGGTCAGTTCGCAGTCCCATCATATTCAAAATACTCATTAATGACATGGGCAAGGGGACAGACAGATTTCCTGATGGCATAAATCTTCGAGGAGTGGCCAACACACCAGAAGACTGTGCTGCCATTCAGTGAGATCTTGACAGACTAGAGAATTGGGTGAAGAAGAACCAAATGAAATTCCCTAAGGGCAAGAGTAGGGTCCTGCACTTAGGGACAAATAACTCCAAGCATGAGTACAGGTTAGGGGCTGACCTCCTGGGAAGCAGTGCTGCAGAGCAGGACCTGGGAGTCCTGGTGGATAGCAAGCTTTCCATGGGTCAGCAGTGNGTGAGGCCACATCTGGAGTACTGTGTCCAGTTCTGGGCTCCCCAGTTCAAGAAAGACAAGGAACTGCTGTAGAGAGTCCAGCAGAGGGATACAAAGATGGTTAGGGGACAGGAGCATCTCTCATATGAGGAAAGGCTGAAGAGAGCTGTGTCCGGGTAGCCTGGAGAAGACTGAGAGGGGATCTTTTTTATAAATATGCTTATAAATATCTAAAGGGTGGATGTCAAGAAGATGGTGCCAGAGTCTTCTCAGCGGTGCCCAGTGACAGGACAAGGCAATGGGCACAATCTGGAACACAGGATGTTGCATCTCAACATGAGAAAAAACTTCTTTGATGGTGACAGAGCACTGGGACAGGCTGCCCAGAGAAGTGGCATCTCCTTCTCTGGAGATATTCAAAACCTGCCTGGACACTATACTGTGAAGCATGCTCTGGATAATCCTGATTTATCATAGGGATTGCACTAGATGATCTTCAGAGGTCTATTCCAACCCTTACTTTTCTGTCATTCTGTGATCAGTAAAAGTACTAGTGAGATGACTAGGCATAGTGTGTAGCAATTAATGGATCATATTCCAACTGGAGTCAAGGAACCTCTAGAACCACAGGGGCCTGTCCTTACACCTGTTCCTACTGTCAATGATATGACAGAAGGAACTGAGTGCACCCCCATCAAGTTACAGATGACACAAAATTGTTGGGACCAGATGATACTTAGAGGCAGAGCAGTCATTCGTTAACTTTCAGATTATTCAAGTTCTTTCTGGAGAAGAATGTTCACTAATAGCAATAAAGAAAACAGGAGCTGAGATCAAGATTTCTAGTGCCATACTGTATGGACTAGAAGTGGTCTTTCAAGTGTGAAGGCCTATGTAGAGGATCTTGCAGGCTGAAAGGTAAGAATCATTCTCATTCTGAAGTGACACAATCACCTCTGTTGATATCATCATTTATTATAAAGGTAACTGATTAAGCCTTCAGAGCTTCTTATGTCAATATGGATCTCCAGCCGTTGTGGGGGTTTTGGTTTCTTTTTCTTTTTTTTTTTTAATATCATGAAACATACATTGCAGAATGTTCTCATCTGAGATTAACACAACCACATATCCAAATCCTCTTACAGCATGGCCTCACACGAAGCACAGCCGAAGACACACTATTAAGATTTGGAGGTTCTAGATAAAATTTTGGTCAGTGTAACTCTATGCTAATAGCACCTATTCACCACTTGTCAAAGAGCTATTCCATCTGGAAGCATGACAACTTGTTCATTAAAAGATATAGAGCAGGAAAAGATGCTGATATAGAATGAAAGGGAAAATCGCTTTGTGCCTTTTCAATGGACCTTCCACAAAGATCCGTCTCAGTGCTGATGAACAGGGAGTCAATGACCCTGAACCAGAAGTTTTCTTCAGTACACAAGCTTTTTTGCTTTTAATTAGTATGAAAAGGAAAGAAAGCTGAAGGAAATTAGGCCTCACAGGGCACTGATCATACTTTTGCCTTCTTTTGTTGGTCCAATGGAAGATTTACATTGATTGTAATGTTGCAGTTTAATGACTGCAGCACTTCATCACTGAATAGATTTTTTTCCTCAGATAGGACATTGTCAGTTGTGGATTGGACCTCCTTAGGGAAACTATGGCATTGCAACCTTGATTACCTCTGTAACAGCACAACCATGAATAAAGTACTAGCAGCCATGTCTACAGTATTAAATGGGGTTTAGAACACAATTCTTATATTCTGAAACATTCCTTCAGCTATTAATACCTCAAAATAATTGCAAAACTCTTGAGAAAAAATTAGAAGATGGGAAGAATTGGTCAAGTATATCTTGACAAATGAACAAGATGTGTGAAATTGGAAATGGATATAATTTCTTGCTGAAAGAACCATTGTGCCTGTATTCTCTAATAGCAGAGGACTTTCTGCTTATTCCTTGCTATCCCTCTCCATAACTAGAGCTGTCAAAATTTATGATGGATCTGAGTGCCCAGATATAAATTAATATTTCTTTCAAGATCTGGAATTTCCTACCAATGTGCCTCAACAATGACCCAGAGGAAGCAAGCTTGGAAAGAAGTCATGGCTGTCAAGGTCTTAAGGTAAAGAATATTAGAGAAGAATGATGCAAACTCAAATGCCAATAGGGCACAAAGTAGGTCCACACACATGTCCTATTCTAAGAGTGAGCCTTAAAAAGCCTAGTGCCAAAATGTTTTATCTTGGATGCATTTCCAAATCTTAAAATTGGTTATTGTCAAGAGATATCTAGGGATACCATGATGTGAAAGAAATTATCACTTTTCAGGAAGCTTGATCTTCTCTGCACTGGGGATGTACAGCTTCCAGAATGGAAAAGAAGCAGGCTTTCTGCTGTCCCTTCCTATTTGCAATAAGAGGCCAAGAGGTCTTGGAATAAAAGCTGTGGAAAGGGTATGGAACTCTGCTTTTCTGAAACTAGATAGTGCTATTAGCAAATGTTTGGAACTCCACATAATTTTATGTAATTTGCTCACATTGGTAAATACTAGCAAGATTATTTTATTTTATGTGACAGGAAAGGTCATGAACGTGTATTTCCCTCTCCTTCAAATGTTTAATAACTGGGCGGTAGGTCTACTTGTAAGCTCTGCCACCTCCAATGCACGTAATTTTTATTTTCCCATGTCCTGGGTTTTGGGTTTTTTTTTTGATGTTTTGTTTGGTTTGGTTTCTTGCTTTTTTATTTTTTTCATTTCAAGAAAATCACATAATGTAGAAAAACCCAAAACAAAGCTCTCTGCCAACCACAAGGTGCCTGTCTGCACGGAAAAAATACAACAATGTGTGAGAAACCCTTCACTGGAGAAAAGGCAGAATTTCCACAGAAAAACTGTGTAAAAGAATTCATTTGAAAAAATATCTTATGCAAAGTAAAATGAGCCAGTCAAAAACATATTCTGAACTCGGTAAACTGGAATGTGAACAATTACTCTCAGAAAGAAAATTGGAATATGTAGGAAAGACATTAAAAGAGCTCAAAATACTGCTCATAGAACCAGGCCTGAAAGAAGCTGTTGAGGCAAAGTTACCCTCAGGCAACCAGCCCCAACCTGACATAGACACAGGCAAATTAGTTACACAAGTACTGTTAACCCAGCTCACTGCAGCAGAAACAGCTGTATTCTAAGATGGAAAAACACAAGCTAGAGACAGCAATGAAAATCTTGGAGGCAGACTGGGTGGCAGGGAGAGCTGCTGATGCTGCTCAGAAAGCTTAATCTCCAAAGGGCAAGGGATAGTTTGAACAGGTGGAGAAGCCATAGGCGGCTAAGTCTGAGAGTCGTCACCAACTAGAGTCAGTAGCTCCCAATCCCCTTCTCCATGGAGACCTATCTCAGTAAAATAGGTCTGTGATGGGAAGAAGGATGCTATTACAGCAAAGAACCTGAGTTAACATGCCAGTTTGTGACAGTGTGTATGGTTGCATACATGCGTAAGTAAAAGAGGAGCTAGGTTATTATGGTCTTGTGTAAGATCTAGCATGAAACTTATCTTTATCTTCAGTGTTAAGCTTCAGGTTTGCAAGATATGTTATGAAGGCCTCTGCATACTGTTCTGTAATAATATTTTTGTCAGGGAAAAAAATTAAAATGGGGTTCTTTACATAGTAACAAAAAGCAAAAAGTGCGAAAATATTAATTTTATGAAAATTAATTTATGAAAATAAAAATATTTCATCCTTTGTTTTAATCTTCACATTTCCCACACAAATAAGGATGGGAAGAACTAAGTAAAGGTATAAACATTCATCACAAACAATAAGGTGATTGATGTCGCAACTTGTTTGAAATGGGAAATAAGTAAAGCGAAATATTTAACACTTATTTGAGAAATATGTTTCAAAAATAGATTTTAGTATTGCATCTCATGCAATAAAACAGACCCATTTTTGAGGAGTTTGCAATCATGTCAGACAATATTTAGGTAGGCAAAACTTAAGGAAACACAAAAAATAATTTTCAAATAAAACCACTGCCTGAAGTGACATACAGTAAGACTCTTAAGCTTGCTTAACTTACAAACTCTGCAGACATCAGTTTGTCAGCCCCTTTATGTATAGCTAGGGGGCTTGCAGTGCTATGAACGTACAGTAAGTTCTTGCATTTTACTGCATTTAATGTAGCACTGTCTCTTGTACCAAATCTATTAAGCCTCTTGATCTTACAATCTCCTGCTGCTGCAACAACTGAGCAGTACATTTCAATACTGAAGAGGCATATCACTCATCTCCTTTGGGGGCTCCAGAACTCCTGCTACTGTGATAGCTATAGAAGCTTGGTGCTGTTCTAAGCAACTAGTATGGACAATTGTCACAATCTAAGTAACTGCACACTCCAGCGTGTATTACAGTTAAATGTCCATGTCTTTAAGGATTCTATGTCACCTTTGTGGCTCAAAAGAAATCCTTGTAGTACAAAATGTTAGGTGCCATATAACTATTTGTCTTCCCATGTAACTGTTAATATTTTCCTCATAAACTTCAGTTTAAGTGTTTTGCCCTATTTAATTTTGCTTTCTCTGATGTCATTTGCACATATTTATAGTGATGTCACTGCCATTGTTCCAAACTTACTTTGTAGACATATCATAACACAAGTTAGTTAATTTGCTGTCTTCTGTGCTTTCCACATTTTCACATACACTTTCCTGTGTATCAGGAAATTCATCAGCACTTCATGCTGCTATGAAACACTAAAAGACAAAAGTATTCCATCAAGCATTTGTATGTTGAATCGTTAGTGTGCCTGAGTGGGAATGACTAGACCTCCTATAGCTAACCTGTAGATATGCACAGCTATTTTTCTGGTTTGCTTGTGTAGTTTCTAGAGAGGACATGCACTTCTGTAGTGTGATTTACCTAATCATCCTTTAAAAGGTTGTCTTTCTCTCCATTGTCTACACAGGAAAGCTGGGGAGATTAGCTCAGGCACAGACACTGAAGCTCTGGCTGTCTGCAGTCATGTTATTCCAGCAGCTGCGGGATGGCTTCAGCCCATGTGAGGTATGACCATGCTGTTGCATGTCGAGGGCACTCTGAGGCCAGGCTGCCACACACTGCATCAGCCCTCACTGCTTGAGACATCAGGTCTGTAACTATACCAAATATATGGAATCCAAATGCACTTCAGCTGGGAACATGAGCAGTATGTAACATTTTAGCCTGAGTGCTAGACACCCAGCCTGTCCATACCACATGCAATATAAAGCCTACTAAATTTTTAAACAACCCCGAGTTTTGCTTCAGAATATGCATCAAGCCCTTACTTGGGTGGGGACTGTCGCAGTTTTGTGTAGCTGTGTTGCTGAGATGGCTTCTGCAAGCAGCAGCTAGAAGCTCTCTGCAGGCCCCAGAAAGTTAAAATCAGCCAACTCAAGGCCAGAGTTGCTGCTAACCAGGGCTGAGCCAATCAAAGATGGTCACAGCGCCTCTGTGAATCACATATAGGAGGGAAAAAAAAAACCTGAAGGCAGGTGCATTTTGCCACCAGAGAAGGGAGTGAGATGTAACAAGCTGTGCGGACACCAAGGCCAGGCCTGAAGGAGGAGGCAGGGGTAAGAATGAGGCACTCCGGGTGCCGTAGAGAGAGATTCCCCTGCAGCCTGTGGAGGAGACCATGGTGGAGCAGGTGTCCCCTCGCAGCCCATGGATAAGGACGGGGAGCAGAGGCATTAATAGCCTGTGAAGAGACTGATCAGCAGGTTTGCCGAGGGACTTTTGATTCTGTGGGGGACCAGGCCAGAGCAGTCTGGGCCCGAAGGTCAGCACCCCATGGAAGGGAGCCATGCTGAAGCACATGGTGAGGAGGTGACTCCCAGATAGAGAGGACTCACGCTGGAGAAGTTTGTGAAGGACTGTCTCCTGTGGGTGGAACCCCATGATGCAGCAGGGGGAGAGTGTGTGTGTGGAATGCCCCCACAGCTAAGAAGAAAAACAACTCAGGAGGAATGGACTGAAAACCCCCATTCCCCATTCCCTGCCCCTCCCTGTGCCGCAATGGGGGGTAAAAGGGAGCAAATTTATGATTAAAGTCTGTGAATAACGGGGGGTGCGGTGGGAGGGAAGTAGAAGTATTAAGATCTGGGGGAGGAAAGCAGCGTATGAGGAGCTGACTGGAACCCCACTCCCCATTCCCTGCCCTTCCCCGTGCCATGTTGTGGGGGAAGAAGGGAGTAAAATCGTGAATGAAGTTTAAGTCTGCTAAGAAGGGAGGGGTAGGGGGAAGGTGCTTTAAGACCTGGATGCGCTTCTCATTACCCAACTCTGGTTCACTGGGTGTGTAGTTGTAGTAGTAATAAATTAGTTTTCTTTATTCTGTGTTGAATCTGTTTTGCCCATTGCACTAATTGGAAAGTCATCCCTCTGTCCTTATCTTGAATCCAAAGCCTCCCAATATATATTTTCTCCCCTTTTGGGCTGAAAAGGGAAGGGATTGAGTGGTTTTGGTGGGCATTTGACCTCTAACCAGGGCCAAACCACCACAGGACTCACGCCTGAACAGACCAGACGTGAGGCGAGTTTGGACTTGAAGCACTTAGGAAAATAATAAATTAAAAGTGTAAATCCATCCTTTCCTGACACAATAATTATATTATTTGCAGCATACAGATAGCTTGTACCCTTATTGTACCCTAAGCACAACTAGGGCCCAGAGACTTGGACAAGACTGGGTCACAGAAACCTAGGCAAGAATAAACATTGATTCAGCGTCTCACTCACTAGAAAGAATTAACACCTCATACAAATGAAGGTCAAAATATTCTATCCAGGGAAACAGCAAAATGCTATCAATTGAAATAAATTATTTGAAAGCAATAGACGTTAGTTTCTTAGCCACCTTTAACCCTCTCTGCAGTCAAAATCATGATCTACTGTATGTAGAGAAAGCTTATTAGTACAGTCATATTTAGTGCTGCTTATGGAATATAATGTAAGAACATTTTTGCAGACTATGCAATGCACCAAGCATAATAATGTTCTCTAATGAGTGTAATGTCAGGTATTCATGTGCATATCTCTTCCTGTGGCTACCTAGCATGGATAAAAACTTTCTATACTATGATACAGCTCTTGGAGATCCTCCAGTTACTTAAATGACAGAGTACTTTGGTTTTGGAGAAAAAAACACCTCGGTGCTCTCTTTTACTACTTACAGTTTGTGAATTTCATGTGGTCACATTATATGTAACTGTACAATGGCAGGAAGTGGAACAGTTCACCACCAAGTCCTCTTCAGCCACTGAATGGTTCCTTTCTTGAAGCAATTAATGCAATTTTCCCTGCTAAGGAGGGCATAATCCATAGTAAAAAGTGGAATAGCAGTTTTATTATATTATTAATTCATTTAATTTTGCCTTAATTGGAATTTTTCAGTACACAGAAGGAAGTCACCCACCAGCCATCTGTTCTTATATATTGCAGTCATTGCTAAATTATCCTGTATTTAACTTCCCTTAATAAGGTTAACATGGGAGCTTTAGCATAACACCATTTCTTCTCTCTGTATGAGAATCTATTTCATTGCTACCCAAGAGGACTTCACAGACAGAATCAACTTCTCTTAAAGTGTGAAAAACTGACACTGTTCCTCACTAAAACTTTTTGTCAGTGCTAAGTTAGAATAGCTTGGCAAGAAAGCAAAAAAGCTGATAGTTGACAATTTGAAAAGTATATTAAGTAACAAGTTTATAAAGCTGACATTGTATATCAGTGAATTCTGAATACTGTCAATCTCTACTTTTATACCCCTAGGGTAATTTCAACAATTAATGAATATATGAGGAAGAATCTCACATGGACTACAGACAATTTACACTACTGTGGTAGCATAAAATCACAACCAGAGCTTGGATCTGGAGAAGGAGTTTGTTTTGCTGTCATATGGTTTCTGTAGAGGAACTCATACAACCTTGAACAAACATTTTCCAAAGTCTCAGCATTGCTATGCAGAAATCTAGGGTACACATTTTTTCAGAAGTAGCAAACTAAATTATCATTCATGGAAAATGCAAAAAAACCCCAAATGCCTTTGTTGTAGTGGAGGAAGCTACTAAAATTCCTCAATGTCTCAACTTCACATGACACCTTCTATTCAGTTTTGAAATTGCGAATAATACAGAAGTGGTTGAAATCCACCTTAACTCTTCCCTTAAACCGAGGTGGAAACTATAGCATGTCCAAAATTACATTTGCAGTATCTATAAAATGAATTCAAAGCTTTGTAACTATCATAGTTACCAGGATGCAAGGAGATAAGAATGAAAATCTCTCTTAATAAACTGAGATTGTTGGTATGTTGAAAATCACACGCCAGCACGAAGGTGAATTAAAACCAGAAGTGAAATCTTAATGCTTTAAGCATCTAGTTTGTTAATGAATATAAGCATTTGTTTGCATACTTACATTTAGAATCTCAAAAGTATTTTTTACGTTTTGTTTAAGATACTGCAGTCTTCAAGCACTGTAAATCAGTGCTTAACTGGGAATGGGTTAGGGTGAGGCATTCTTAATTCACCACTCAAATTTGACCTGAGTTTCTTTGGGTGAGGAAGAGGTGAGTTCTCAAAGAAACGAATGCATTTCTGTACCCTGAATTTCCTTTTACTCTACATTTTATTGGCATCCAAACCAATGGATGGAAAAGTCGTTAAAAAAATCAGATCCTTCTGATTTCAATTCCAATTTAAAAAGCTTTTAAACTATAAAATTGTTCCTTAGAATCAGCATTGTTGCTAAGACAGTTTTATTACATAAATCTGTATCACTGTAAAAAACCCCAAAAACAAAAAAACAAAACGAAACAAAACAAAACCACCACAAATATGAAGCAAAAATAACTACCTTGAAAGACTAAATTCAATATAAACCAAAACACGTTATAGCTGTTCTGGGGCTTATATTTTTTACTTATAATCAAATGAAAAAAAACCCTAAATAATATGTATATTAAAGGAGTCTTCCAGAAAATTAATTAAAAAAAGCAAGGAAAAGAGAAGTGAATAAAGGAGGAAAAAAAAAAAGAAAAAAAAAGAAAACCAAACAACCCCACCCAAACCACAACAACTGAAAAACCACCAGCCTGCTTATAACAAATTTGCTTGTAATAGGAGGTGGCTTGTTCAAGTGTCGTTACAAATGGGACAGGTAGAAGTGGGGCTTAAGTATTGCATTTATAAACCCCTTTTTGATTTCCATGTCATGTTTGTTCAGGTTACTTAGTTGAAGATACTGTTTCTGTTACTGTCATCCCTGCAAAGTCAATCCAACAGATTAAATTAAACCTTCTTTCTTTCTGCCTCAGAGATCATAAAAACAAAACAAAACAAAAAAAAAACTTCAGAAGCTGCATGCTGTTTTTGCTATCTGGTAGTGATGGATGAAACAGAAAGAATAGAGTTTGATTTAATCAGATAGCTTAACCTTGCAGGGAGAAGAAAGACACCTATATAACATATTCATGTGTATATTTTATTTTCAGACATATGTGTCCATGCATAAGTGTATATTCTAGGCATACAGGTCTATCATGTCTTACTTTTTTATATTGCAGCGAATACATAGAAAAGGCATGTTTTACTGAATTTCATGCACCAATCAGCTTTTTATTCAGATATTTTGTTAACCTTACATTACACAAAGTAGCTTCCCTGCCCAAAGGAATCTGCAGAGAAAAATCTGGTCAATGCATTACAGAGAGAGAGGAAGAGCTAAGCATTCTGGTTTTCAAAGAAGGCACATGTTTGTAAACGTTTAACAAGAGAGATTTCTCATCTTCAGTGTATTTTCCACATCCTGTATTAAGGTAATGGTTTCATTTTAACAAGAACGGTTGTGTTTTCATAGTTCCACCTTCACCTAAACATGATGGCCCAAATCCTGTACATCCTCATAGGCAAATTAATCTCTTAGTTATATATTAAAATAAAAATAAATATAAATACTTTCAGTAACAAATTCTAAGTTACACACTATCAAAAGCAATCATACAATTTATTGTCTGCTTTTCTTTTGTGAAAAGTTGCTTAGCTGTCTGTCTCAGTAGATATATTGTGTAGATCTAAGCCCTGAGATTCACAGAAAAATGCATACTGTGTGCTTCCTTCATTCATTTGAAAATGGGAAGGGGATTGCATCATGAGCAGGCTGTTTCAATTATATTTTGATATTTTTTGCCATTTGAAAGATAGCATGTTACAAATCATGTCAGAATATTTTTCCTACTGGACTTTTATATCTATCCAACAGTCAAAATATTATTTGTGAAGCGTGAACATTTTAATAACTATTCTTCTGGTTTTGTGAGCTAGTTGACACTGTATAATAGCAGAAAAATGAAACCGTGGTGAAGATTTATCAGAACAAAACACTGGAAATGATGAATCACAAGTAATGAAGCAGGAGCTAAAGAAGAAAAAATGTGCAAGTTTTTGCTTGATTGAAGAAATGTTAATACATATTGGTATGTAAGTTGTGACACCCTGATACATATGTACAGATACAAGAGTATTTTATAATCAAAATAATGCACTAAGAAACAATCCCTGGAAAGAAAATTTGAAGACATCATTATCTGTGCGGTGTTAACCAGATCATCACAGACACAGAGTGAGTGCCTGGGGTCACAGCAAGGTCAGTTTAGGAATAAGAATTGCATGCCAGGTCTGAGAGCTACAACATATGGTTTGGATGTGGGGCCATCAGAGAAAAGGCTGAGAAGGCAGCATATAACTTTACTGAGAAAGTTGAGGATTTGGAGGGAATTCACAAAAAGGGGAGTTGCAATTGCTGTAAGCTGATTGCCTAACTAAAGCACTGTGCAGCAACAAAATGGGAAGCTTTTTGCTCCCCTGCTACGGAACATCCTTTGAAATTAAAGATGAGGGTCGAGCTACAGAGGACAGACAAGAAGGGTAAGTGGCTAACCATGGGTAGGAGAATCTACTAGGGTCAGATATCCAAACTGAATTAAATCCATCCATCCTCTTATGCAGTCAGCAGGAGTCTGACCCTCCACCATTTTATATAATATTTACCACGTGCTAAGGGGGTGTGAAAGATATAAGGGGAAGGAACTCCATTTATTAACATTTTAAATCCACTTTTATGTGACATAACAAATATCACCATCTTCTGAGCATGAACACATACTCTGAGCCAAAATTTTATGAGAATGTCTTAATGGATTGTATGTCGCCTTCTTATTTTGAGCCCTCATTTTGAGCTGGACATACACTAAACAGGACTCACAGCTTAAAAATACAAACAAAATATGCAAGCCAAGAAGGTATTTACCTCATTTCCAAGAAATAGGGCCAAAAAGATGACCAGAGGGCTGGAGCGCCTCCCCTGTGAAAAAATCCTTAGAGAACTGTGGTTGTTCAGTCTGGAGAAAAAAAGGCTTTGGAGAGACCTTATCCTTATTGCAGCCTTCCAGTACCTAAAGGGGCCTACAAGAAATCTAGAGGGACTGTTTACAAGGCCATGTAGTGATAAGACAAGAGGTAATGGCTTAAAAGTGAAAGGGGACACTAGATACAAAGAAGAAATTTTTTACGAGGGTGGTGAAACATTAGGAAGTTGCCCAGTGAGGTGGTAGATAACTGTCCTGAATCTAACCAGGCCAGCGTTAACCTCCCTAAGCTGTCAGCACAGGTGAGCTCAGTTAGCCTAGGTGAGCTGTGTCAGCCCGGATTGCTTTCCACACCACTTGACATCACTCCCCCATAAAAGGGGCACTCCTGGGTGCCTCCAGGGTAGTTCGAATGTGGCCAGGGCATCAGGTCAGTCCTTGCATTGTGCAGCACTCTTTTATCAGGTTATCAAGGTACTCTGTGTTATCACTTAGTATAAGTGAAATTTGCTTCAGTCTGTTATTGTTCCCCTTTCACGGTGATTTTGTCAATAAGTGTCTTTATCCCTACCCATGGACGCTCTGTCTGTTTCTCCTCTGGGAGTGAGTGAGCAGTGTGTGGTGCTCAGCCACTGGTTGGGGCTGAACCACATACCTTGAAACATTCAAGGTCAGGCTGGATGGATCTCTGACCAACATGAGAGGGTTGATGATGTCCCTGCTTGTTGCAGGGGCATTGGACTAGATGACCTTGAAAGTTCCCTTCCAACCCATCTATGATTCTATGAAATATGAAGGCCTTATCTACTGTATTTTGCTGTTCCAAATAATACATTTTCTACCACCAGCACCTCTTTTCTTTAGGACTATGACATACCACGTGCACTATGGTCTATTTATTACTCTAAGGGACATTTTTCATCTTCTGTTTTAAAGCAGAGTAGACACTTCTAAATAGTATCCCTCCACCTTTTCCCAAACAGAAAAGTGTTCCATAACTTCACTTCTATACCAAAGCAAGGAGAAAAACAATTCTGTAAGAATGGCTGAAGTGAGCCCTTTCTCCAGCAGTGCAATGCAGCAGCATCAGTCATTGCTGTGACTGCCACTGGATTGATATAACCTCCATGAGGCACGAATCTAAAACTTCATTGCTGGTTGTAGGTCCTGACTGAAACTCTGAACGGCATGGAATTATAAGAATGACTTTCCCAAAAATCAAAAAAAAAAATCATTAAAATATCACTGCTCATCAGAATCAAATAAAATTAAACCCTGATTCCTAGGGGATCGAATAAGAAGGCAATGAGTGTTATTTTAATTAAAAACACAAAAAAGTGTTCCAAGCTCAATTTTTAACCTAAAGATCATACATTTCATCTTTATCTTGAGATTTGAGATCTATACACACTCCATACATTGCAATGCATTGTAGATATGTATAAGCCAACCTGGGTTCCAAGAGCACTCTTCCCATATTAGGAAAACATCATAGAATCACCCTATCATTCAGGTTGCAAAAGTACCTTTAAGATCATCAAATCCAACTCTAACCCTAACACCACAAAGACCACCAATAAGCCATGCCCCTAAGCAGCACATCTACATGTCTGTTAAATACCTCCAGGAATGGTGACTCAAACACTTCCCTGGGCAGCCTGTTCCAGTACTTGACAACCCTTTTGGTGAAGATTTTTTTCCTAATATCTAACTTTCTCTGACAGAACTTGAGGCCACTTCGTCTAATCCTGTCCTTGTTACCACAGAGAAGAGACCCGGCTATAACCTCCTTTCAGGTAGTTGTAGGGTGCAATAAGGTCCTCCCCAGAGCCTCCTTTTCTCCAGACTAAACAACCCCAGTTCCCTCAACTACTCCTCATAAGACCTGTGCTCTAGACCCTTCAGTACCTCAAAGACCTTGTAGCAAGGGCTCCAGAAATGAACACAGTATTTTAGGTGAGGTCTCACCAGAGCCAAATACCGGGGAATGATCACTTCCCTAGTCTTGCTGGTCACACTATTTCTTATATTATATCATATGGTTTCCATAAGTTAAGAAGATAATTTAGCCAGCATAAAAGTCTTCACAAATAATAAAGAGCTAGTTTACCTATATACATGAAAGAATAACCCTAATAAAAATTAAAGAATGCATGGGATCGTACATAAGTTACATTGTGTTTTCTTTGACATGCTATAAAACAAGGATTTCACTTTTCAACTTCACAGGATAAGAACCTCAGACAGTTTGATTTTTGACTCAATAATGTAACCCTCAACTTTCCATGAAAATTGCAAAACACAAAGTTGTAGTGGCCTATTGTTCTATATGAATAGAGACATATTCTCTTGTATATACACGAGTGGGCTAGGTCTCAAGAATTATTCTCTTCTAATGGACATTATGTTTATGCAGTAATGAGAACATAATGCACACAAACCTAATAATACTGAGGTATCTGAAAGCAATTTTGCAACCAGGAACTAGACAGAGAGCACCTCTACTGATGTGGAATAAGAAAAATTACCATTGGAAATGCTGTACAAAATGGCCAAGCAACACATTTTCCAAAGTGATTCTTGTGTTATTGTTTCTCTGTTTTGCATGTCTGACCCCAAAATATACCTAGAAAAGTCTCAGAAAAAGTAGAAAACTCTTCTAGGAGAGAAGTTTCAGGTTCTGAAAAACTTGGGGAGAAAGTTCTGATTTCTACTTGTCAGATGAGACAAGCTTTTCTGACACAAAAGTGGAAATCTGTGTTCTGATGCTTTGCTTACTTCATTATATGCAAAACGAGTTTGTTTTGTTCAATATACTTATCCAGTTAAATTTTATCTGATTCCAGTTGATACTCTCTTGCACATTCAATTAGTCAATTTCATTTATTAGCATGTGTGTTTGTACTTGCTAAAACCTGAATAACCCAGATGAAACCGGGCCTTCAGTGTGCTATGCCCTATTCAAATTTATACTGATAGTCAACTCAACTCTACATATGCATTGATAGTCTGAACACACACAAGAGATACAAAGTGAGAAGAGTCACAGGGAAACAAAGAAGTTAGCCTTTCCCAAGCCATTTCAAAAGAGATAGTGAAAGACCTGCAAAAACACTTGGTTTCTATCTCCCCAGTAAACAAGTCTAGTCACTTAACTATTTGGGCTTTCATTTCTTGTTCTAGTCAGCTGATTTAAGGTTAGGTGATTGAAAAGAGACTGGTATACCTTCAAATACATTAACAGATGGCAGAAGTAAAGTATGGACAGCTACATTAGAACATGAGAAGTCTTCAAGAGAAGCACTCAGAATTCATGATATAGCACAGAGTAATTTGCATGATACTGCATTCCATTCTTACGTGAACACATATTGTTTTTCCCTTCACTGATGAAAGAAAAAAGTATTCAACAGTATTTTTTATGGCTATTGTTCAAAACTGTGGCTCCTGTACTTCATACTAAGGGCTGCACTGAATAAAGATTTTACTTTCTTTCTTAGATTTTCATTTGATGCTCCGTTAGCTTTTATTTTGCTTCATAAAGCTTTATATACTACCTGTAAGGAAAACCCTGTTTAACCAAGAAGTATTATGACTCCTCATTTTGCTAACGAGCAACTGAAATGGAGACATCCTTAGGAACTTCCATCAAGTCATGCACAAAGTCCCTAGCAAAGAAAGGTATGAAAGCCAGGTGTCCGTGAAACCATTAAACTCATCTTTACCTTGCAGCTGACCCTTATTCCATTCACTGCATACCATGTACCTATTTCAGTGCAAGAAGCAGTAGACTTCACTCTGTTTCAGAAGACATCATTCAGACATTACAGTATAACACATGTTACTCTATATCATAGCAATTCACTCTGCAGCTTAGACTTATTTCACACACAGTATGTTTAGTGAATGAGGCACTGAGCCCACAGAAATAATATACTGTTGCCGCGTAATTAAGAACGCTACTGCAATGCACATACCACAGGTGATTACATGAAATAACCCAAAGAGCTACAGTTTTGATATTTTCTGGCTTTTTGATGATTCATTTGGGTTATGTCTAAACATTACAATGAAGCAATATGTTAGACATCTCTGAGCAGGTAAGTTTCCAGTTACTCAGAGTAGTGTAGCCTCTGAAGCATGGCACTGCACCTGGGCAATTACTTCAGACGTAACCTCAGTCTGAAGCAGCTTTATTGCTTCCAGTTCCAGAGTTAGCTCAATTAGTGCCTGTTTAGGAATTGATCCAGCAGGTACATGTTTACATTTTGTTTTCTGTGGGAGGGAAGAAGAAAATACTCCTCTGTGCCAAGCCTGAAGTAAGCAGTCAGATTCTGTCTACAGAATTTGGAGGGAATCGGGACATCCCCAAAATCCTGTGTCCTCAGCAATTCATATCCCACCATTTCCTTTTAAAACTGAAATTCCACTGAACCTTGCTGTATGTGCATATGCACATCTAGCAGAATCCTGAAACACCATGTATTCAGTGGAAATTTCCCGTCAGTTTACATATGCTGTCAGAGCCGGCTATAATAAAGAAACCACAAGTTATTTGCTTTAATCTTCAACAGAGCACCAGGGTTTTGGCAAGAGACACTTTCATCAGAAAGTTTATAACCACCAGTTGTGGATGTTTTCAGCTAACAGGCATACGTCAAAGGTAAATACAGTTTAATTATAGCATGTGTGTTTATTCTTTACTAATGAATTTGATTTTCACTAAACATATTTAGTAATCAGGGAAAAAATATATTCCCCTAATTTGTATCATCAACTTACAATTAATTCAGTTAGCTCTCAGCTTTGTTCATTCCCTGGAAAATATTTTCCCAAACTACTCACATACATACCTTACTTTTTCAGAATAAAACACCGGAGTAGGCAGCTGACACAGAACATGCTTATTAAGTAATATACATTAAAACATATTTTGCAAGGATAGATTGTCTTTTAAAATACCACACCACTAACTTCTCCAACAGTTTAGCTGTTGCTTTGAAGCTTCTACTGTTTTTAGTGCTCCAAAACTTCTCCAGCTTCACAATATTTAATTCTACATTAAAAAAAACCCTCAAACCCAGTTATTTTTGAATGTACCCCAAAACCAAGAAGATGTTATCACAACTGAAGCCTTGTAAAGCTGGAATCAAGAAAATTACTTCTAAAATCTGTATAAAATCTTGAATCTCAGACTGGAGTTTCCATACTGACTATTTGCTCGCTTTCTTATGTTTCCAAAAGAAACTTATTCGCTATCAGACTGGTAAAATGACGAAAACAATGCTTCATTTTATGCCTTCTCAATTATTCTTTTGTCCCTTTATAAAGCACAAGCCAAAGAAAATTGAGGCATACAAAAATAAGGGAAACTTTCAATCAGCAAAATAAGTTGCCAAAGACTACAGTGTAGTCAGATCAGTTACAACTTTTCAGAGAAATGAAGGCTTCAGTAATGTTATTTAGGTTTTAACATTATTGGAAAATCTTAATTCAACCTTTTTGTTGGGTGAGCCAAGTAAGCTATTTTAACAAATCTGAGTCATCTGCTCTGTGCCTTGAGCTTGCTGCCCCAATCAACGTGTATATTTTACTAAGATTTTAAAATTATAATAATTTATATCAAAACTTTAGACAGGAAGGGACAATGTGGCTCATCAAATCAAGTCTCTGTTATCACAAACAGACACCATGCATCATCTCATTCATCTACTGGTGTCTTAACTGCTTAGGTACTACTTCGCTCATCAGAAGTTGTCATGTTTTTGCATCAGATGGAAACTAAGCACCACAGAGCTGCTCACTCAGCTTTCCCTCTGCAAGAGGATGGGGAGGAGAATGGAAAAAATGCATGAAACTCATGGGTTGAGATGAAGCAGTTTAATAGTAGAACAAAGGAAGATAAACAACAACAACAATAATAAACAAAACCAAGTGATGCACAAATGCAATTGCTCACCACAACAGAAGGAAAAAAAAAACCCACAACCTGATACCCAGTCTGTTTCTGAGCAGTGAATCCGGAGTGTGAGCAAGCAGCTGCATGGTGCTCTACTGCTGACTGGGGCAAAAAACACGACAGGACTGCATTTCAGAAGCTCTGAATGTTAGAAACCGTCTTACTATTTCCAGGCAAAACTGGTTCAGGGCCAGTTCAGTCTTGACACCCAGTTATAACAGATCCTCTGTCTGCCTGGTGTTTAAAACTTGTCATGTTTTTATGTCAAAGTATCCTACATTCAGCCTTAATTTTCCTACACTGAACAATCCAAGCTCTTTCAGCATCACCCATTATCCTGCCCTTGATCATCCTAGTAAACTTCCTCTGTGCCTGATTCAGTCTGAATTCTTTCCTGAATAAAAATTGATTGTTAGCAATTAGTTTTACAGATCTGTTATGGTTTGGGCCACTCTACTTTTTGCAACCTTCTGAGATAAAAGTTCTACAGAAAAGTGTGGAGTTCTTAATTAATAGAGCACCTTCTCGGTTTTGTTACCAGTTCCTTCGATGATACTTGCAATTCCATGTACTATCTTTTCTGGAGGTTTCATTATTCCCCAAATGTACATTGTTCCTTGACAAATGCTACAAAAGACTCACACCTACCTTGAAAAGCACTTCCAACTCAGACAGTACAAAAAAGAGAAGTTGTGGAGAGGAAAATAAATAATACTCCAAAGTAATATTTAAGGGACCTGAATGCTGAAGGATAAGAGCTAGCCATAGAACAATACACACAATTGATTAAAATTATCTGAAATTATGAAAATATTGCTTGCATATATCCCATTTACATTTTTCTGACATCTTTTCTTCAGAGCAAAAGTACATCATCTCCAGGAACAGTAGCAGGTGGTTTCCGGCAAGAGGGACAGATATAGACACTCACAAACAGACTGAAAATAAAAGTGGGAGGCAGCCACTTTAATGTAGTAAAGATACACTCTCATGGTTTTTTTTATAGGTCCAGGCACCTCTTTCAGCTGGATTGCAGCTGGCCTCTCTAAAACAGCTTTAAATCAATGTATCGGTTAAGAGGTTCAATGTCTTAGGGGGGTAGAGGTGCCTGAAAGTTCGGAAGGCAGGATCCACATAGCAATCCCAATGCTGTGCAATCACAACTCTTGCAGCACCATACACTCTCAATGACACACCTTACCCCTAATAACCTCTGCTTTTAAAACGTTTATCCTTACACATTCAAAGTCCAGCAAAGGATATTAACTTCTCAGTAGACTACCATTAAAATGTTGCATGCCACTTAGAAAACCTAAGTGGCAGAGTTTTACTGTCAATAACCTTTTTTTTTTTTTCTTTTTTTTTTTTTCTGGTAGGATATAATTGAACTGCTCTTTAGGACACAGCTCCAGTGCTTCCTACATTTTCATTAATTAAGTAGGCTAACTTTACAATTTATAATGTCACACTGTATGAAATAGAGGCTGTAAACCCCCTCTGTTTATACACCCAGATTGTGTCTGTTTGTGCTGTCAAATGACTGTGAGTCTCAGAATGAATTTCTGCTTTATTTATAGGAAGAATTCATATCTTTCTAACTTGCAAATGGTGACAATCACACCCTCTGCACAGTAAGTACTTTGTTTATTTTTATATAGTTATGGGCTTTTGTTTCCCAAAATAAGATATGACAAAATTAGGAAAAAAATGAAAGGATATTCTATTTTTTTCGTTAATAAAAATTTAAAGCTAAAAGCTGCTTAGCCACAAGGGAAGCGACACAGAGCAGCAGTAAAGCCAGTAGCCTCTATTTTTAAAGCTGTCTTTTATTTCTGTAATGCTGATGACCGAACTCAAGCTTTAAGTAACACTTCCCCTTGTGACAAGGCTGCTTTCAACTTTTCCATTTTATTAAAAGAGCTAAATTGAGGGCATTCTATGAGTCTAATTTGTGTTCAGTTGTTGTTATTGTTTTTAAATTTAAAAAAAAGTCAGCAGTAGTCTAGTAATCAGGGAAGCAGTACATGAAGTTGGGGATAACCCATACTGCGCTGAGAATAAAAGGTGTTTGGATAATGTTTTTGTTCTGGAAAGTGAGAATATGTGTGGCAGTAAATAATGGGATTTATCTCTTTGTTTAGTCAATTGTTATTTCAAAACATGTATTTTTAAAAAGTCACTAAAAGAAAAATTTTAATGTGTTGCTGATTTGCTTTTGCTCTCATCTGGTTTGCTTTCTTCCTCTGCTTAGAAATATTGTAAAATATATTTTCATCTCAGCAATTTGAAACAAGCAGTAAAGACCATGTTCTCAAAGCTTCATGGACACATAGATAATTCTGTACTGGAAGCATTAGCTCAGGAGGCAAAAAAAAGTTGTAAGTAACAGATAGTTTTTTCATCATCCTGTAATTTCAAAATAGCTCCTTGCAACAGCAGACATTGCAATGGCTTTAGACTTCAGCTCACACACCGATTCTGAACCAGAGGACACAGAAACGGCTTGCAACCTTACCAAGGATGTATTGAGAGTAATGGTGACTGTGCAGGGCAGTTATACAGATGCTGTTGAAGTTCAAGAAAGCGCACATTTGAGAAGTAAGCAATAACTAGGAATTCTCTTACTCTTGATCACTTACCTATAACCTCTGCTTACCTTGCTCCAAACATCCTTCATCAAATGTACAATGCAGGCAGTGAAAATTTTGGGATAAGCAATTGTTTCTAATAGATGCATTTTCCCCATATATCAATTCATTGCTATCTGAAATAGCATACTAAGAAGAAGCTGCAAGCGCATTCTGTTAGACACAGGGGTGACACGAGTTAATTTCATTGCTGTCAGGAGATATCTTGATGGGTGTATATTGTGTGTTATCATGAGTTACCACAGCTGCAAGGGATTATTTCTTCTACTAATAATGGCATAATAGAATACCATAACTTGTCACAAGATTTCAAGTCAGCTATGAAATTAACCTATTTCATCACTGAAAAAAAAGTCTCTACTGATTTTCTTTTTCCCTTTTTTAATGGGACTTTGGTGCTCTTGTAAATAGGAATTATGAAAGTTTCAAGGAACTGTGGAATGACTTCATTTCTTGAATAAACCTTGCACATAGTTTCTAAAACTCACCCATCATATGCTGTGTTGGCAGATAATGTGAACCACATCACAATTTTATAAAAAATTATCAATTTATGTCTTAAACCCTTAGCAACTAAGGGATTAAAATCCACCCTCTGGCCTATGTCCCATTCACGCATGGTAAAAGGTAATGTCCATGTCTCTTGCAGCCTCCCCTGGAGACCATCAAACTCCATAATCATGAACAATGAAGTCCTGACAACAACATGCCAGGCCCCAATCTGTATTCTTCATTCCCTTTTAGGATGTAACTGAACAAGATAAAAATACATCAACAAAGTAGCTCATTCTTCGAGAACAAGATGCTTTTCACTGCTGGCTAAATTTTATACCCATTTAGAGGACAGAATCAGCTCTGCAAAGAGCCAGAGGTGTGCTACAGTACACACCAGGGAGGCCCTAGAAGGTACCCGAGGGATGGAGAGAGGACAACTGCCTCCTCCAGTGTCACCAAGCCATTAGGCTGGGCCAGCACAGCTTGTCTAATCAAGGTCTGTTTAAAATAGAAGTAATTTTTGAAGCCCGATGGGCCCAAATCACTGCTGGCCAACAGGTGAGAATCTGAAAGAGCTCTGTATGTAACCACAGCTAAAAGGTGCAACACTGAAATTCCAGCATTGAAGAGACACACCAGAGATTACTGCAATGAAGTCCTTAAGCCAAAGCAATATTTGAAGACCACTTAAGAATGACTGCTGCTGAGCATTAAAAGTACCCAGGCATTTAAAGACATTTAAACAGTTGGGCTTACTGGGAAAAGCAAGTTAAAAATAGTGACATTAACAGAGAAATTGCTTATTCATCTCCTCCTAAGGTCTTTCAAGTAATTTGGCAGCAATAGCTCTGTTGTATCTGGTTTGAACTATAGTTCCAGTTTCACCATGGCTGTGACTGTACAGTTCAGATCAGATCCAAAAGCAGTGTTTACAACATATTGCTGAATTGCTCTAACAGTGTAACATGTCTATCAAATAAGAGGAACAGAATATCTTGCATAATACCACATGGAGGCCAAAGAGCAATCATCAGCTACTACCCTTTGTTACTTCCCTGAGAGAAAAGAATAGCTCACTCAAGTGCCTCTCAATAATTCTTGCCAGGGCTTCTAGCAAGGTCAACAAAGCTTCATGGTCAATGGCTAGTGAGAGAGTGAAAGGATTAGCAAAAGCATTTAATTTTTGTCCATTGATGACAACAGATCACTGAGCAATAAGATTTCCTTTCTTATTATCAGGGTCACGTAGTAGAACTGTTCTTGCTGAAGTTGCAGGAATTAAATTTATAAAATATGCTTTGCAAAATTTAGGGGAGAAGTTAGATTTGATTTTAATTGTTTAGCAAACCCCAAGAGCTATAGTTCATAAATTAAAAGGTTTTGTGAGCACAAACATTAATTGAGTTATATGTGCTTTCTGAAATGTACTGTCAGTTGGTTCTTGAAAAGATTAATGTTCTTGTGATTCCTTTGTATGCATGTCTGAATCCTCTGCTCGTCCCTATGGGTTCTGTTTAGTGGCATTTAGGTTCTCTGATGGAGCAGATGACTTTTTACAGCTGACAGTGTTGTAACAGGGATCAAGAACAAGCTTATTCTTCTGACCCCCCCAGTCTGGAAAAGGGACTAAAAATGTGGATATGGGTAGAAACTGCTATTTAATGTTTTCATTCTGTTGATAAAATCAGGCTTATTTTCTCTGATGAGAGAGGGCTAAGCCTTGCCTGAATCTTCCTAAAGCCTTCTGAAAGCACAAATCTCCCTGCTGGATTTTGTTTTCTTTCTTCGTTTTACAGATAGAGTAATATTTCTGGGGAGGGGGACAGGCAGAGGCAGGGAAATGTTGCTTAGGAAGATGGTGGTGGGAAACAGACCTCTGATCTTTGTTTTCCTTTTTGCATCCCTCCATTTATAACCCACGGTTTGCTCTGAAGTCATCACAGGATGTCTCTCCCCACCCCTTCCCCTTGTTAGTGAAATGAGTTTCTATCTTAATAACCTTGCTCTGTCCACTGCCTCTTCAGCAGAAGTTAGAGTCAGAACTTTCCATATGTTAATGATGTTTCTATATTAACAATCTGGGAATTATAAATGTTTTGTGAGTTTCTCTGGCCAGGTCTGTGCAGGGAGCATCAACCATAACATTGTTTAGAAAATCCTCAGGAGACAGGCTGAATGCTGTTCTTTTTAAGACTAGAGGGTAGTCTGAGCTATCATGAAAACTTGCTTAATATTTTTCTTTTTTTTTTTTAACTCAAAAAGAACAGCACCTCTTCCCTTAAATTTCCCCTATCTTCCTAAAGCTTCCTAAAGCGCATTCATGAAATGCACTTAAAATTTTGTGGTTTATATTTGTAATTAAAATGCATTAAAACTCTGCATTTGCTTGAAGGCTGAAAATTGTACTATCACAGCTAATATTTGGTAATTTGATTTGCTTTTATTTCAATTGAAAAGCTTCACAGAAATGTTTGTCCTTATTTTAATGATGGGGGATATAATTAGGAACAGAATTCAACATTCTAAGGACATCTCCTGAGTAACTTACCATAACTAAATTTCTTCAACTGGGCTCCAAAAAGTTAAGGACCCCAGCTATGTCAGCACAAGAATTTGGGCTGAGAATTGCGGTCTGCATGGTCTCCGAGTGCTCAGCTGAACTGTGCTGGAAGCTGGAAGCCTCTGCCTTCTGTATTCAAACTGTGAGATAACTTTTCTTCCCTAAATAGATAAATTACAAGAGGCAGTGAGATCAACCTCTAAAAATCCTAGGAGAAGCAAAGAAATGGGCCCTCCTGTGAGGAGCAAGAAGACTAATTGTGTGGTAAGAAAGCTACCAGCTGCCTAATAGCAAAATTTAATAGAAAAAGTACAAAGGCCTCTTTTACCCATCAATATGTGTTTAGTTATAAAACAAAATATACCAGTGGGTTAGCTGCCAGTGCTGAGCATTATCTAGAAGTATTGGGCATATGTCTCCATGTTTCTACTCAATGGACTTACACCATGTAAGGAAGGCCCTTAGATTCGTGCTGTTTGCCAAGTGTTTGAAAGCCTTACCTTCTGCATAAACCAATCAATTTGATGAAAACAACATGCAAGACGTCCGACCTGCCAAGAGGCCTAATAACAGAGCATTGCCCTTTTCACTGAATTCCCCAAGCCTTAGAGTTAAATTGAAATGTACATATGTCCCACTATGTACTTACTCAGGGAGTTTAAGATGGTTAACATCTATGGTTAAGCACATAGGTCCCAGTCAGTAACTGAGACCACACCGTTTTAAAAGGCAGATTTTAATTATTACTGCAGGGTAAATATAATTTATAGTTACCATTGGCACTCTTAGAAGCCATTTCATTAAATTCTAGGTATCAACAACAAAATGAGTAACGATCTAATTAAATATAGTACAACACAGACTCTCATTGGGGCCTGAGTCTCATGAGGCAGACAAGACCAGAGGAGAGAGCAAGCAAAGGAGTCTCTGACAGCTGCCACAAGATCATAAAGACCTGTCAGCTCTGAGCCATGAGGAAACTCAATACTGGTTTGTAAAGTGGATTAGGTAAACCACATAAAATCTCTGTGTAGACATTTGCTTTCATAATTAAAGTTACTTTACTCCACTAAGGATTAATATATTTTTATTGCTTTCATATTGAATGTGAATGTCCAAAAAGAGCTTGCATGTTGTTGCCGTAATTTATTTCAAAGGTGCATCCTTAGTCAAATTCAGATCTTGACTGTCCTTCCCTCACACCCTAAAAAGCTTTAAATAAGCATTAGCTTTAAATTGCAGTTTGACAAGGACAGAAAGAATCTTTCAGCAGCTCCCTTCTCTCTATCTGGTTCTGATGCGCTGTTCATATACTTTCCTTCCTTTCCCATGCTAGAATCATTGCAGTGGGGTTGTGGGGGGACAGAAGCTTTGCACAAATACAAGCAGAATCATCTGATTTCTCCTCAGGGTATCAGCCAAAACCCATTGAAACATTTTTCTTTTGTTTTATTTCTTTTTCTTTTTTTTCCCCTCCTGTTGTGCTGCACCTGAAAAACTGCAGCATTCTTCAGAGCTGAGCAAAAGTTTATGACTGTTCTTATTTTATTTGAACTACTGCACCCCTTCCCAAGATTCAGCTTGTATGAAAATGTACTGCAGTAATAAGAATGTACCCTTTACCCCATTCATTTGTGAATCAAAACACAAAATAAAACAAGACTATTATGTAGATCATGACGCATGTATTTCACATCTTTCACTTCAGTCAAAGTGGCTGGGAAAACAAAACCAAACAGCAATCTGCTTTCACATGCAAAAAGGAATGGTGATATTGAAAGATGAAAGAGAGATTTTTTGTATGCGATGTGAAAAGGGATAAAATTTGCAACTTAAGGAACAACAACAACAACAAAACAAGTGTGATTTTTATGTAGAACACAGAGCTGTAATTCCTAGATTAGTAACAATAACAATTTTCAGGGTTTTTTCAGACATTATAATGTGATTGGCATTTCAAGCAATGCTTTATCATTGATTCTCTGCCTGCTAGAGAAGGGCAGGTGTACACATTTCTGTCCAGACAATGCAATTTTTTAGGTGGATGTCCTTTATATATATATTTTTTTTTTTTAAGGAGTCTATTTCTTTTAGCTATGCTCTTCTGAGATACCCTGATTCTAGATCAGCCCTTGCAACCTGAATGCACTTACAATGAAAGCAGTGTGAGAATTCTCCCTGGGCTTCTGGGAATGCCAGATTGATTTGTGTTACTAGCATTTAGTAGAGCAGTAGGTTACTACAAAAAGTGATTTTGAGATACAATCTCAAGTTGAAATCCATAGCTGTAGGTAGTGATACTTTGAACTGGATTTTTTTTTTCCTGCATTTTGGGACCCTTGAATTGCCATCAATAGTCAGAAGGCACATCCTCCTTAAGTAGTCACAAGTTGTTTACACTCAGCAGAGGGGGATACCCAATTCAGCCAAGGTATGAAATTAAACATTAAAGCACTTTTTTTTGTTTTTTATTATTTTTAATTTTTTTTAGATATTATTTACTGAAACCTGGGGTAAGAGAATGCAGTGAACTGAAAATACCAAGCAAGGGACCAAAATCCATTTGACAAAGCAGGTCACTAAGGAACTCTCTGAGGCTTAAGCTGTTGAAAAGACTTAATTTTTTAAGACAACCTTTTTTCCATCATGCTGTAACATAACCTTTTCTTTCTTTTTCCTCTGTCCCACTCAAGCTGCTATACTTTAGGATCAGTTCACTCTGTTGAAAACCCATTGTAAAAATGTCAGGGTTCATATAGCTCATTGCTATAGATGACCTTGTAGTACTCTTTGCTCTTACATCACTTCTTTTAATTTCACCTTCCATTAATCATCCCTATTACTTTCTAGTTACAATGCATCTATTCCATCATAGGATTTTTTTTTCTTGTTGCCCTGTTTTTCTTGGACTTTCTAACC